>JAHRHZ010000045.1:23072755-23169824 GCA_024137785.1 Ginglymostoma cirratum | reverse complement strand
CTCTCTCTCTCACACACACACTCACTCACTCACTCTCTCTCTCTCACACACACACTCACTCTCTCACTTACACACACTCACTCACTCTCTCTCTCTCTCACTTACACACACTCACTCACTCACTCTCAGTCACACACATGCACGTCTGAGGACGGGTCACCAGACCTGAAACTTCACAGATGCTGCCAGACCTGCTGAGCTGTTCCAGCAACTTCGTTTTTGTTCCTGATTTACAGCATCGGCAGTTCTTCCGGGTTTTTATTGTCAAATATTCTAGTTTGGTACAAATGAAGGCACTTGTATGTAAAGTAAAAGGTAGCTAACTTAGGCAACAAATAAACTCTCATTGGCATCAGAGCTCTCAGATATATCCAGAAGCTTTCAATTAAGATATGGAAAGTGCTTAAAAAAAACTAACAAAACAAAGCTCTCAAGAATTCAGTAAAAGAAATTATTAGACCTCTTAAAGGCATCAACTAAGATTGAATACATTTGGCAAAGCAGACATTGAAAAAGGCAGAAAGAAAAGGCATAGCGAGGGAATGGCAAGTAAGATCTGAATATATTAATCTTTTCAGTATTAAAAGAATCCAAATGGCACAAAAGCTACAAAACCATAACCATAGTCTACAAGCAATAGGTATACAAACTATAAATGCAACATACTGGAAATATAATAATAACCCCAAAAAACGATGCAGGTTAGAAATCGATGAGAACATTAAAAATTATTTGAGCATGTATTTCCATCAGTTAGGAAATAGCTGCATGTCCTCCAGTTACATGACCAAAATTGATGTGCTGCATGGTGGGTGGTCGTCTTGGATTTGTGCAGCAGCTGTTGATCCGGCTGTTGAGCTTTGATTCATTTATCATGCATGCATCATTTTTTCTTTGGTGCTATTTAAAAATCCAAGAAAGGCTGCACATGTTATTACTTGGTCAATTGATCAGAGATTATAGTTCATCTTTGTCCATAAGAAAGTCAAAATGTTTTTGGAGGATTTTAGTGTAATCTCACTGGCTGGCTGCATTCTATGTTGACTAAGACAATTATGGAAAAGTATGTAGAATGCTGAGACTGGGTATCTATAAAATGCAAGTTTTCATTTGATGGGCACCTTATTGTAATTTTGGATAGGTTATTTCCACAGGCTGTTGAAAGTGTGTCAGTTACCTTGCCCTACATTTGGTGCATTTTAGCTTACCTGACTCTGAGATGCAGAACTGAGTTTGTCCTAGCTATAGGTCTTCCTCAGGAATATTCTCCATACAATATACATGCATATTTTTGTATGGCTACCTACTGATAAATGCACTCATAGTTACCAATTTGAAAAGCTCCATGGGTAAAGGCTGCTTTCAGCCACTGCGGTGGCCATGACTTGTCCATGTGGTCCCTGTGGAAGAGTGTGTGTAGCCGGTGTCTCAATGCAAGTTGTGGTTTCTCCATATCACCAAGGTTTGCCAGCTGGTCTAGTGTTACAAAATTTCTAGCAGACATTCAGCATTTTCATGCCTATGGTTCTGTAAGGTAAGAATTACACTTGAGTATGTGACAGTGCTGATGGTTGGAGATGCATGTGGTTGCAGTAAGGTAATTCTACTGTTGTGTCAACAAGAAAGGCAATACAATATCTATTACTTATTCCATGAATTATGCTGATATCAATATCCTTTCCCAATCCAACTCATTGCTCTCATCTTGTGTTGGTGGCCTTTGTGTGTGTGTTTTCCATTACATGTGAGGGATATCACCCAGCACATGCCAATGATGGCTGTTTTCTTCAGGATAATTGTCCTGATGGGCAGTTTATGGCCTGCCTTCAGTGCAAACATTGTCTTACAGAACAGCAGCAATTTCGTATAGAAGTCATGTATTTGCTGATTAATAACTACTACGAAAGCAGAGAAACAGAAGTTATATTCTTTGACTGCCTTGAGGAAACCCAAGCATGTGGAAACCAGTCAGCTGCCACATATCACCATTTAAAACTTGCACTTCACACCTCATGGCCAGCTGATACTGAAGTGGCATTGGAAAAGGTGCAAAAGGCAGCAACATAATCATCAACTTGGATGCCTTTGCAATTCCTCCAGCCACTGCTGGATCAAGAACTCTCCGTACTGTCTGCTCCAAGAAGCTTGGGAGTAACAGGCGTTCCTTCATCCACAGATTCTGCGCTGTTGCTTCCTGTTGGTGTGACCGTGTCCTTTGAGAGAGAGAATCCCGTCAGTGATTGCTTGACAAGGTGTTTGAATCATGTCTGCCACGACAGAGAAGTCGCAACAATGTACATCTGCAAGATGTGGGTGTGAGGCTTGCAGTTTTACTAAGTACAGATGAAATGGAGAAGGGTTTTTTTAAAGCACAGATCCTGATAGCTCATCAGGCATTCAACAGCAAACTTGAGCAATGTGACTGATGAACAGTGTGTGAAATTGGTAGTGTAGTGCATAAAACATGGCATTTGAAAATGTATTCAGTGACCTTAACTACACATGCGAGGTCATTGAATTTGTGCCACAAAAATTCAAAAGCTTAAATTGTTGGTTACTGATGGCATGGTCACAAATAGTGGAGAGGTTAAAATTGAGATTAATTCTACTTTCTCAAGCAGAGAATTGCAGATATGTTGTAGAGTTGTAGAACTGCAATAGATTACAGAAGCTAGAGAGACAAAACATGGAGAAATTTATAACAAAGATGTCAAGTTTAAAATCAAGGCATTATTTAACTGGGTGGGAGTGTAGGTCAGGGAACATGGGGGTCATGAGCGAACTGGATGTGCTGTGAATTAGGATCCAGCCAACAGAGCTTTAGAACTATCAAATTTATAGAGGATATAAAGTGTGAAGCTTTACATGAATGCATTATAATAGTCAGACCTAGAAGGAACAAAGGCATTCATTCTGGAGAAAGATCACTGGACTCTGAGCTGTTAATTCTGTTTGCTATTCAAAGTTGCTGCCAAACTTGATGAGTTTCTCCAGCAGTTTTTGTTTTTGGAACAAAGGCATGTATGAGCTGATGTCTGGGCAGAGTATGAAGTGTGGTGAAATCCTCTAATTATTTTTTGTACTGAGCAAGCCAATTTTCAGAGCACATTCAATAGAAGAATTTACTAGGTGATGACATTCAATTCTGTTCGTTAGTAGAAAGGGGCTTTATAGGTTACTGACATGGAATTCAAAGGCAAAAGATTGATACCAAAGGTCAATTTGTATGTGAAGGAGATAGGGACACTCTGTGGTGATTTTTAGCCAAACTGCAATGGAAGCAACTGAGCCAAGTGAGTTCTGTGTAGATAGAGAACTTAATTAAGTAAGTTAAGTTGGGTAGCTCTGTATTGTTGGTACTCTGGGAAGATCTAGGAGAAACAGAAGCAAACTCCATGCAGAAAGTAGCTGTTGAACTATTTACTGAAAAGATAACAGAACCTAACTGATTCAGTTTGGTTGGAAATGAGTGAGAAGTTGTTGGACATCTCTGAGCTATTAGAAATCATGTCAAGTTCTAGGAGTTATTAGGCAGCTAAATGTTGTAGTCGAGGTGCAGGGAAAGTCCTGGAAGTTGTGTTGTTTCACGAGGAGCAAAGTGACACTAACAGGTCAGTACAGCTGAGAGTGGGGTTGAAAACTCCATAAGCAGTATTTGCTTTTTTTAAAATAAAATTTATTTGTTCATGGGATATTAGTGATAAGGGTTAGGATAGCATTTATTGCCCATCTCTAATTGCCCAAAGGGCAGTTAATTGTCAGTCACATTGCTGTAGGTCAAGAAGAGTTCAGGCCAGGTAAGAACAGTAGATTTTCTTCCCTGAAGGACAGTGAACCAGATGGGTTTTTCACAACCATTGGCAGTTATTATGTGGATGCCATTAGACCAGCTTCTTATTCCAACATGTGAGGGATTAAAAAATGAATTAAAATTAAAATTTGAATTTAATTTCCAAATTAAAATCAAACCACCCAGGATTAGGCCTAACTTGGTGAAGCTAATTGTTAGTAAAAGTTGCAGTTGTTCCAGTGATGAAGTATGGAGTGTAGTTTCTCAGAGTCGAGGGGAGCATGGGACTCAGGAAAGGAGCATGTTCGACTTGAATGAAAGCAGTGTGGAATTTCTGTTGGGGGTGAGTTGGGAGTTGTTAAACCTAAATTAGCAAAACATGAAAGATTCTAATCCCTTATGAAATTTAATTAAATTTGATGACTCACTGTATTGTTGGTATCTGAGGGAGTTGCTGAAAAATCTGAGATCTGTCTTGATTGAATTTGCCACTTTTATGTACATTGTCAGATGTTTAATGTCAATATATTACTCCTACTTACCATGTTAATTTTAGATGTTGGAAATAAATTGTACATGTACCACTGTTCTAACTTGTATAATAAAGTACTGTTAATTGTTGAAAACCAGGGAATCTTGTGACTCTCTTATCATAGAAATTAAGTCTCATCTCTTATATACTTTAAAAACAAAGGTTACTGATTCCAAGGTGGAGGTGGTCGTGTTGTGTCAACACCACTGAAACAGTAATCTAGAATTCTTCAGATAAAGTATAAATTCAACATGGCAGGTGAGCTGAATAAAATTTGAGTTCAATAAAAATCTGGAATGTAATAAAAATCTAGCCTCATAATGACCATTTATCAAGTGTCAATAGTTGTACAATCCCATCGGGTTATCTAATGTTCTTGAGGGAAGGAAATCTGCCCTCTTTATCTGGTCTGGCCTTCATATTGACTCCAGACCCACAACAATGTTGACTCTTAACTGCCCTTGAGCAAATAGGAATGGGCAATAATTGCTGACCTAGCCAGCGATGCTCTCATACTGCAAATGAATTTAAAAAGCTGATTTTAACTTTGATATTATTGCATTATGATATCAAAACAACAATTATAAAATGTCAGATCCAATTGAGATGTCGATGAAACAAAACCGCCTTAGTAACAGTAGACAGTGGAATGCAATAGCATTCTTGATACTGGTTGTTGCTTACATAGCCTCTTTCCTTTATTGACACAACATTTGAGTACATTTGAGATACAATCTTAAGATCAGACAGATGCAAACAAGTGGAGACTTGTTTGGTTATGATGATCAGTGCCGAAAACTATAGTTCCTTATTCCGTAATAATCAGGAAGCCTCGGTTATTTAAGGTTTTAGAATAGATTTGTAGCTTGGGTTACGGATGTTGTGGTTGGTTCGTTGTTTTTCTGCGGACAATTCCTTACCCTGCCAGGTAACATCATCAGTGCAGCCTCCCATGAAGCGCTGATATAACAAGGTGTGGAGCTGGATGAACACCGCAGGCCAAGCAGCATCATAGGAGCAGGAAAGCTTGACGTTTCGGGCCTAGACCCTTCATGAAGCGCTGTTGTGTTTTCCTGCCTGTTATTTAAACGCTGGAGTCCATTGAGCTGGATTACTTCACTTCTGGTTTTCCTTCTCAGTGGAGTGTATATGGGGTCAAGCTCCCCAATGCAATCTGGCCAGGGCTTCAACCAATCTGTCTGTAGAAGATTCCAGGTTTCAGTCTTTCTGCAGTGTTGTTCTTCGAAGTTCTGCTGAGGCGGATCTCTGGTGTTCGATTCCTAGACAAATTTTCATCCTTTGGTCTATAGGTACTATTATTGATGATTTTTAAAAAATCCTTTCATCCAGATTACTGCAAGTCTGCAGCTGGCTTCCTTATCAAAAGTTAATTTCTTTGTTTGTTTGTTCTTATATTTGACATTGTTTGAAGACACAGCTGTCCTGTGATTAACTCCTTAAATTCTTCAGCGAGGCAATCTGTTATCCTTGTGGCATTAAGCATCCAGTTTATCGAGCAGGTGTCAAAACAGTTAATTATGTAGCCTCCACACCCAGACGTGGTTAATTGCTTTCAATTCCTGTATAAGTTTGTCCTTGTCTTTTAATAATTTATTTCAGGCAGAGTTATTGCTGATTCTGCAGTTTATCTTTGTTGGTTCATTCAATCCATGAACAGTTATTAAAGTTTTGAAGTCTATAATATCATAGTCCCACCTCTCTTGTTCAATTGCGACTACTCATGGCATACAAAGGCTAGACCCAGCCCAGAACAGGCAGTTCTACTAACCTGTCCCTGGGTCTGCTTTATTTTATTTTCTAATCAGCCTGTTTAGAGATATTATTAAACACCTCTGGAGCAAGTGGGATTGAACCCAGGTTTCCTGGACCAGAGGTGGGGACACTGCATGACAAGAGCACCCCCCCTCAACTTGTCTGTTTACGGGACAGGCTCTTTTTCTAGTGATCAATGGTGCCATCCCTGGATCTGTTTCCTTTTCTTTTTCAATATGCAGAAAAGATACCCCACACAGCTGAACAACTTTCTCACTGCCAAATCACCATGACTTTGTTTTTTACTATTAACCACTACTAGTAATCATGCATGCAACCAAGTTGATGCGCTGGGTCTGCTTTTTTTTTGTATGTTCATATCCACATGTGCTATCACACAAAACTAGGTGACATTCCCAATCCAACGTCACCGTGAACATTTTTGCTTTTTCTTTCTTTTTTTAACTACTAACCGCCACCAGTAATCACCTGTGCAATCAATTAAACATTTACAAGCGAAACCCTTTATAAGCAATGCAAACCATCAAAAGTAAAAGGGAGAGAGGGAAGGGGCTAAATCAAGATGGAGCTGGAGAAGGAAGTAAAGCACTGTATCCCTGTGGTGCCCACCTCTCTCTAAAAGCTTCAAGAGTACCAATGGAGTCTGTGTGCTCCCTCTCCAAGGAGACCCAGGCATGGCTGAGCCGGTTTCTTTTCTCCCTAATACACATAATTGAGTGACTTTTCCACCAGCAAATCACGGTGACTTTCTTCTTCTGAGTTTTATTTTAAAGTACTAACTACCTATGGGAAAAACACCCATGCGGACAATTTAGTATTTACATGCAAAGCCCAAAAATGTCAATGCAAATCGTCATAAGTGAAGGGGAGGTAGGGAAAGAGAGAAGGGATTAAATCAAAATGGAGTTGGGGAGGAAATAAAGTGCTTTATTCCCTGCGGTGCTGGGTGTCTGATTTGTTACTTTTATATCCAGAAGTATTTTCCAACACAAAATCACAGTGAAGTTTTTTTGTTTTAAGTATTCACCACCAACAGTAAGGGGGGAACAAGATCAGAAATTGCTGGAAAAACTCAGGAGGTCTTGCAACATCTGTGAAGAGAAAGTACAATTAACGTTTCGGATCCAGTGACCCTTGTTCAGAACTGATTGTATTTAGAAAAAGGTTGATATATATGCTAAAGAAAGGGTGAGGGGAGAGGGAAGGAGCAAATGATAGGTGGAAATGGAGTCCAGAGAGAGAGCGAGAAAGAAACAGTCGGGCAGACAAACGAATGGGTAAATGTTAGCCTGGGAGAAGGAACAGCTGCTAATTGAGACCATTAGTGGCTGACAAGGAGTTGACATTTCCACAAGAGGGTCCATTAGAGGTCTGCTTTTTTGTAACATCTTTATTTAGCATATTTTTCTAATCAACCTGTCCAGAGATGTTATCACACACCTCTGGAGCACGTGGGACTTGAGCCCAATTCTCCTGGCCCAGTGGTAAGGACACTACCACGATATCAAAAAAGCCCAAATAGGGGTCTGCTTTATTCTGTTTTCTTTCGTACCCATAAGCGTTAGCATGCAGAACTGTAGTAACAAGTGGTGGGGTGACTTTAATTTCTTAAATGGCAAGCTTCTGATTTAAAATATGCCACCATCATGCGTCTCCAAAGTATTGAATGAAAGTATCAGAAGAAAAATAAGGAAAATGTTTTTAAAAAATGAAATTGAAACACACAATAATTCCACACAGTACAATTAAAGTGAGGGGTATCAGAAATGCTATCTTTACTTCTGAATGGGGAATTAAGACAGGTCCCCATCTACTAATCAGGATAAAAGATCCTGAAGCACCAATCCTGTTTCTTATTTCTCAGATACTTAATCTATTTACTGTTGTTAGTTGTAGAATTTCAGGTCATTTATCTGTGCCAATTGGTGAAGTTTGTCTACATAACAGCAGTGATAAGGATTTAAATGTAATTAATTATGTGCCAACCCTTACCATTTTGTGGACTTGAAAAGTGGTGCCTAAAAGCAAATCCTTCCTTCTAACCAAAACTGGGAGAAGTAAAAATTGTAGCATATATAGAATCAGGTTCGTGGATAATTGGACCTTTGACAAAATTCTGCTCTTAAGTATTCCCTTTATGAGTATAAATTTCTGTAAGAGCAAGGAAGTGAAAGATTATGATGTAAATGGAAATTGCTGAAAAAACTCAGCAGGTCTGACAGCATCTGTGGAGAGAAACCAGAGTTAACAGAAAGAAAATTAACAGAAAGTTTCTGTCCACAGATGCTGCCAGACCTGCTGAGTTTTTCCAGCAATTTGTTTTGTTTTTACTTTCAAGCATCAACAGTTCTTTTGGTTTTGTGTTTTAAATGGAACTGTCATACAGTGTGTAAGTAGAATGAAGCCTGGAGTTTAATGTAAGTCTCAAGCTAAATAAGATCCCAATGACCATTAAATGGGTGCAAGGCAAGCTGGTCAATTGCCGACAGACCCTCTCCAACTTTTACACCAAGCATAACATTCAACCTTCTGATAACATACTAAAATTATTGAGGAGTTAGGCAATGTTGTTAATCTCAAAATTTGAATAACAGTAGATCTGTGATTTTATTATGAGTAATTTGTTGTTAATACGACCGATATGGAAAAATAACAAACCTTTTCTTGTGAGAAATGTGCAGTGTTGAATTAATTTTCATTAGTCTAATGACAGTGTCACTATGAAACAAGATCATAGATGTAATCTCGCTCCCCTAATATTTCTAATTTCTGACAGTTTCATGTTACAGATATATGACATATCAACATACATCTTTTAAATTAACTAACAAGGAACTTACTATTGTCTTGCAGACAATTACTATGGCACTCCAAAACCTCCAGCAGAACCAACATCACTTCTGCAAAATGTAACGGATCAAATTCTGCCTGGTGCTAGACCTAGTGCTGAGGGAAAAAGGAAAAGAAATAAGTCAGTAAGTAACATGGAAAAAGCTGGAATTTCACCCCCGGAAGAAGAGGAGGAAGAAGAAGAAGAAGAAGAAGAAGAGGAGAGACATGTTATCAATGGAAATGGAGTCGCAGCACCACCAGGTCAGTGTAAAAATGGAAGCAAAATGGAAGGACATGTTTGTTATCCACCTCTTTTAAGTGGGGGAAATGTTAAGACTTCTGGGGACTCCAAGATAACGGGAGATTGTTTCCTTTCAATACTGTTCATGAAACTTGCATTTGTCATAGGCTTTCCAATGGTGTTCTACAGCACACTGTTGTCAGCAGAGCATCCAAATGGTGTGGTATCTTCTGAAGGAATCTGGGTCCTGTGTAAATAGAGCTAATACTTGTGTGTCCTCTTAACCAATCAAATTGCAGATTGGTTCAGTTTTCAATTAATGACGACAAAGTCTGAATCAAGAAGTGAAAGTTTGAATGGTGAATTGATCTCAAATTAACTACAGAAAGGGGAGTAAAGAGAGGAAAAAGTAATGACTTGAGAGGGAGAGATAAAATAGAAAACAGTAATATAAATTTATTTTTCAGACTTTTAATCTCCAAAAATAGCTAGGGTTTGAAGGATTGAGACTCCATTATTTGCAGTTTCAATGAGTTAGTTTACAACTTAGCGTGACATTAAAAGTGTGCATAGATATGAATGACTTGGCTTAATATTTTGAAACCTGCTTAGTCCAGGAGTCCACTATCAGTGCAGGAACTTACGATCATTCAATGCATTTGAAATAGGACCCAGATGGTGAGATGCCATTTTTTATACACCTTATAGTATAACCGCATGTCTAAGACAACACTTCTAGCTTTTCACCTTTGGTTATGAAAATAGATTCACTAGAAACTGTTAACTGATTTGCGCATTAAAGATGTGCCATTAGTCTCAACTTTATTTTCAGAACAAAATCTGACCTATTAGATGAAGACCTATGTGTTAAAAACAGTTTAATTAATTTTAGTCAAGTTGACTTTATGTTACCGAATACAAAGTCCATTTCAAAGTTAGAAATGGTAAAATTATGTTTGCCTTGATTCTCAACAGGAGGAAATTTATCTCAAAAATATGAACGCTCTTCCATAGTTTTCAGTAGTTTCCGTTTCTGTTTTCACTATTTTGCCAGATTGATTTCTGAGAACAAGTAATGTTTGAGACTGAGGAACAAACTTGGATTTGCTGTTAACAGGATATTTACCTTAACTTTTTGACACCTTATTATTTCATGATTTTAAGGCTAGAACACTATAATGCACAGACAGTAATTTATATGGATTATAACTGCTGTCCTGAAGTCAGCAGAATTTTAGACATTATGGAAGAGTATCAGTTTTACAAGGTATTTCTTCGCGGATCAGTAAAAACTCAAGGGAAATAGACATTTTTGATGGATAACGCATTCAATAATTTCTTGGTGTGTTGGTCCTCAAGCCAGCATCATTTGTGTGTGGAAAAATTCACAGTATAATCACAATTGCTAACATTTTCCTCTACTGTTTACCTGCAGACATGTTTGCTGACAAATTTCCCATTAAAATTTTCCCAAGTGGGAAGTACTTTTTAAATTACTAGATTGAAATAGTGTTTTTCAACCTGATGCTCCACTTAATTATTCCAACTGGAATCATAATTTAATACTGCATGACTTACTTTTTCAATATATGTAATGAAGGACCCCGAAAGATGGTTGGAACGAATTTCTTCTGAATCCACCTAGATGTATTTAGTAAAGAAATATCAGAAACCTTCGGGAAGAGAGCCTCGTCCTTCCAATTTTCTGTCTTTTTTTCAATCCTCCATTGTAAAACTGAATTGATGCAATGGCTGAAACAATCTTCAGTAAGTACTTTCTCAACAGGGTCATTGAAGTGATAATGGTGCAACAGCAGCTACTTCTCAATTGTCTTGCTCAGAATGAAATGTCCAGCATTGTTAGTTGCAAGACAAGTTGAGTTTTTTTTGTGATGCGGTTGCTACTGTAAGAACATGATGTAATTTGAGTGGCAATCTAATCATGCCATAGCTTGGTGCAGTAGTGCGTAAAGTTTTGTATATGTTATCAAACCCCAAATTCCAAACAATTTGAGCTGTCACAGTCAACAACACCAAACAGAGAACAATGGATGTGAAAATCTTGAGGGGAGAAAAACTAGAGGATGCCCAATCTGACACTTTTTTATATAACTTCAAACCAATCATTCAAAGCTACGTAGGATCTGGGGAGTGGGTTATTATTTAAATGCTCAAACAAGATATTCATGTATAAATGGATAGCTATGAATAGTTGTAACATTGTTCTCAAATGGTCTGCAATAAAATTTCACTGTGTTTATGCCAATTTCTTCTCATAATGCCTTTATCACATTATAAGTATAGCAAAAAGAAATGGCTCATTGTAACTTGATCAGTTTAAGATCAGATGATCCACAGCATGATATCTCGGTAAAAGCAACGAATATTGCTAGCTAGGACCAGTCCGGTTCATGAGGCTTTTACAAACTTCCATTTTACTTTCAGGAGGGTGATACTGTTTGAATCTGTTATATCCAATAAAGCTTCTAATGAGTGCAAGCTCTGGATGGTAGTTTGAACCCTTGTCGGTTAGCAGCTTGGCACACATAATAGGCTTCAGAAACATTTAATTGATGAAAAAGCCAAATTATAGAAATCCACACAGTGTGGAAGCGGGTCATTCAGCCCATCAAACGAGACCAACCCTCCAAAGAGCATCCACCTGGACCCACCCCCTACCCTATCCCTGTAATCCTGCATTTCCCATGGCTCATCTACCTAGCCTGCACATCTTTGGACTGTGGGAGGAAATCAGAGCACTTGGAGGAAACCCACACAGACACGGGAGAATGTACAAACGCAAACAGTTGCCCGAGAGTGGAATTGCGCCCGGGTCCCTGGCACTGTGAGGCAGCAGTGCTAACCACTGAGCCACTATGCCGCCCCAAAAGATTCAAGTAAAAATTTAAAGGAGGGCTAAAACAAAAACAGTGAAGATTAGTAACTAAATAGGGGAAAATTAAGGATATAAAAATCTGATTGTGTCATTCAGCTCCTTAAGCCTGTTCTGCTGTTCAGTTAGATCATGGTTGATGTTGTTCAACTCCATTTATCCAATTTTAACCTGAATCCCTGGACACTTTTTACACAACAAAAATGTTAATCTCAGCATTGACAACCTTTTTGGGTAGAAAATTTCACATTGTTTACTTGGTGCTTAGTGAAGCCTATGACAAGGTTCCACATGGTAGATTAATGAATAAAGTTAGATCACATGGGCTTCAGGGTGAGCTTGCCAATTGGATACAAAGTTGGCTAAAAGGCAGGAGACAGAGTGATGGTGGAGGGTTGGTTTTCAGACTGGAGGCCTGTGACCAGCAGTGTTCTGTAGGAATCCGTGCTGGGTCCATTCTTGTTTGTCATTTATATAAATGATTTATATGGGAACATAGAAAGCATGGTCATTAGGTTTGAGGATCACACCAAGATTGGTGGTATAGTGGGCAGTGAGGAAGGTTATCTAAGATTACAGAGAGATGTTAATTGGGTCAGTGGGTGAAAAATGGCAGATGGAGTCTTCTTTGAATAAATGCGAGGTATTGCATTTTGGTAAAACAAAGAAAGAAAAGGCTTATACAATTAAAAGTAGGGCCTTGGGCAGTGTTGTAGAACAGAGACACCTAGAGGTTCAGGTACATAATTCTGAGGAAGGGTCACCAGACCTAAAATGTTTACTCTGTTTTCTCCTTCATAGATGCGGTCAGACCTGCTGAGCTTTTCCAGCAGCTTTGTTTTGTACATAATTCTTTGATGTTTGCATCACATACAGATCGTGTAGTTAAGAAAGTGTTTAGCATGCTTACCTTCATTGCTCAGAACTTTTGAGTATATGAGTTGGGACATTATGTTGAGGTTGTGCAGGATATTGGTGAGGCTTCTTCTGGAGGGCTGTGTTCAGTTCTGGTCTCCCTGTTATGGGAAGGATATTATTAAGCTGGTGTGGGTTCAGAAGAGATTTACCAGGATTTTGCCGGGAATGGAAGGTTGAAGTTATAAGGAGAGGCTGGATAGTCAGGGACTTTTTGCACTCGAGCGTGGGAGGTTGAGAGGTGACCTTAAAGAGGTTTGTAAAATAATGAGGCATAAAAAAAGGTGAATAACAAATGTCTTTTTGCTGGGGTGGGGCATTTCAAGACTAGGGGGCATATTTTAAGGTGAGAGGAGATAGATTTAAAAAAGACAAAAGGGGCAATTTTTTGAGTGGGTTGTGTATGGAATGAACTTCCAGAGGAATTAGTGGATGTGGGTACAATTATAACATTTAAAAGATATTTAGATAAGTACGTAATAAATGGTTGGTGGGATATGAGCCAAGTGCAGGCAGGTGGGACTAATTTAGTTTGAATTTATGGTCAGCATTGACTGGATGGACCAAAGGGTCTGTTTCAGTGCTGTATGACTATATGACTCCATATGTACACTACCCTTCTCTGTGTAAAAATGTTCCCTGCTTTTATTCCTGAATGACCTGACTCTAATTTCAAGATACTACCCCATTGGCTGGATTCCACCTTCAGAGAGAATGTCTTCTGTGTACCTCTGCTGTTGAATTCTAATATCATTTAAAACATCTTGATTAGGTCTAATATCAACCTTCTAAACTCAAGGGAATACAAGCTAAGTTTAAATTTTAGTATCCGAATGGTTTAAATTGACCCTTCTAATATGTGAGCAATTTTAGTAAATATTTGCACATTATTGTAGCAGCTGAACCAAGAAGGCTAACCAACTTGGTATTTTTAACACTTTGTTAACAGTGAACTAAATAATTCAGAGAATGCAAGATCTTCATGACATATTACAATAATTCCTTTATATGATTTTTCTGTAAATGCAATGTATTTAATGACCCAAGATTTCTAGTAAAAAATGAGCTAGCTGTCAAATAATGCAGGCCCCTCCAGTTAGGGAAAACAAATCTACTTGCCTTTCTAGATTTTGCAGCAAATGAAGTGACATTTTCAACGGATGCCATATCTTGTGAAACAAACGTCAAAGACTTAGTGCAGATGTGCAAGGCTGATGTTTTCAGTTATCTAAAGACAGATATTTATGCGACCAGAACAAAGATTCACTGACAATGTCATTCCATCTTAAAATAATTGTACAGGAAGTAGCAGAAACTGCTAAGTTAATGGATATTAACTTCTAATGTGTAGAAATAATGGCATGCTCCAGGAAGATGCAACCCAGTACCTTAGCTGTCCTCATAATCTTTCACTTCCGGCTATAACAATATCGAAAGCATAGCATAAATTCAGGAAACAGTACCAGCACTGCAGAGGTAATTAAAGATTTTTATATTATCACTTGAGACATTTTAATAGCCCTGTGGTTGGCATCCCAAAAAGGCACAAGTTGCTTGACTTGTGTGCCAGATACATTCATAGAGTCACAGAACGGTGCAGTATGGAAGCAGATCCTTTGGTCCAACTCATTCATGCTGACCAGATACCCTAAATTAATTTAGTCCCATTTGCCAGCTTTTTGGCCCACATACCTCTCAATTCTTCCTATTTATATACCCATCCAGATGCCTTTTAAATGTTGTAATTGTACCAGCCTCCACCACTTTCTCTGGCAGCTCCTTCCGTACACAGAGCACCCTCTGTGTGAAAAATTTGATTGTTAGGTCCCTTTTATATCTTTACCCTCTCACCTTAAACCTATGCCCTCTAGTTTTGAACTCCCTTACTCTGGTGGAAAAAGATCTTGGCTATTCACCCTATTATAAAATTCTGTAAGTCACCCTTCAGCCTCTAATGCTCCAGGGAAAATAACCGTAGCCTATTCAGCCTGTCCCTAAAACTCAAACCTCCAATGTTGGCAACATCCTTGTAAATCTTTTCTGAACCCTTTCAAGTTTCACAACATCCTTCCTATAGCAGGGGGATCAGAATTGAACACAGTATTCCAAAAGTGGCCTAATTAATGTCCTGTATAGCCGCAACATGACCTCCCAACTGCTATACTCAATGCCCTGACCAATAACGACAAGCACACCAAGCGCCTTCTTCACTATCCTGTCTGCCTTCTTCACTATCCTGTCTACCTGTGACTCCACTTTGATGGAATTATGAACCTGCGCTCCAAGTTCTTCAATCTTAAGAATGAGTGTTATCATCTTCTGTGAAAAGTGACTTGAAAATAAACAGTATTTCTGACTTTGAAAATGCTTCTCCCTTCACTTAACTCCAGTTTTACTGTAACATTGGGATTTCAAATGGTGTGCATATTAGTCAGCATATTGTTGAATGTATTTAAAAATCTTGCATTTGATTTTCATCTGTTGTAATATCCCTCTTCGACCAAAAATTGGCAGCAGATTGAACTAACTACACTACGTTATTCTCAATAAATTCATCAAGTAGTTAATTGTCTGAATATAGACTAATGAAAAGTAATTTTATTTATTAACAGATATCTAAAAATAAATGTAACATACGCATCTTTAAATCCCTCAATTTTTAACATTATATATACTTAGAACATAGTAGGAAAACAAAACAAACCAGGCAGTATCTATGGAGAGAGAAACAGTTATGTTTCAATATCATCAATCCTAAATTATTAACACTAATAGGAACATAATACTTAGGAGCAGCACTAGGCCCCTCAGACCTTGAAGTCTGCTCCCCCATTCAGTAAGATCATGGCTGATCTGGTTGTGGCCTCCGAATATGGCCATTGCTGGATTGCCACTGACTCTTCAGCCATGGCCAAGCCCACTGTAGCAGCCGTTAAATTCATTGATTCTATAAATTTGCTTTTAGACATGTATACTTAGGGAACATTATAGCATGAAAATACAATTTCATGTCCATGTTTATCTGTGATTCACCTAGTCTATGTTTATTGATCTCACTTCCTTTTAATTTTGTAAGCAACTAATAGATACAGTACTTTCTATCAAGAGTCAATTTCATAAATATCTTATTGCAGAGAGTGCTACGTTTTAGCCAGATGTAACATAGAGTGTTTTATAACTGATCTGTTATTTCTTTTAATACTTTATCTTAAATTTATGTTTTCCCATTATCGTATCACCAATAGGTGGACACAATCTCTGTTTACCTCAGTCTCAGTTTGTAGTCGTGAGCATTGCTACTAGCTGGCCAGTTTTCTAGACAGCGTCCTATGCTGCACCTTTTCAACTGATTTCACATATTCTATTTATGGAAATACAGGGCTACCACGTTTTCAAATGTGCCATGCACAACACTCTCAGGCCTCTTTTAAGCACTTTATGTAAGTTTAAGCAGCACTTTTCACGTACCTTATCAAATGCTATTAGAAGATGAACGTTAAATTACCAATGCCAATTCCTTTAATCACGCTTTGTTATTTCAGCAGGAGCTGGAGATTGGTCAAGCTCAGTCTGCATTTTAAAATACACGTTGATTCATGCTGATTAGCTAATTTTGCTTAGTGTTTATTAATTTTATTCATACTGAATATGGACTACTCTAATACTCTGGTGGCCCAGAAATTCTATTTTATCCCTGCTTTATTTTTTGTTGTAGAGCAGAATCAGGTTTACTAATCTCTAGCCCATGGCTCAATTATCCTATTTGTAGAAATTTGGAAATTTAGGCACCAATGCCAATGTGGCAGCAAAGAAGAATTGTAGCACCTGGAGATACTGCATTCCTAGATGTCCTCCCAAATTGAGAGGCTGATCTTTCAGGCAGAAAGGTCTGCAATACTAGGCTACAGCCAGGGAAGGGTGAGGTGAGTGAAAGAGATCTGTCTGTGGTGGAAGACCCAGAGAGACAATTTAGAGGACATCAGGGTGGAATGATGCTGGAAATATCTAGGTGCTCAAGAGATCAATCGAGGGGTATATCCAACAGGAAGTACTCCTTCTCCTCGCAAAGGCACGTAACCTGTTGCTGTTCTGAGGCCTTTGGAATTCTCTCTGAAGGTGTTAAATCTAAAAACAGATAATCTTGGAGGCATACATCCACATTAAATTAGAAACAAAAACAGAAGTTGCTGGAAAAGCTCAGCCGGTCTTGCAGCATCTGTGAAGAGAAATCTGAGTTAGTGTTTCGGGTCTGCTGACCCTTCCTCGGTTTTTTATCCTTATTAAATTGTTTGACATTAGGAAACCATCTCTGGAGAGCAGGTTAGTCACCAAACGCCCCATCCCTCCAACTCCCCTCACCACCAACTGACTCACCATTGCCCAAGTTGTTGCGAGGCTAGGAGAATTCCACCCATTGACACTGAGTCTATGAGGGAGAAGTCAGTGTTAAATCTTACCCCTTTTCAGATTCAAAGCTGTTTGCCTCCCCTCTACCCCACCACTCTGAGAACAATTTTAAGAGTTTCGTCGATGATGTAAACATTCCCTCTGTATATCTGTGTAGATAGTACGCAGAACCTTCCATGTTAAGATGAACAGCGATGTGCATCATAAGATGCTTAATTAAAGTTGAAAAAAAACTGAATAGTCTTATTTCCATCCATTCTTCTGTTCAGAAGAAGGGTCACTGGACCTGAACCTTTAACTCTGCTTTCTCTCCACAGATGCTGCCAGACCTGTTGAGTTTTTCCAGCAATTTCTGTATTTGAATTTTATTTCCATATCCACATCATAATCATGGCATTAAAAAACAGTTCTTTCTTCACAGTTTTTGCTTTCGCAGCTTTGTAACCTTGTAATTTATTTCTGATCAGATAACTAATTGATTCTATTAGCTCTCATTTTGGTGGTGAAAATGTCACCCTGATATTTCTGGTATCCTTGCGTAAAATTTTAATAAAAGTTAAGCTCCAACCATTGATCATCCTAATTATATGTCCTACATGGTTTTAATGAACCAACATAGTGGTATGCACTGTCCAATTACATCAATTTTGCTTTGACTTTTTTTTATCTTTTATATCCTCCTCTAAAAGAATCAACAGATTTCTTTAAAAATATCGTATAACTTCAGAGATAAGCAACAGTTTCGTAGCTGCTTAGATGTTTTACTACAATAAATCTGGCAAGCTAGAACTGATACTACTTCACAGCCAAAAAAGACAATGTACTATTTAAATATTTAAGTGCTATAAGTGATCATTCAGCTTTTTCCTTCAGGATAATTGTTGATTCTCATCAAAACATCCGTATTGTAAATCGAAGTTGAAAAAACACGGTAGCGTAGGAGTTGAGCAACACCTGCATTTTTTTAAAAAAAAACTTCTGATGGAGTAACTTGCAATACTTTTATGAGAAAATTTGTCAAAAAGCTGCTGGTTACACTGCTGTCAGGAAAGCATTGTTGGTGCAAAATTGTAAATTGCATTCTAATAGAAAAGAAAGTAAATAGTTCTTTTAACTAAAATTCCATGAAGCTAAATTACTACATGATGTGAGTCCTCAGGATGGCAGAGGGAGGAATTGAACATTTTGGAACACTAAACAAATACGTGATTGTTTTCATCTTCCTTTGACTATCCGTAAGTACCAGGAGAAAGAAGAAACAAGATTTGAAAATCATAGGAAAAAACTGACAAGTTAGAACACATTTTTATATTGTTTTCTCCTTTTAGTTTTGAATGTTGTGGAAATATAATTTTGTACAGTTTTGGTCATTATCCTGTCTTAAAAAATGATATACTGATTTGTTAACTCTCTGTGTAATCTGGTGTATGTAAACCTGATGTAATTGTTTCCAATCAGCTTGCAATTAAATGATTAAGTTTACTAAAAACTTGAATGAAGATAGAACTTAACTGTATTATGGAGATGTATATTGCAAATGAGTATCATACGGGAAATTTTCATGTGCTCAGTTACATATGCAGTTAGCCGTATTTCAGTCTCTTGTTTGCAAGCAATGTGTTTGACTGTTTTCCTTCCATATTCCGTCCGAGAATAGTGTTCATTTCTGTCCCATCTAAATGATGTAAAGGCTTCTTTTACTGACAGCAGTAAAGGAAAAAAATTTAAAATGTTTTGACAATCTACCTAATTCCCAAAGGATGTGAATAGAATTCTGTTGTCTTGCTTAGCGGCAACATTAACAGGCTTTGAAAAGCAGCTACTGTTTATTGGGCTTGTCTGCGAAATATAAAACATGAGTCAAATGCCTGAACCCGGAAGATGTGAAGATATTGGTTTATGAATTAACATAGTTTATGCATTCAAATACTGTCAAGGTGAAGATGATTTGAAGTGAATGACTTTCAATA
Source organism: Ginglymostoma cirratum (assembly GCA_024137785.1). NCBI lineage: Eukaryota > Metazoa > Chordata > Chondrichthyes > Orectolobiformes > Ginglymostomatidae > Ginglymostoma > Ginglymostoma cirratum. The sequence continues at coordinate 23,150,450 of JAHRHZ010000045.1, read as the reverse complement.
TGGAGGTCCACCATGCACAGTTTAGGAAGCTATCTTATGGCCATCTCTATTCCAGCTCATGAAATGATGTTTGAAAGTGTCTTTGCTAGAGTGATTTTGTGCAGGTATTTTTATGAATTTGGAAGCTGTTACAGGCTCAACTATAATAGTTAGAATGAATTAAAGTGATGGAAGTCAAAATTTATTGCATAGATTTAATTAATGGCTGAAAATTTAACTACAGTTCCAACATTACAGTGAAAGTACTTGTTTTAGGAAAATGTAAAAAAAACAAGAGTACCTTGGTTTCTATCTGCATCAATGTGCCTGTAATGGAACAACCAAAATTGTTTGATCTCATCCGCGCTATGCCTCCTTAAAATACAAAAGGGCCTAAACAAATATGCCTGTCTCTAGAGGAAAACATAAAAGACAAAACAATCCCATATGTGTGGAGTAATTATATGTATTATCTGTTAATTCCCTCTGTGACCCTGGTTGATGTTTATTGTTTTATTTTAAGGAAAAATGCTTGTCCTTATTCATCCCCATCAAATACACAGCCTGAATAATTTTGAGCCAGCTTGTGTTCATATTTCTCCATCTTTAACCCGCTGATTAGTTTATACAACTGTCCACAATTAAATGTTTTATTCCTCTCAATATCATGCAAAATATTTGAACTTATCTCTCTAAATTTATAATTTACAATGTATCAATCTTCCCTTTTAATTATTTTGATAACTCATAAAAAAGCAGATTAGAATACCAAACTAAATATGTTGTCAGAACCATTATCAGCAATCTGTATCCAGTTTTGAATCCTCGTGAAGCATCTAGAGTTGAAAATGGACCCGTAAATTACACAGTGAACTCTACATCAAAATTTAAAAGTTGAATAATGTAAGGTTCCTTGCTTTTCAGGTGGTCAGTACACTTCACTTTGAAACAAAGGATTTTGAGAGGGTTTTATGGCTGCTTGTCGTTCTGACATGCTTAATTCACTTAAGCGAGCTTTACTCGTTCTCATCTGAAATAGAGGTAACAAATCACAGTCTGTTCTTCAAAAAGAAAGCGCAAGAATCTCCTCTACTGCTCTCTTCTCCACATTGTTAGGGTTAAAAATTAATTCTAACAGACCCCAATTGGTCTCCTGTTACACAAACATTGCCTCACTTCAGGCTACTGGATATCACAGGTTTGTCCATTCATGTTAATTTTTCAGAGTAACCTGGAGAGAATTTTCAACTGGTCTCTGGTGATTCATCTGAAAAATGTGCAGCCAGCATTTTGTCTAGGACGTTATCACCTGAGAAGGGTGGAAATATGGGAACAGTGTGTGCAAGGAGCATGTATTGTGCCAGGCAATGAGTCATCTAAGCAGAAGTCCTGAATGGATGAGATAACAAGGTGTAGAGCTGGATGAACACAGCAGGCCAAGCAGCATCAGAGCAGGAAGGCTGACGTTTCGGGCCTAGACCCTTCTGAAGAATTGAACAACCCTTCTGAAGAAGGGTCTAGTTATCTGTTATCTGTTATCTCAGATTCTCCAGCATCTCCAGAATCTGTTATCTCAGATTCTCCAGCATCTGCAGTTCCTTCCATCTCTGAAACAATTTTAACCCCATTGCGAAGCCTGTTCTAAGGATGCCTACCCTGAAGAAGTTACCCATTTCTGAAGAAGGGTCTAGGCCTGAAATGTCAGCTTTCCTGCCCCTCTGATGCTGCTTGGCCTACTGCGTTCATCCAGCTCTCCACCTTGTTATCTCAGATTCTCCAGCATCTGCAGTTCCTTCTATCTCTAGTCCTGAATGGACCACTGGTGGCCATGCAAGACAATGTCCGGATTGTTGAAGGAAGAATTTTGTAGAACTACAATAAGCAAGACTTTACTACCTGGGTCCATAAAAGATCTCTAATTTACTAATAGATCTAGCTATATTCTGAGATTTTGTGCCCCACCACCATCCCCTATTGTTCGCGTATACCAAAATAACATTCATGTAGCTGCCAAGCTACAGTGAGAAGTTGACTGAGTGTCAGAAGCATTTATGGGCAGCTGACACCAAATGATTCAGGCTTCCTGGCTGCCCTGCTGGTGTTGTGCTTTAACTTCCGAAGAAAGTTAAATTTCCCTTCCACAGAGAAGGGTGTGTGCACTTGTTTGTACTGAAATAAGCTACATGTAACAAAAAAGCTGCTTAATACAGCTGTGAAAACTGTTTACGATGGAAAAACCAACTTGTAGACACCGGGTGCTTGTCTTACAGGAAAGTTTATCATCCTCAAAGAGGGTCTTGTGAACGTTTTTGCAATAATATGAATGCCTTTGAGGATAGATATAATGGGGATGTTTTTGGAGCATGTGTTATCTTTAGAATTACACTGCAATTCACATTTTGAATTTTACAAGCGTACTGTGAATTGTTGAACTGTTTAAGATTGAATTATAGTATCTGGTGTGTTCTGTTATTTCACAATCTATTTTCAGTTTGTTTGTTTGTTTGGTTGCTTACACTGAGGTAGCTTTGACCACATTAAAACAATCAAAATCCATTGAGAAATGTGAGGTCTCACAGATTCCTAGGACCTGATGGCTTACATTCTCATATATTGAAAAGAGGAGCTGCAGAGATAGTTGATGTGTGGCTATGATTTTGCAAAATTCTCTAGATTCTGAAATGTTCCTAGAAGAATTGAAGCAAAAGTAGCACCACTATTCAAGAAATAAAGGAGAGGGAAAGTAAGGAACTAAAGGTCAGTTGGATGTGCGATCAAAGAAGTCTTAATTTCTTCTAATATCATTTGGGAAGCAAAATATTATTGATTAGAATCAATCAGCATGGTTTTACGAAAGTGAGATCTTGTTTGACAAATTTATTAGAGTTTTTTTGAAAATGTACATAGCAGAGTAAATAGAAGGGAACTAGTAGATGTAGACTACTTGTATATCCAAAAGGTGTTTGATAACGTACAACACAAAAGGTTTGTGCATGCGTTAAGAGCTGATAGAGTTTGGAGGAGGAAGGTGAAGGATATGGTAGTGTGAATAGAGGATTGGTTAACAGATAGGAAGCAGAAAGCAGGAATAGCTGAGATGTTTTCAGTTTGGTGGGCTGTTACTAGTAGCACAAGCATCTACGGATGCCTCATCTATTCACATTCTATATTAATGTTTTAGACAAAGAGACAGGAGGTGATATACATATGTTTACTGATGATACAGAACTAGGAGGGAATTTAGACTATGAGGTGGTCACACAGATGCTCCAAAGTGACATAGACAGGTTAAGTAATTGGAAAACAAGCTGGCAAATCGATTGCAATATTGGGAAATGTGATGTTAATCACTCTGGTCTTCTTTTTAGAATTCTTAGAGTCCTTACATTGAGGCAACAGGCCATTCGGCCCAACAAGTCCACGTCAACCCTCCGAAGAGCATCCAACCCAGACCCATCCCCCTACTCTATCCCTGTAACCCTGTAGGCTAACCAACCTATCCTACATATCCCTGAACACTGTGGGTAATTTAGCATGGCCAATCCACCTAACTTGCACATCTTTGAACTGTGGGAGAAAACCGGAACAACCGGCGAAACCCATGCTGACACAAGGCAAATGTGCAAACTCAGCACAGACAGTCGCCCAGGGTGAATAGAAAAGTGGAATATTTTTTAAAAAGAATGAAACTTGTAAACAAAAAAAGAGTCCCAATGATCTCAACTAGCAGTTATTGATTCTCCAGGCTGACCTTTATCCACTCCTTGCACGAGCAGGTTCAGGAACAGCATCTTCCTGGCCATTATCAGACTGATGAATGGACTCCTTACTCTCAAATAATGCTGATCCTGCTAACCTTGATCTCGCCTGTGCACACCCTGTGCAATGTAACCTATATGCCTCTGTCTAAGTCTTTTTGATCTGTACATCCTTTGCTTACTATGATCTGCCTGTACCGTTCATAAACAAAGGTTTTCACTGTATTTTGGTACATGTGACAATAAATTAATCAATCAATAATTCAATCAATCAACCAATGTTCACCTACTTTCACAGCTCCCCTCTCCTCACACGCCACCTTCAGGTCACAGGTTATTGAGTTGGATAATGAGCCATGGTCATAATGAATGGCAGAGCAGGCTCGAATGGCCAAATGGCCTACTCTTAATACTGAAAGATAGTAGGAACTGCTGATGCTGGAATCTGAGATAACAAGGTGTGGAACTGGAGGAACACAGCAGGCAGCATCAGGGGAGCAGGAAAGCTGACGTTTCGGTTCTGGACCCTTCTTCAGAAATGGGGGAGGGGAAGGGGGCTCAAATAAGTAGAGAGGGGGGAGGCAATGATAGGAGGTGGATAGAGGAGCAGATAGGTGGAGAGAAGACGGAGAGGTCAAGGAGGCGGGGATGAAGCCAGTAAAGGTGAATATAGGTAGGGAGTTGGGATGGGGGTTGGTCAGTGAGGAGGGAGGGGTGGGTAGGTGGGAGGGAAGACGGACAGGCCAAGGAGGCGGGAATGAGGTGAGGAGGGAGAAAGTGGGGGTGGGGGTTGGTCAGTGAGGTGGGAGGCGCAGATAGATGGGAGAAAAGATGGACAGGTCAAGGAGGTGGGGACGAGAGGGGCTGGTCTTAGGATGAGGTTGCGGGTGGGGAGATTTTGAAGCTTGTAAAGTCCATATTGAGACCATTGGGCCGCAGGGTTCCCAGGCGGAATATGAGGTGCTGTTCCTCCAGACTTCGGGTGGCATCATTGTGGCACTGGAGGAGGCCCAGGATGGACATGTTGTCCAAGGAGTGGGAGGGGGAGTTGAAGTGGTTTGTGACTGGGAGGTGTTGTGGTTTGTCACGAACCGAGCGTAGGTGTTCCACAAAGCGGTCTCCAAGCCTCCGCTTGGTTTCCTCGATGTAGAGGAAGCCACATCGGGAACAGCGGATACAATGTACCACGTTAGCAGATGCGCAGGTGAACATCTGTTTAATGTGGACGGTTTTATTGGGGCCTGGTATGGAGGTGAGGGGCAAGGTGTAGGGGCAGGTGTAACACCTCCTGCTTTTGCAGGAAAAAGGTGTCGGGTGTGGTGGGGCTAGTGGGGAGCGTGGAGCGGACGAGGGAGTCACGGAGAGAGCGGTCCCTCCGGAAGGCGGAGAGGGAAATACAACTTTGGTAGTGGGGTCAAATTGCAGATGGCGGAAGTGGCGGAGAATGATGCGTTGAATCCGGAGGTTGATGGGGTGAAACGTGAGGATGAGGGGAATTCTGTCTTTGTTGTTATTGTGGGGAGGGGGTGTGAAGGCGGAGGTGCAGGAAACGCAAGAGATGTGGTCGAGGGCGTTTTTCAACCACTGTTGGGGGGAAGTTGCGGTCCTTAATAAACGAGGACACCTGGGATGTCCGGGAGTGGAACGCCTCATCTTGGGGGCAGAGGCGGAGGAATTGGGAGTAGGGGATTGCATTCTTGCAGGAAGGTGGGTGAGAGGAGGTGTGTTCTAGCTAAGTGTGGGAGTCGGTGGGCTTGAAATAGATATCAGTTTCCAGGTGGTTACAGAAGTGGAGACAGAGAGGTCGAGGAAGGAGAGGTATCAGAGATGGTCCAGGTGAACTTAAGGTTGGGATGGAAGGTGATAGTAAAGTGGATGAACTGTTCGAGCTCCTTGTGCAGCGCCGATACAGTCATTGATGTAACGGAGGAAGAGGTGGGGAATGGTGCCAGTGTAGCTGCGGAAGACGGACTGTTCCATGCATCCTACAAAGAGGCAGGCATAACTTGGGCCCATGCTGGTACCCATGGCCACGCCTTTTGTCTGTAGGAAGTGGGAGGAATTGAAGGAGAAGTTGTTAAGGGTAAGGACGAGTTCAGTTAGGCGGCTAAGGGTGTCGGTGGAGAGGGCCTGGTCGGGCTTGCGGGAGAGGAAGAAACGGAAGGCTTTTAGGCCATCTGCATGGGGAATGCAAGTATGTATGATGAAGATGAGGTGTTGAGGGCCAGGGAATTGGAAGTTTTGGAGGAGGTGGAGGGCATGGGTGGTGTCATGGACGTAGGTGGGGAGTTCCTGTTCCTGGGGGGAGAAAATTGAGTCAAGATAAGTGGAGATAAGTTCGGTGGGGCAGGACAGTGGGTCGACCAGGATAGTCGGGTTTATGGATTTTAGGAAGGAGATAGAAACGGACGATGCGGGGTTGGGGAACGATGAGGTTGGAGGCTGTGGGTGGGAGGTCACCTGAGGTGATGAGGTTATGGATTGTCTGGGAGATGATGTTTTCATGGTCAGGGGTGGGGTCCTGATCAAGGGGGTGGTAGGAAGAGGTGTCAGAGAGTTGGCGCCTGGCCTTGGCAATGTAGAGGTCAGTGCGCCATACCACAACTGCACCTCCCTTGTCTGCAGGTTTTATAGTGAGGTTAGGGTTGGAGCGGAGGGAGCAGAGGGCTGCACGTTCTGTGGGGGAGAGGTTGGACTGGGTGAGAGGTGTGGCGAGGTTGAGGCGATTGATGTCACTGTTTTGTGTGTTTCTGCAAACATTCCCTGGACTGTACTGGAACAGTTCCTCTCACCATGAGCGTACCAAGTGGACGACTGATGTTGGCCAAGCCCCTGGGCTCTGCGGACTGTGCCTATGACTGACCATACTAGGACTCCATGCCCCTGCCCTGCATTTACTGGCGTGAGGACTAGCCCCCATGCGCTTGCTGACATGGTCATCTGGTTGAATAAACATGTAGTTTGTTTGCCATGCAGGCAGATAGCACAAGCGGTAGAATCAGATTGACATTTTTGTTGACCATACAGCAATATGTCCTCTTATCGTACAGATCCCTGCTGATGAGCAGCCTGACTCAGCCTGTGCAAAAAAACACGTCAATACATCGATACTTGTAGCTTTTGCTCTGGATGAGGCATCAGCATGCTAACAGGTATGGCATGACAAGGCAAGACAAGACAGGGATACTGCAAGCTTGCCGTCGGTACTAAGTTAGTAAGCGCTAAGGGAGCAAATGAGGAGACCAGAGGTATAGCCATGTTCAATCCATGAGCTGGATGCCTGTTCGTGCACATTAGGTGTCCGTGCAGCAGCCTTTCAGGTCTAGGTGCTGGTGTGCTTTGTAATGCATGTCTGTGTTTCATGAGTGGTGCAGAGAAATGCATGATAGTTGTAAGAAGTTGGAAGATGTCAAATGCCAATCTCCATGGATGAGTGGTGCATGTAGCTGGTGGCCATGGATCGTGCCCTGAGGTCCTGAGCAACATGGATGCTGCTTGCACCCAGAGGTGAACTGATGTGGTCAGGTTTTTGTTTTGACTTCATGTAAATAATTCATGACTTCTAGCTTGTTCGGCTATTTTGGTAAGATAGGAAATTGAATATTAATTAAGTGAATTGTGGAGGTAATGATGCATTTAACAAGCTATAATCTCCCTTAATTGGCAGCGTCTTGGTGAAATCACCTCACTGCTATAACCCTCTGATAGAACATAAAAATTAATAACATTAATTTGAAATTGTTTGATCATTATGCTCTCAATATGGGTAACCTATCACATACTTCAGGTGAGCCATTACAAGTTCTTGGTACAAGTCCGATGGAATCGTGAATTAGTTTTGTATTGTGAATATACAATGAACTTCGGGTTGGAAATATTGCCAATGCATGTTGTCAAAAGTTTCAGTTTAAAAATTGATGTTAGATTTTCAGCAAAATCCCCAAATTCCGTAATTTTACATGGATGTCCCTACAACTGCATTCAATTATGTTCACTTCTGAAATGGAGTAGCCTTTCCAGTAGCATATTTTTGACCTGGGTATTATAATTTCATAACATGCCAGAATGTCACAATTTGTTCCAATGGGCAAAAATGTGCATTTCAGTGAGAGGGAGGCATACCCACAAATAATACATCAAACCATCGTACTCTCTACACCATCAGTAACATCTGTGCATGTTAGGTTTAGGCTTTGCAATAAAAAAAATTAACCGTAGGATGTATCTGTAGTTTAAGTTATGTAAAGGCCCAGTCCTGTCAAATTTCAATTTTTAACTCTTTCTTTGCATTTAGCAAATGTTTTATTTTCAGGACTATTTTGAGCTGTTAGCTCTTGTTACCTTCATATATTGAAATAAATATCTGACTTGTGGCAGCTCAGTGGCTAACTGCAGTTTCAAAGCTCCAAGCGCCCGGGTTTGATTCCAGCCTTGGGTAACTGTGTGGAGTTTTCACATTCTCTCACATGGGTTTCCTCTGGGTGCTCTGGTTTCCTTCCACAGTCCAAAGATGTGCAGATTAGGTGGATTGGCCTGACTAAAATTGTCTCTAGCGTTTAGGGGATGTGTAGACTAGGTGGGTTAGCCTTGGTAAATGTGCGTTTACAGGGATTGGGTGAGGAACTGGATGTGGGTGGGATGCTCTTTGGGGGGTTGGTGTGGACTCGCTGAATGGCCTCTTTGCACATTGTAGGGATTCTATGATTAAGAGCCTGAATTTTGCAATCAACAGTGAAACTAAACTTCTGTGGCCTAGAATTCTTCTTTCCAGTAATTAATTTTATTGTGGTGTCAACTTAAGGAGATCTTCAACATTTAGCAAGGGTTATGTCATCAAATAGGGTGTGCAACCAAAGTATTTTCACAGTAAATAAACCAGGAAATAAATGCACTGGCTATTTTTTTATTTTTCTTCATTTAATTAAACTCTACAGAGATTTGAAATAAGTGATTGGAACGTACAGAGATAATAGGAACTGCAGATGCTGGAGTATCCGAGATAACAAGGTGTGGAGCTGGATGCTGCTCAGCAGGCCAAGCAGCATCATAGGAAGAGGAAACCTTGACGTTTCGGGCCTAGACCCTCCTTCAGAAAAGGGGGAGGGGAAGAGAGTTCTGAAATAAATAGGGAGAGAGGGAGAGGATAGGTGGAGAGGAGACAGACAAGTCAAAGAGGCGGGGATGGAGCCAGTTAAAGGTGAGTGTAGGTGTGGAGGTAGGGAGGAGGTAGGTCAGTCCAGGGAGGGCGGACAGGTCAAGGTGACAGGATGAGGTTAGTAGGTAGGAGATGGGGGTGCAGCTTGAGGTGGGAGGAGGTGATAGGTGAGAGGAAGAACAGGTTAGGGAGGCAGGAACGAGCTGGGCTGGTTTTGGGATGCGGTTGGAGGAGAGGAGATTTTGAAGCTTGTGAAATCCACATTGATACCATTGAGCTGCAGGGTTCCCAGGCTGAATATGAGTTGCTGTTCCTGCAGCCTTCGGGTGGCATCATTGTGGCACTGCAGGAGACCCAGGATGGACATGTTGTCTGAGGAATGGGAGGGGGAGTTGAAATGGTTCGTGACTGGGAGGTGCAGTTGTTTATTGCGAACCAAGTGCAGGTGTTCTGCAAAGCGGTCCCCAAGCCTCCGCTTGGTTTCCCCAATGTAGAGGAGGCCACAACGGGTACAGCGGATGCAGTATACCACATTGGCAGATGTGCAGGTGAACATCTGCCTGATATGGAAAGTATTCTTGGGGCCTGGGATTGGGGTGAGGGAGGAGGTGTGGGGGCAGGTGTAGCACTTCCTGCGGTTGCAGGGAAAAGTGCCAGGTGTGGTGGGCCTGGAGGGGAGTGTGGAGCGGACAAGGGAGTCATGGAGAGAATGGCCCCTCCAGAAAGCAGACAAGGGTGGGGAGGGAAAAATGTCTTTGGTGGTGGAACATACACATGGGATTAGGGTAGAAGATTGTTATACGTAAGATTTTTAAAAATTCAAAGTATGTAGTGTTATTGTTAATGGAGAAATTTGATATTCCACCGACATAAGGTTAGTTTTTCAGAGAAAAAGATTTTTCAGCAGTAGTTATTAACTTAGTATTCTGTCAAAATCACAGTTACACCTCATTCAACAAGGAGTAATTTTACAGTAAGAGTAATAGTGTAAAAGAGCAAGTTCTCATCAGAGCATAGATTTCTACTTGAGTGAGGATTTAAAAGCACACCTAATGAAGAAGTATGGCATCACTGATAGCAACACCTGTAGTTCAGGATATAATTAAACATATGCAGACTCCAGAAGTGATTGTTAATTTCATTAGAGTAGTGATGGAAAACACTTCTGGTTTCACTGTCATTATAACTGCAAAATCCAAGCCAAGGAATCTTTCCCTTTTTCATTGGCTCTCTTTTCTATTTTGCCCCTACCTTTGCATCCAGGTTGGGATGAATATATCAACTTGGAGGTTTGTTATTTATGCCCTTCTTTTATTTGTGTTTGGAATGTGTATGCTGATTTGGAAGAAAGCCAAGCATCCCTAATTAGCACCAAATTCATAAGAAACATATTTTGCAGGAAGTTAAGGCATCTCGTCAAGCAAGTAAACACAAAACCTTTTGAACCGATGGAATGAGAAACTGGTGCAGCAAACTCACACAGAAAGGGAGAATGAATAGTTAAATGGAATTGTGTCACTTTTAGAGTTTGTTTTACTTAATTTTTAAAATGAAGCATCTGGGTAAATAGAACTATAGAATCCTAATAATGAGTCATTTCCAAATAAAGCTAAAGAAGGTCCGTGTTTCTTTTGGAACATATTCCCAAAGAGTTAAAGATGAGTAGTTTAGCGTAAATTTTGAATAACTGTGGTATTGGGTGATTTAGAGCAGTTGAATGTTAATTTAGTTTGTTTCAAAATCATTTTTTTCTTACCATCTACTGTCAAATCTACAAGTTGTTTTACCAGCATATATTTGACATTAAAAACGCTGTCTGGTTTCTTTTACATATTTTGATTAAATATGTATTTTTAATTATATTCATTTAGATTTTAAAGTCTACTAATTATTTATTATTACTGATGATTTATTTAGTGGGCTCTAATTTGGACACAGCAGTGTTCTAAGTTACATGATTATATAAAGAAACGTTTGTTTTGTTCAGTTTTAAATTGAGATTACATGAGTACTCTGTGCCAAATTTGTGGTTCTGTCTGATGAATAACTTCCAACAAAGCTAGATGATTACTTCGGTGATTGCTTTGTGGGTATTTCTTCTTGGGCTGATTATCTGTATCCTCCAACAGAATCTGGTGAACACGAAGACAAAAGCACTGATGCCTCAGATGAGATTTTTTCACATTCTTGTGCTGCACCAGTCTATGGCCTTACAAAGGGAATAAAAGAAGATTCTGTTTCAGAAAAACAGACCAAAGTCGAAGATAGTGATGAGTTGGGCCCATTGCCTGAGAACTGGGAGATGGCATACACAGAAAAAGGCGAAGTCTACTTTATCGAGTAATGCATTTCAATCAAATTCTCATGAAACTTCTAGATTGGCATTTTTAGTGAACTTGATTTGGAGCATTTGTCTCAGTTTAACTTAAAATTATATAGCTAGTTGAAAGAGCTGAACTCGCCCAAACTACAACTGTCTTAATCAATTTCTGCCACACTTCTTCTGTAGCTAGTTGGATTGTGTAGGCAAATCTATTGATTGCAATTTGACTTGAATTACTAGTTCATTTGTTTTTAAAAGAAATGCATGAGCTGTTTTTTTTATTCTTAGCCATAACACCAAGACAACATCTTGGCTTGATCCACGATTAGGTAAAAAGGCAAAACTTCCAGAAGAATGTAAAGATGATGGTACGTAAAAGTGCATTTCTTTGCTTAATGTGTGTATTTATTATTTTGTAAATTTGGTTTTTTTCTTCAATGTAGTAGCTGGAGAATGCATCTTGCTGCTGAATAATGGTTAATGAAAGCACCTAAGACTTGCACACAAGTGACCTTCACTGCTTGCTGCAAATTGTTTTACTTCTCCTGCCCCGAGATGTCAGTTACAGCAGTGTCAAAACAGAGGTTGTCTTTTTCTGTACCTTAGAGACGGTTTCTATGTTAATTTTGTATTTCTGATTTAAAATTGAAGGAGACAAGCTGCAATCTGGAAACACAGGACAGAAGTTAGGTACTGTAACTTTAAGTAATTTTCTTGTTTTATTTTCAAGATAATGCATCTTTCCATATAGCTATCTTATTTCATTTTAGTATAGAATGTTGCCATCCTATTCCTACATTTTCTCTGGCAAATTTATTTTGATATCATGACAACGATCACAAAAATTGTTTTTAAGTTACTATTAGGAAAGGAATGTCAGTGTTACTAATACTGTACAACATTGTGAAACTGTTCTTTTGGGGTTGAAAAGCCAATCATCTAAAATATATAAGGTGTTTCTGAAACAAATATACTTTTTTTCTTGACAAAATCCAAGCTGATCAGCATTTGGGTTTATCATAGAAAAAGTATTAAAGATGAATGATGTCTTCAGTGAAAAAATAATTATTGTGACAAGGCTTTTATTTTATCTGAGGTCTGTATTCACCAAATACAATTGTTGTCAAAGAATTTTTTTTATTTGCTCTTAGAACAGATTGCTCTTAATTATCGGAATTTGCAGAGGAATTAGTATAATTCATCCCTACCTATTATGTGAAATATGTATAATATATATAAAACAGAAATTGCTAGTGAAACTCAGCAGAGTTTCAGTATTAGTAGAGAGAAAGCAGGGTCAACATTTGAGGTCCAATAGCCCTTCTTCAGAACTGAGAACACATGCTGCCAGACCTGCTGAACTTCTCCACCAATTTCTTCTTTGTTTCAGATTTCTAGCATCTGCAATTCTTTGTTGTTTAATGTAGAAGCTAATTACTCCTAAATAGGTTATCACTGTGAAGTTTACCTGCTGTATCCCTAGAAGAGCAGTGCTTGTAGCAAACAATATTGTGCTTTCATGATCAGAAAATTTTAAGTAGTCTTAGAATAAAGCTTTGTTTTCAGCTATGCGGCCACTCATTTTTTAAGAGATAATAGGTACTGCAGATGCTGGAGAATCCGAGATAACAAGGTGTGGAGCTGGATGAAGGGTCTAGGCCTGAAACGTCAAGCTTTCCTGCTCCCATGATGCTGCTTGGCCTGCTGTGTTCATCCAGCTCCACACCTTGTTAACTCATTTTTTAAGAGTTCATTTTAGCACTTTTGTATTGATATTTTGGCGTTTGGAACTGCAGCACTTGCAAACTTTTAAAAAAATTATTGCTGTTGCTAAAATCTACACAGTAGACACAGCAAATGTTTGAAATCCACTGGTTGTCTCTTTTAACTACCCACTGAAACATATATTGCCTTAGCAACCACAGTGCCACCAATGAGCAGGAGTCCCAAAGTAATCAATTAAAATTATCTCTCAGTTATATTCAGTGACAACAGAAATGGTGATTTGCCTTTATTGCTCTAATATGTCTTTTCAACCGAATTCATCACATATAACTTTATTTCTCTTAAATGATTTGTTCATTTTGTTTAAAATTGCCCAATGCGAAGAGAGGTTCTACATTGAGTACTCATTACGTAAAATATTTTATTCAAGAACTTTGTCCATCATAATTATTTAATAAACTGTTGGTTGGATGATTATGCTATTCAGAGTCCCTGGTGTATATCTTTTATACCTATCATAAAAGGATAAGATTTTTGTTTCCAGGGACATGTGATAATCCTTACAAGGACGATGGGAAATCGTTAATTAATCTGCTGGTAGACCTTGTTGAGTATGAATTCCCATGGTAACAGGCAATAGTCTGCCCAGCTGGAACTCATCACTTGAACCCTTTGTGGTTGAGTGACAGTGTCCCTACCTTTGAACCAGAAGGCTTGGGTTCAGGTCCCACCTGCTCCAGACCTGTGTCATAATATGTCTGAACAGGTCGATTAAAAATAAAGTGGAACCAAAAAGGCTGTTGTGGTATAGTAGTAGTGACCCTATCTTTGAGCCAGGAGACGGTTCAAGTTTCACCTGCCACAGAGGTGTGTACCAAAGCCATTGCGTAAGTTGATTAGAAAACAGACTCGGAAACAGCTAGCAGGCTGGTTAGCTCAGATGGTCAGAATATGAAGCTGATGATGCCAAGGTCATGGGTTCAATCCAGAGACTTGGCTAATCCTGCTTGCAGGCCCTTGTGGCATAGTGAGATCAAGCCCCACCAGTTCCAGCGTTGTGTAATAGCATTTCTGAACAGGTTGGTTGGAATAAAAAGCAGACCCAGTATATCCCCTCCAGCTTCATTTTGATTTAACCCTGCCCCACTTGGCCTACCTCCTGTTCTCCTTTTGATGGTTTGCATTGCTGGTAAAGGACTTTGCATGGAAATATTCAGTTGGCCACATGGGTGACTAACTGGTGATGGTTAGTAGTTAAAAATGAAAAAAAACGTCATGCTGATGGTTCGGAAAAATATCTCCAACATGGAATTGATTGGTAAGCATTCATCTCATTTAGGTTAAAAATACACTGAAGGAAGATATTGATTGGCAAAGGTGTAAGGCAGACCCAGGGATGTGACAGTGGTGTAAGTGGTAACATTACTGGATCAGCAATCCAGAAATGCACGGGGCCATGCTCTAGGGGGATGGGGTCAAGTCGTGATATGGTAGTTGGTGGAGTTTGAAGTAATTCCGTGGATCTGGAATATAAAGCCAGTCTCCAAAATAAAGTCATAGATTCATAGAGTCATAGAACTGTACAGCATGGAAACAGACCCTTCGGTCCAACTGGCCCATGTCAGCCAGATATCCTAAATTAATCAAGTCCCGTTTGCCAGCATGTGCCAATATCCCTCTTAAACCCTCCTATTCGTGTACCCATCCAGATGCCTTTTAAATGTTGTAATTGTACCAACCTCCACCAGTTCCTCTGGCAGCTCATTCCATACATGCACCACCCTCTGCGTGAAACCGTTGCCCCTTAGGCCCCTTTCAAAACCTTCCCCTCTCACCTTATCCCAATGCCGTCTAGTTTTGGACTCCGCTACTCCGGAAAAAAGACCTTGGCTATTCACCCTATCTATGCCCCCCATTATTTTATAAACTTCTATAAGATCACCCTTCAGCCTCCAACACTCCAGGGAAAATAGCCCAAGCCTATTCAGCCTCTCCCTATAACTCAAACCCTCCAACCCTGGCAACTACCTTGTAAATCTTTTCTGAACCCTCTCAAGTTTCACAACACCCTTCCTATAGCAGGGAGACCAGAAGTGAACACAGTATTCAAAAAGTGGCCGAACCAATGTCCTGTACAGCTGCAACATGACTTCCCAACCCCTATACTCAATGCACTGACCAATAAAGCATGCATACTAAATGCCTCCTTCACTATCCTGTCTGCCTTTGACTCTAATTTCAAGGAACTATAAACCTGCGCTCCACAGTCTCTTTGTTCAGCCACACTCCCCAAGACCTTACCATTAAGTGTATGAGTCCTGCCCTGATTTGCCTTTCCAAAATGCAGCACCTCATATTTAACTAAATTAAACTCCATCTGATCAACATCCCATTATACTTTGAGCTAACCTTCTTGGCTGTCCACTACACCACCAATTTTGGTGTCATTTGCATACTTAGTAACCATCCCTCCTATGTTAACATCCAAATCATTTATGTAAATGACAAAAAGCAGTGCACCCAACACCGATCCTTGAGGCACACCGCTGGTCACAGGCCTCCAGTCTGAAAAGCCACCCTCTACTACCATCATGGGTCTCCTACCTTCAAGTGATCACCATAGTTATCATTTTAAAAAAAAAAGCAGACCCAATGTGTGGGTTGTGGGCAATTGTATCCCCTTTAAGTTACTTTAAAATGTTTTGTTGTGGTTTTGGTTGAACTTCAGCCCTATACTCCTGATCTTTGGGCATCCAGTGCAGAGAGCGGTGTGGCAGGTTGAAGGACCCCCTCATGGGTCTAATCCTGGGTCTGTCTAGGCAACGGACTGTGGGCGGTGGCGGTTGTATCTGCTGACTCTCTGTCCCTCTTCCGCGGTTACGTTCATGCCTGGGTATCCTTAGACAGGGGGCATGTGATGTCAATCAATGCTTCTGATGCCTTTGGAGAGAGGTGGGCACAGCTGATGATACAGTGCTGTATTTCCATGAGGCTTATAGTGCTTTGTTGTTACATGCTACCTCTACAGACATTATAAAATGTATCATTTAAGTCACATAAAATTCTTTATGTAACCCAAATTGAAATGCATCCAGTGTCCACTCTATAATTTTATGTAACCTGTCTAACTAGTCTAATTGAAAATATTTATCTGCTTATAACTGCACAGCTGGATATTCAGGATAGAAAGATATTTTTTGTAATCACACAACCCGCAGAAATCATTTCTCTGGTTATTGCAAACAAAGAGCAGAAATGTACAATATTATTCAACGTTGAATTTGGCATGTAAATGTTTTCCTTGGCCTCTAGAAAATTAATAAGTTTCAATTACATAGTAGCAAAATAATAATACTTTTTTAATAGAAGATTGTTTTTATGATTATTGTGAACATGTTTTGTACAAAGTGCAGTGCTTCTAAATATGGGCTCCTTCCTTAGGTTACTCAAATAATGTCTTTGTTCTCCACTTGTTTAAATTCAAGACCGATCTTGTGGTACATTAGTTTTATTGTTGCAGATAGTTGTATGTTGCTGTTCATATTTCGTTATTCTTTGCAAATGATCCTAAACAATGTGTGTCAATGTGCTATGCAGCCCTGGAGATGATCAAAACTCAGAACTAAGGGAGACAGAGGTCTGGAAGCTATAGGCCAGTTAAGCCAACATCTGTGTGAAGGTAAACACTGGAATTCACAATAAGAAAACATTGGCTTAGAACGCTCGGACACTTACAAAACAGAATGCAGTCTGACAGAGTCAACATGATTTGTGAAAAGCAAATTATATTTGACAAATTTATTAGAGTTTTGAGAGTGTCAGAAGCAGGATGGATTTTTTGATTTATTCAGGAAAAGTGGGCTTCACTGACTGGACCAGCATTTATTGACCATCCCCAGTTGTTCTTAAGAAGTTAATTACCTCGTTGAACTGATGCAGTCCATTTGGTGTAGGAGTACTTAACCATATTTTTAGGGAAGGAGTTTTAGGATTTTGACCCAGCAACAGTGAGGGAACAGCAATGTATTTCCAATTGAGGAAGGTGTGCGGCTTGGATGATAACTTGCAGGTGGTGTTATTTTCACCTATCTGCTGCCTTTGTTCTTCTAGATGGTAGTTGTTATGGTTTGAAGTTGCTGTCCTAAAGAGCCCTAGTGAATTTCTGCAGTGGATCTTACAAGTGGTCCTGCTACTAAGCATCAATGATGGAAAAGGAGAATATTTGAGGATGTGGTGTCAATCAAGTGGGCTGCATTGTCCTGAATAGTGTCAAACTTGAATGTTGTTGTTGGACTTGAATTCATTGGGGAAAGTGGGGAATATATACCATCACATTCTTGATTAGTGTCTTGTAGATGGTGAATAGCTATTAAGGAGTCGAGAGGTGATACACTTATTGCAGGATTTCTTGTCTTGGATCTTCTCTTGTAACCTGTTTCTATGGCTGGTCCAGTTCAGCTTCAGGTTAGTAGTAACACTCAGTATGGTGAGAGCAATGTAGCAATATAATGCCATTGAATAGGAAGGCGCAGTAGTTAGATTCTCTCTTGTTGGAGAAGATCATTGTGTGACACGTGTGGCATAAATGTTACTTGCTAGTTATGAACCCAAGCCTGGATTTATTCCTGATCTTGCTGCATTTGGGCATGAACTGCATCGTTATATGAGGAGTCATGAATGATACTGAACGTGCAATCATCAGCAAACATTCCCACTTTTGACCTTGTGATGGAGGAGAGGACATTCATGAAACACTTGAAGATGATTGGGGCTGGGACAATTTCATAAGGAATCTCTACTATGGTGTCACTTTCACCTCCTGTCTTATGTTCAGAACCTTGATCCATATTTGAACAAAGACCCTTTCATCGCTTTACTGATGATCAAGAGTAGAATGATTGGAAAATAATTGATCAGTTTAGATTTGTCCTGCTTTTTGTGGGCAAGACACACCTAAGCAGTTTCTATATCTGGTTAGATGTGGGCGTTGTAGCTGGGTTAAAGGGGAATGAATGGATGTCACATATTTGGATTCCCAAACGGCTGTTTATCAGAACAAGAAGATAGGAGAGATGATCAGCTTTCCAAACAAGAGCTGAAGGAAAAGGGAGAGCAGGAGAAGAACAAAATTAAAACTTCTGTGATTATGTTCAGGAAATAAGTGATTCAATGACAAAGTCATTATGGAATAAGGAAATATAAGATGATAAACAAGTATAGAAATCAAAGATGACACCAGGCAGAGTGGGAGTGAAGTATGGAGAATTTACCTGTGGTCCAAGATGTGACAGCAGAACCACACGTAGACCATAAGGTTTATCTGAGGTCAGACAATTAGAGAAACAAACCTAAAAGCTTTGAGGCCTATGAGCGGGAGAGCATGCGAGCAGGACCCAGTGACCAGCACCTAAAATGAATTGAAGAGAAGAGGACCCTGTGTTTCTGAAACAGAATGGAGAGCACAGGGACAAGCTTCATCAAGAGTGGGGAAGAGAGCAGCATTTGCAGCTCCTCAAACAGCATGAGAGAGCACAGGGACAGCAGGTTCATTAAGAGAACTTGCTTGAGAAGGGCAGCAGTGGGGTGAGATGAAAACCAGTCCAGAGACTCCTTTCAATATGTTACTACCTGTCAGAGCCAAAATTTGATGCTACCGGAAAACAGGCAGGGGAGAGGTGGATATTACTTCTGTGGCTCATTTGATTGGCCAAGCAGTTTAAGTCAGGAGACATTATTGTAGACAAAGAGTACAATTAAGAAATTCACTTTTAAAATGAACTAGAATAGAGATAACTGGGCAGGCAGTATGTTGTAGCTGTAGTATGTGGGAGCTGCTGGAAATCAGTGTGATCCACGTTGACCACATCTGAGACAAGTGTTGGCTTCTCAAGGAACATTGACTCAGAGTTTACAAACTAAAGTCGAAGCTGAGAATACGGTGACAGATCAGGGAGGGGGATGTGTAACTGGACACTCTCAGAATGCAGTCACACTCTTAGGTTAATTGCATCAAATTTGCTCCATGGTCAGGGACAAGAAGCTGTGAGGTAGTTATAGGGATCCAGAGCTTAGAGCCTCAGCCAGTGCCCTTGGCCAAGAAGCACATGGTTCTTGCAGTGGATAAAGGCACAAACTGAAGAGAGGATGAGCAAACTGACTGCGTCACGGTGATCCCGAGTGCTGATTAAGTGGAGAAAGAAAGGATTCCTAGCAATAGGAGATAGTATAGTTAGAGAAATAGATGCTGTTCTCTGCAGCAAAGGCGTAGAGTCCTAAGGGTGTATCGCCTATCTGTGCCTAGGTTAAGGACATTGCTTCTGGGCTGGAGAGGAACCTGGAGTGGGAAGGGAAGGATCCAGTTGTTGTGGTCCACATAGGTAACAACAGCATAGATAGAGCTAAGAAACAGGTTCCGTGGAGGAATTATGAGCAACTCTGAGCTTAATTAAAGTGCAGAACCACAACGATGTAATCTCCTAATGTTTACCTGAGCCATGTGCAAATTGGCACAGGGTAAATAAGATCAGAGAGGTAAATGCATGACTCAAAGATTGGCATGGGGGATTTGGGTTCCAGTTCAGCGGTACTGGCATCAATACTGGGGAAGGAGAGAGCTAATCTCTTGGCTCTGGGGTTCATTTTAACGATTTTGGGACCAGTGTCCTGGAAAATTATATAATTGGAGTTGTAGGTAGGTCTTTAAACTGATTAATGATGAGGACAAAAGGGTTCATCGAAGGTTCCCCATCGTAAACTAATGGAGAAAGTGAAGTCACATGGTGTGCAGGGTGTTCTAGCTAGGTGGATAAAGAACTGGTTGAGCAACAGGAGACAGAGAGTAGTAGTTGAAGGGAGTTTCTCGAAATGGAGAAAGGTGACCAGTGGTGTTCCACAGGGATCAGTGCTGGGGCCACTGTTGTTTGTGATATACATAAATGATCTGGAAGAGGGCATAAGTGGTCTGATCAGTAAGTTTGTAGATGACATGAAGATTGGGGGAGTAGCAGAAAGCATAGGGGATTGTCAAAGAATACAGGAGAATATAGATAGACTGGAGAGTTGGGCGGAGAAGTGGCAGATGGAGTTCAATCCGGGCAAGTGTGAGGTGATGCATTTTGGGAGGTCTAATTCTAGAGCGAACTATACTATAAACGGAAGAGCCTTGGGAAAAGTTGATGAGCAGAGAGATCTGGGAGTTCAGGTCCATTGTACCCTGAAGGTGGCTGCACAGGTGGATAGAGTGGTCAAGAAGGCATACGGTATGCTTGCCTTCATTGGACGGGGTATTGAGTATAAGAGCTGGCAGGTCATGTTAAAATTGTACAAGACTTTGGTTCGGCCGCGTTTAGAATACTGTGTACAGTTCTGGTCGCCACATTACCAAAAGGATGTGGAAGCTTTGGAGAGGGTACAGAGAAGGTTTACGAGGATGTTGCCTGGTATGGAAGGTGCTAGCTATGAAGAGAGGTTGAGTAGGTTAGGATCGTTTTCATTAGAAAAAAGGAGATTGAGGGGGGACCTGATTGAGGTCTTCAAAATCACGAAGGGTATAGACAGGGTTGATAGAGATAAGCTTTTTCCCAGGGTGAGGGATTCAATAACGAGGGGTCGCGCGTTCAAGGTGAGAGGAGAAAAGTTTAAGGGGGATACACGCGGAAAGTACTTTAGACAGAGGGTGGTAGGTGCCTGGAACGCGTTGCCAGCAGAGGTAGTAGAGGCAGGCACGGTAGATTCATTTAAAGTGTGTCTGGACAGATGCATGAGTAGGTGGGGAGCAGAGGGATACAGATCCTTAGGAATTGGGCGATAGGTTTAGACAGTGGATTTGGATCGGCACAGGCTTGGAGGGCCGAAGGGCCTGTTCCTGGGCTGTAAGTCTTCTTTGTTCTTTGTTCTTTGGAAGTTCAAAAAAATCAAGGTAGTGTAGAGTGTGACGTGGAGTGTAGAAAACATGTGCAAACAAGTGGAGCAGAAATCATATTCACAGTAAAAATGGTTAAAAAGTCAAAGATTAAATCTCATTATCTGAACGCATGCAGCATTTGTAACCAGAGAGACAGGTTGATATCACAAATAGAAAAAAAATGAATATGACTTTATATCTCTTGCAGATACATGGTGGCAAGGTGACTAAGAATAGGGACTCCATATTCAATGGTATTTGACATTCTGGAAGAATAGACAGAAAGTATAATGGGTAATATAGCTTTGTTAATAAAGGAAAGTATCATTGTGGTGGTGAGTAGTGATACAGATGCGATAGGTCATAATTGGAATCAGTTTGGTTGGAAATAAGGAATAGCAAGGGAAAGGGGTGGATGTCCTCTGAGTCTAATGGTGGCTCGGAAAAAGTTGATATTTATACAGAAGATGGGATGGGGCGGCAGGAGGAAGAATAAATGATAGGTGGAGATGACTGTAGCTACCATCAGTTCTGAAGAAGAGTCATTTGACCTGAGAGATTAACTCTGATTTCTCTGCACAGATGCTGCCAGATCTGCTGAGTTTTTCCAGCAATTTCTGCTTTTGGTGAAAACTAGTGGTAGGGCAGAGAATTGAGAATCTATTAGGAAAGCAGCATGGATGACTAAAAAACTAACGAAGAGGAGAAAATGGATAATGAAAATAAATTGGCAAGAAAGATAAATCTGTGGATATATAAAAAGAAAAAGATCAACTAAAGTAAGCGTGGGATCTTTAGGGAATGCAACTTGGGCATTAATAATGGAGAACAGGAGAATGACCGAAAATATTGTTTGGTGGAGAGCAGTATAACCATCCCAAAGTTGACAGATAAGCAGAGTGCTTATTGGAGGAAAGATCTTGTAATACTCTCTGTAATGAAGAACAAAGTATTTGACAAACTAATGGGCCTAAAGGCAGGCAACTCACCAGGACATGATGGCCTGCACAAAAGGATTTTGGGGACAATGCAGGAAAGGAGAGCTGAGAATTTTCAGATCAGCTACAATCCCAGTGAATGGTGAAGCAGTCTCAGTGGGCTGAGAGGCCTACTTCTGCCCCTGCATTTTATGATCTTATGGTTTAGGCGTTGGCTGCTCACTGGATTCTGGATTGGAGAACTACGAATATAACTATGCTGCTTGAAAAATTAATCTAAGATGCAGCAAGATGATCTTAATTTCAAGATGGGCCTCACTGCACTTGTTGCCAGATTTTACCACAATTGTGCCATTGCCCATTGAACTCAGAGCCTGATATGATCCTGTCCAACTATTTACATACTTACATGACTTGTGTCCCCGGATGATTACTGTTGTAATTACATCATGGTGAGATTTTTCTGATATTCTACTTTATTGTTATTACAACTGATCTTAGGCCTCCATTCATCTCACGTCAGTATTGAATTGATCTTCACTTCTCTGACTGCCATGTAAACTCCTTGCTTGTCCATGACCTTCCATTCTTTTTACTCAATCAGGTCAATAATTTCATGATACCATCAGAGAAACATTTATGTTTTAATGCCGCTATCAGATCACTGAGACCAATAACTTTAATGGAATTTTAGAAATGGTAAAGACAACGTTTTATGTATGTGTTTATAAGTGACATTTATCTCTTGAGAAAATAAACTGTCAAAACTGCCATACATGTAATGTATTCAATATAAAATAAGCAACACTTGCTTAAATCGGAACTTTCAAAGCTGATATAATTTGCTATGATGCCATTGGAAAAGGTTGAATGTGTTATTTTTTAAGTTTGCCAATCATGCACTGAAAATGTGAACAGAATTGCTGTCAGTTGTCTCTGAAATATTTACCACTGTATTCAAGGTTCTTCAAATCATTTTGTGCTTCTTAATAAAATACTTCAGCTGGCAGTCTGCCCAATTAATTGGAAATGGTTTTGAACATAACGAGTAGCATTGATTGTTATTTTTAAATGAAATATTAGCAAAGTCAGTTTTCCGTAGCTCATTGGTAAGAATAAAACAGTCAGTGAATTTTTATTTCTATTTAACTTACAGTTTAAGTATTTTTTAATGGATTCTATCCATTTAATGATGACATGTTGAGATGCTTGACTGCATTAAGCTCACAACTAGTTAACTGCATGTATAAAAATGTGTATCATTTATTCAATGAATGAATGCACCATAATGTTGGTTGAATACATATTAAAGCAGTCAGAAAGTAACTGTCTGGTCCAACCTAAATAGTGTATTAATCAATTGAAGAATGTTTTTCAATAATGAAATTTAGCATTGAACAACACTAGAACACCCCTTGAATTGATTCTTTAGATCGGAATGTGTCACTAAAACATAAAAGTGATAACAAATTAAATAATAAAGAAAATATAGTAGAAAAATTTGAAGCCATTAACTTCTAATACAGCTCCTGTCACTTAAAACAGGTCCAGTGCTGTCATTTTTAGGCTGTTCAGCTCACCAAGCCTGCTCATGACTTATTGCCACTTGTTGGGACTATTTCCATATGCCTTATTGCCATTATTTTCCAGAAATCTGCTGATTTCTGTCTTCAAAACTGCTGAACGATTGAACTTCCACAGCTGTCTTGGATGGACAATTCCAAAAATTCAACATCAGCCTTATCTTCATATTATTGATCTGTTAAGGGACGAATTTGTTTGAAAATTATAGCATTATCCTGTTCATTACTTGTTCCATACTGCACAGTTTATACTGATATAGATCTTTTTGGCTTGGCATTAACATAAACAGTGCAGTGTAATTTAGGATTCTGTAGAATTTGGAAACTAGTACAACAATGCTTTGACTTCAGGCAATTTCAAAACGTTTACTGGTGCAATTAGTTGATCAAGAATCTGTATGACATGATGTTCTTAGTGATTCAATTCAAGATAAATTAAATGTGAGCTTTAACAGAACAGATCAAATGGAACATCGGTGCTGCCAAGTGATCAAATATATAGCTAATGAAGAGAAGTGATAGCCAATGATTCTTCTGAAATGTGTTACCTACATACATTATTAATTTATTCAAATTCATTGATGGGATGTCGGTGCTACTGGCCAGACCAGCATTTATCCCCATCCCTGGTTACCCTTGAGAAAGTTGTCGTCAGCTGCCTTTTAAACCACTGCAGTCCTTTTGGTATAGGTATATCCATAATGTTGTTAGGAAGGACATTCCAGAATTTTGATTGAGCAATATTGAAGGAATGGCAATGATATATCCCCAAATGAGGATGGTGAATGATTTAAAGGGAAAGTTGCAGATGGTGATTTTTCCCATGTATTTGCTGCCCTTGACCTTCTAGATTGTAGTGGTGAGGGTTTGGAGGTACTGTTTAAGATGCCTTGGTGAATTTCTGCAGAGCATTGTGTATGCAGTACATACTGCTGTTACTGAGCATCAGAGGTAGATGGAGTGAATGCTTGTGGATGTGTGCCACTCAAGTGGGTTGCTTTGTCCTGGATGGTATCAAGCCTCTTGAGTGTTGTTGGAGCTGCACTCATCCAGGTAAGTGGGGAGAATTCCATCACACTCCTAACTTGTGCCTTGCAGATGGTGAACAAGCTTTGGAGTGTCCGAAGTGAGGTACTGGCAGCAGGGTTCCTAGCCACTGATCTGCTGTTGTAGCCACAGTGTTTATATGCAAGTCCAGCTCAATATCTGGTCAATGGTCATCTTCAAGATGTTGATAGTGGGGCATCTAGTGATAACAGTACAGCAGAATGTCAAGGGACAAAAGTTAGATGCTCTCTTGTTAGAGATGGCAATTGCTTGGCACTTGTATGGGGCAATTATCACTTGCCACTTACAAATATGAAAAAAAATGATGGGAAGGGAGAACTCAGGAGAGATTATTAAAGTCAGACACAAATGCAACAGAGTGTTTGGAAAGGGTTAGGAATCAAACTTTAAGCATGCTGGATAAACGAGCAGCGATGAGAAGTGGGACCGTTAATACAGGACTGAAGGTGCTATATCTGAATGCATGCAGTACAAGAAACAAGGTAAATGAGTTTGTGGCACAGATCAAAATTGACAGATATGACATGGTGAGCATCACAGAGCCATGGCTGCAAGGGGATCAGGATTGGGAACTGAATATCCAAGGATAAACATCTTATCGAAAAAGTAGGCAGGTGGGCAACAGGGGTGAGGTTGCCTTGTTAGAAAGAAATGTAATTAAATCAAGAGTAAGAAATGAAGGAGGGTCAGATGGTGTAGAATCTGCGTGGGTAGAGTTGAGGAACCGCAGAGGTAATAACACCATAGTTGGAATTATGTACAGGCCTCCAAACAGTGGTCAGGAGCTAGGGCACAAGATACACCAGGAGACAGAACAGGTGTGTAAGAAAAGCAAAGTTACGGTGATCATGGGGTATTTCAATGTGCACTTGGACTGGGAAAATCAGATTGGTAGTGGATTGCAAGAAAAAGAATTTGTGGAATGTCTACAAAATGACTTTTTGGGAAGCTCGTGGTGGAGCCCACAAGGGGAACAGGCAGTACTGGATTTAGTGTTGTGCAACGAGGCAGACTTGATAAGCAAGCTTAGGGTGAAGGAACCTTTGGAGAAAATGATCGTAATATGATTGAATTTGCTGTGCAATTTGAGAAGAAGATAGAATCAGAAGTAATGGTATTACAGCTGAATAAAAGAAACTACAGAGGCATGAGGGAGGAGCTGGTCAGAATCAACTGGGAGAGGAGCCTAGCAGGAAAGACAGTGGAACAGCAATGACAAGAGTTTCTAGGAGTAATTCAGGAGACACAGCAAAAATTTGTCCCTCGGAAAAAGAAGCGTGGCATTAGGGACAATGAGGCAACCATGGCTGACTAGGGAAGTCAGGGATAGCATAAAAGCAAAAGAGAAAGCACATAACGTGGCGAAGGGCACTGGGAAACCAGAGGATTGGGAAGCTTACAAAGACCAACAGAGGGCAACAATAAAAGAAATAAGGAGGGAGAAGGTTAAATATGAAAGTAAGCTAGCCAATAATATAAAGGAGGACTGTAAGAGTTTCTTTAGATACATAAAGGGAAAAAGAGAGACAAAAGTGGACATTGGGCTGCTGGAAAATGACGGTGGAGAGATAGTAGTGGGGAACAAGGAAATGGCTGAGGAACTGAATAATTACTTCACGTCAGTCTTCACGGTGGAAGACATGAGTAATATCCCAAAAATTCAAGAGAGTCAGGGGGCAGAGCTGAGTATGGTGGCCATCACCATGGATAAGGTGCTAGAGAAACTGAATGGCCTGAAGGTGGATAAATTACCAAGACCAGATGAACTAAGCCCAGAGTTCTTAAGGAGATAGCTGAAAAGATAGTGGAGGTGTTGGTGGTGATCTTTCAGGAATCACTAGAGTCAGAGAGGGTCCCAGAGGACTGGAAATTGCTAACGTGACACACCTGTTTAAAAAGGGAGTAAGGCAAAAGGCTGAAAATTACAGGCTGATTAGCCTAACCTCGGTCATGGGTAAGATTTTAGAGTTGTTTATGAAGGATGAGATTTCTGAATACTTGGAAGTGCATGGTAAAGAAGAATAGAAGTATGGAATATTTTCTAAATGGGGAGAAAATTCAGAAGTCTGAAGTGCAAAGAGACTGGGGAGTTCTAGTCCAGGGTTCTCTCAACATAAACTTGCAGGCTGAGTCAGTAGTCAGGAAGGCAAATACAACTTCGGCATTTATTTTGAGAGGACTTGAATATAAAAGCAGGGATGTACTTCTGAGGCTCTATAAGGCTCTGGTCAGGCCACATTTGGAGTACTGTGCACAGTTTTGGGCCCCATATCTCAGGAAAGATGTACTGGCCCTGGAGCGGGTTCAGAGGAGGTTCATGAGATTGGTCCCAGGAATGAAAAGCTTGACAAATGAGGAAGGTTTGAGGACTCTGGGTCTATACTCGATGGAGTTTAGAAGGATGAGGGGAATCTAATTGAAACTTGCAGAATACTGAATGGCTTGGACAGTGTGGATGTTTGGTAGATAATTCCTTTGGTAGAAGAAACTAGGACCCGGGGGCACGGCCTTAGAATAACAGGAAGACCTTTCAGAACAGAGACAAGGAGAAACTTCTTCAGCCAGAGACTGGTGAATCTATGGAATTCACTGCCACAGAAAGCTGTGGAGGTCAGGTCATTGAGTATATGTAAGATGGAGATAGATAGGTTTTTAATTGTCAAGGGGATGAAGGGTTACAGGGAGAAAGCGGGAGAATGGGATTGAGAAACATATCAGCCATGATTGAATGGCGGAGGAGACTCGATGGGATGAATGGCCTAATTTCTGCTCCTGTGTCTTATGGTCTAATGGAACACGAGCCTAGATATCATCCAAATCTTGCTGCATTTGAACATGGACTACATCAGCACATGAGGACTCATGAACGGTGTTGAAATTGTACAATCATCAGCGAAAATCCCAATTTCTAATCTTAAAATGGGGGAAGCTGGATGAAGCTGCTAGACCTAGGACTCTACTCAAAGGAACCCCGTAGAGATGTGCTAGAGCTGAGATGACTGCATTTATTTTCGTCTGTGTTATGTATGATTCTAACTTGTGTAGAGTTTCCCCCAAGACTCCCATCCACTCCAGATTTTCTAGGTCCCCTTAATACTACGCGCAGTCAAATGTGGCCTTGAAGTCAAGGACAGTCACTTTCACCCACCTCTGAAGTCCAGCTGTTTTGTGCATGTTTGAACAAAGGCTGTAATGAGATCAGGAGATTAGCGGGCCTGGTAGAACTCGAGCTGGTTACTTCTAGGGAAGTGTTGCTTGATAGCACTGTTGCTGAAACCTTCTGTCATTTTTCTGATTATCGAGAATACACAGATGGGGTGATAACTGGCCAGGTTGGATTTGTTCTTTTATGTACAGGACATAAATTTTCCACATTGTCGAGTAGGTGCCAGTGTTGCAGTCGTACTGAGACAGCTTGGCTAATGGTGTGGCAAATTCTGGAGCACAAGTCTTCAGTACTATTGGCAGAATGTTGTCAGGGCCACAGCCTTTGCAGTATCCACTGCCTCCAGCAGTTTCTAGATGTCATATGGGGTGAATTAAGTTGGTTGAAGACGGCATGTGTTCTGCTTCAAACCTCAGGAGGAGGTCAAGATGTATAATTCACTCGGTACTTCTACCTGAAGATTTTTGCAAACATCACCCTTATTATGTTTGCACTGTTGAGCTGGCCTGTCCCATTATTGATGATGGGATAGTTTGTGGTGCTGCCTCGTCTGGTGAAGTTAATTGATTGTCCAGAACCATTCACGTCTGGTTGTGGCAGAGCTACAGAGCTTAGATCTGATCTGTTCGTTGTGGAATAGTTTAGCTATGTCTCTCACTTGCTGCTTATGCTGTTTGGCACATAAGTAATCCTGTTTTGTAGCTTTACCGAGCTGACAGCTCATTTTTAGATATGCCTGGTACTGTTCCTGGCATGCCCTGCTGCACTCTCCATTGAACGTGTGACATGCCACAAGGCTACAGATTTGTTGGAGTACGATTCTGCTGCTATTGGCCCACTGCGCCTCATAAATGTCCAGTTCAAAGTTGCTAGATCTATTCAAAGTCTATTCCATTTAGCACAGTGATGATTTCACATAATACAATGGAGGATATTCTCAACATAAATATGTCCACAAGGACTGTGCAGTGCTTACTCTTACCAGTTGCATCTGAGGCAGGCAGACTGATGAAGTTGAGGTCAAGTACATTTTTCGCTCTCGTTTGTTTCCTCACCACTTGATATGCACCCAACCTGACAGCTTATATCCTTTAGGACTTGACCAGCTTGGTAAGTAGTGTGATGCTGAGTCAATCTTGATGATGGATATTGAAGCTCTCCTCCTTCAGCTCTTCCTCCAAATGATGTTCAACATGATTCATCAGTTGAGGGGGGGTATGATATGTGGTAATCAGCAGAAGGTTTCGTTGCCGTATGTTTAATCTAGTTCCACATGGCTTCATGGTGTCTGGAACCAATATTGAACACTTCGAAGGCAACTCCGTCTTGACTTATACGACTGTGCCCTGCTGATGGTGATGGTATTTTCTGGGACATTGTCTGTAAGATTTGATTCTGTGACTATGAAGAAATCAGGCCTGATAGCTCTCCCAATTTGGGCACCAAAAGGTCTCCAGATGTTAGTAAGGAATACTTTGTCGGATTGACAGGGCTGAGTTTGCCATTGTCATTTCCAGTGTGTTAGCCGATGCTGGGTGGTCCATCCCATTTCATTCCTTTCTTCCTTTCAAGCATTTGATACAACTGAATGGCTTGCTAGGCCATTTCAGAAGGCAGTTGAGAGTCAACCATAATGCTGTAGGTCTGGAACCATGGAACTCTCCACAGGTAAGGACAATAGTTTCCTTCCTTTCGGGAAAATCTGATTTAAGAACAAGTTCTAAAAGACTTCAGTGAACCAGATGAGTTTTTATGACAATTTCATGGTCATCATCAGATATTAAATTTTAGATTATTTTATTAAATTGCAAATTCCATTTTTTCCTTGGTGGGTTTTGAACCTGAGTCTGCAGAACATTACGTGTGTCTCGGAATTGGTAATCTAGCAACAATACCATGATACCATCTCCTCCTGTCATGATGTCACTTGGTATGTTGCTGTGAGCAATGGAAGAAGCCTGTGAGGATAAGCAACTAATCCTAGCTAAGGGAGCCGAGCAACAGTTGCCATGGAGTGCCTTAATCTCTTTGTTCTTTTAATTAACCAATTTATGGGTAGATTAACTTAGTATTCAGTCTAAGAAGAATCAGCTGCATTATGAACATCCTTCAGGTTGTATGTTCTGAGAGTTTTTTTATTTATATTAAATACAAAAATTGGAGAAACACAGGTGTGCCTCTCTATCTGAAATCAACAATTTTTCAGGAGGTGAAAACAGAAACTTGTATTTGAATATAAGCCAGTTAAAAATGTAGGAGCTGAAATTGAACTTTGCTGATATTTACTCACTAAAACACAAGTTTGGAGATTAGAAGTTAATGATATGGAAAATCAATCAAATTACAGTAGGGCATTGTTACCACCCATTTTGACACCCCAACTATGTTCAATTTCATTCCTATAAAATTGAACCTTCACATAATAAGAACTTGTGAAACAGAAAATGGAATTTGACTTCAGAACAGGAAGTTTTAAAAATACACAGTAAAACTGGCAGAGTATGAAAATGAAAAAGACATATTAACATTTAAATTTAGACCAATTTTCAGAACTGATGGGGTGTAGGTTTTATCATGCATTAGTGACGCCAAGGCTTGGGAACTCCCTGTGTGCACATGGATATGACTGGAGTTTAATCCATCGGAAATGTATACCTACCAGTTTTTCCAGGAGGAACAGGCAAACCTTAATAGCCTGAATGTCTATGGAGAGTAAAGGGAGAGATTAGATTCTCTCATAAAGAAAGATTTGAAAACACTTTTGGAAAAGAAAGCAGTCAGAAATTATGATTAGTTTCAAAATCAATTATACAAGAAAAGGTCGAATTGTGATCTTCCAATCATTCTACAAAAAGTGAACGATTTTGAGAATAGTAAGTTTAAATTGAACACATCAGCTATGTTCAATGGAAACAGAATAGATGCATTAAAGCATTGTTAAAAAGGATGCAATTGAATAAAAACTTGAGATTAAAGGATCTTTAGGCATGTTCTAGGACAAGGGATAGCTTTGCAGATAAACTAGATGGCACTTAACTGCGTAACATTGCCTTTAAATGGCAAATAAGATGGCAGAGGAGGGTTAAATTTATGAGGCAAAGGGAAGGATTAACAGGCCAAACATATAAAGAGTGGCAGTAAATGTACAGAAGCTGAATGTTTTCATACATAGTGAAAGTAGGAAATAATTATCCAGCTGCAAACATTGATAGAGTAATTAAGTTTGTGCATTATAATTGCACAATTAAATACAGGATACAATCATGCAAGGAAACAATCACAAAATAAAACAGCAAACCATCTAGTGTTAAGATGAGCTGAAGAACCTCTGGGAATACAATAGGATACTTGATGCAGATGGGGACAATATGCAACATATCCAGTGATGACTTGAATAAACCTAGAGGGATACGATTGTCAACTCAGTTGGGGAAAATCAAGTCTTTAAGTCACTTAAGGGAATATTAAAGTTATTGAAGGCAACATTTATTGGAAAATTTAAGGCAAAATTAATAAGATGTTCAATTGGGAAATGGGCAATTGATGTACTCAATACGGTTGTGTAATCCTTTGATGACCCTGTTAGTTAATCATTCAAAAGTTGCTGCTGTTTTTCAGTCCTAACAGCATAACTTTACATTGATGAAGTGTATCTG
Source organism: Ginglymostoma cirratum (assembly GCA_024137785.1). Classification (NCBI taxonomy): domain Eukaryota; kingdom Metazoa; phylum Chordata; class Chondrichthyes; order Orectolobiformes; family Ginglymostomatidae; genus Ginglymostoma; species Ginglymostoma cirratum. The sequence goes on along the minus strand of JAHRHZ010000045.1, from coordinate 23,119,196 downwards.
ATGTTACAAAAGCTTAGATTTCTTTTGCAGTTTCAGTTGATGTTAATGTTTGTAACCAAACAGGCTTGTCTAATCATCTCAGTAAAATGCTCCAATCATGGAATCAGGTGTGATTCCAACTTTATTTCCTAATTGCTTTTGTAATAATTGTGACATAATCTTTGTGCTCCCTCCGGTTTTGGCATCATCACAATAGATAAACTCCAGCTATCGTTGATGTTTCCCCCCACTGAGTCAGGCAAACATTCTTTCTAAGCGACTCTGGAGCCGTTAGGAGGTCCCATGCATGCCAATCAGTGTGCTTATGCATTGACTTCTGGATGAGCCTGTCGCTACCATGCATGAACTTTGGAGGTCGGAGAAGTCAAAAAGCAGTTGGAGAGAACATAGTTATGGGCAACGCATCCCCAACATTAACATCATGTATGACCAAAGACATTTTTCCGGTGCATTTACACATATTGAGTAATGAGTCTACAATAATTTTTGTAAGTCATTGATCACGTTCTGGATGATAGCAAATTATTGCATCTTTATTTAAGCACTTCCTATTATCCAATCTAATTACTGAAGTCTTAATTTGTCTCAAATCAATCTGATGCTTTTATTAATTCTCCATTTTTTTCTTCACTATAAATATTATTCCATTCTGACTACCTTTCCTGCCACATTATCACTTCATTATATTAGCATGAAACATGTTTAATCAATGGTTGGGGGTTTCCTAACAACCTGATTATATGGCATTTCTGGCAAGATTTCAGTACATTTTTATGTAATTCCTGACCCATTAAAATTTTTAACATTTTAGGCTACATTTGCCTAATACTAAAGTTACCTGCCATTATAATTTCATGAGCCATTGTAACAGTTCATTAGGATACTCAAATTGAACTATCACCTTATGGAGTATAACCTATTTTTCATTGGCAGATATTTGAGATGGTTTCCATTTTCTTATTAACACTTTGTCTTTTAAACAATAACACTCAGGTGTTGAGTCCTGATTCAATTTATGAGTCAGCTGTCTTTTTTTTAATTGTTCATTTTGTGGGATGTAGTTGTCGCTGGCTGGCCAGCATTTATTGCCCATCCCTAGTTGCCCTTGAAAAGGTAATGGTCAGCTGCCTTCTCAAACCACTGGAGTCCACTTGCTGATGGTTGACCACAGTGCCATTCGGGAGGGAACTCTACAATTTTGACCCAGCAACAGTGGAGGAATGGTGATAATATTTCCAAGATAAAAAGAACAGCAGATGCTGGAGTCAGAGACAATACCATATGGAGTTGGAGGAACACAGCAGGTCAGGCAGCATCAAAGGAGCAGGAACATTAATGTTTCGGGTCGGGATCCTTCTTCAGAAAATATTTCCAAGTCAGGTTAGTGAGTCGCTTGTAGGGGAACTTGAATGTGGTGTTATTCCCATATATCTGCTGCCCTTGTCCTTCTAGGTGGCAGTGGTTGTGGGTTTGGAAGATTCTGTCTTACAACCTTTGGTAAATTTCCACGGTGCATTTTGTAGATAGTACACACTGCTGCTACTGAGTGTTAGTGGTGGAGGAAGTGGATGCGGTGCCAATCAAGGGGCTGCCTTGTCCTGGATGGTTTCAAGCTTTTTGAGTGTTGTTGGAACTGCATTCATCCAGGCAAGTGGGAAGTATTCCCTCACACTAGATGGTGTAATACAGCACTATATCTTCAGGAAAAGTCATGTTGCATTTCTATTAAAGAAGGTGACGTAAACAAGTCAGGTTCATTCTCTTTTCCTTCAGCTTTTATATTTAGAGATTCAAGAATAGTGTCAGATAACTGAATTCCCACATCATCTCCCTCTCTCATAGACTCCACTTCTTGTCTAATTCTATGAGTCCAAGATCTCGTCACAACACAATCTAGGATGCTACTCCTGTAGCAACTCATTTTCTTATGCTTTTGCTCGTGGCTCATACACCTGCAGTAAGGCCAATACTTTTGAATCAGCCGTTTCATTACCAAGATGAAATCAGTTGCTTTACGGGGATTCATTTCACTGCTCTAACTGCAATTTCTCCATAAGAAATAACATATAGGAGCAAATTTAAGTCATTTGGCCCATTGAGTCTGGTCCACCATTTGATCATATTTCTCAACCCCGTTCTCCTACCATTTCCCTGTAACTCTTAATCCCTTTCCAATCAAGAACCTATTTCATCTCTGTCTTGAAGACACTTAATGACTTTGTCTCCATAGCCTTCTGCAGCAATATGTTCCACAGATTAACCACCCTCTGGATGAAGAAATTCCTCCTCATCTCAATCTAAAATATCGTCCCTTCACTTTGAGGCCCTCGGATCCTAGTCTCACCTACTAACATGTCCACTCTAACCAAGCCTTTTAGTAATATATAAGTTCCAATGAGATCATTCCTCATCCTTCTAAACTCCAAGTATTTAACGAGAATCCTCACCTGCTCCTCAAATGACAAACCCTTAATCCCCAAGATCATTTTTGTCAGTGCCCTCTAGACCCCCTCCAATGCCAGTACTTCCTTTCTTAGGTGCAGCGCCCAAAACTGCTCACCATATTCCTAATACAGTCTGACCAGAGACATATACAACCTCAGCAGTTCACCTCTGCTCTTGTATTCTAATCGTCTTGAAATAAACTCGACTATTGCATTTGCTTTCGTGGCTGATCCTGCACATTAACCTTAAGAGAATCCTGAGCTAAGAAGCCCGAATCCGCTACTGCTTCAGATTTCTGAAGCCTTTCCCCATTTAGATACTTACCTATGCCTCTATTCTTCCTACCAAAGTGCATAGCCTCACACTTTCCCACATTGTCTTCCATCTGCCGCTTCTTTGCCCACATTCCTGGCCTGTCCAAGTTCTTCTGCAGTCTGCCTGCTTCCTGAGCACTCTCTGTCCCTCCACCTACCTTTGTGTCATCTGCAAACTTAGCAATAATAACCTCAGTTCCTTCATCCAGATCGTTAATGGAAATGTGAATAGTTGTGGTCCCAAAACTGATCCCTGTGGAACTACACCAGTCACTGGCTGCCATCTTAAAAAAGACCCCGATATCCCCATTCTCTGCCCTCTGCCAGGCAGCCAATCCTCTATCCTTGCAGCTAACACCATGGGAGCTTATTTAGCACCTCCAGTGTGCTACCTTGTTACTTCTAGAAATCCAAGTAGGTCACATCCACTGGCAGTCCTTTGTCTAATTTGCTCGTTACCTCCTCAAAAAAATTCTAGTAGATTCGTCAGGCATGATCTCCCTTTGACGAAGCCATCCTACGTCAGCCATATTTTACTAAGCACTTCCAAGTACTCCACAGTCTTCATCGTAATCGTAAAGTCTAAAATGTTACCAACAACTGTGGTCAGGCTAACCATCCTATAGATTCCTGTCTTCTGCTTCACTACCTTCTTAAACAGGGACATTACATTAGCTATCTTCCAATCCTCTGGGACACTCCCTGACTCGAGTGATTCCTGAAAGATCATTACCAGTACTTCCACAATCTCCTCAGCTATCTCCTTCAGAATTCTGCAGTATAGTCCATCTGGTTTGGGTGATGTATCCATCTTCAGACCTTCTAGCTTCCCCAACACCTTCTCCTTAGTGATGGCCACTCACCTCTGTTCTGACTCTCTTGAAGGTCTGGTGTGCTGGTGGTGTCTTCCACCATTAAAGCTGATGTAAAGAACCTACTCAATTCCTCCACCATTTCTTTGTTCCCCATTAGTATTTCTCCAGCCTTATTTTCCAACGTCCCAATGTTCACTCTTGTCTCTGTCACCATGTATATGTCTAAAAAGCCTTGTCATCATCTTTTATATTACGAACTACTTTATTACTAGCTAGATATTTCATCATCTCCCCCTCATGCTTTTGAGTTGTCCTGTCTGGTTTTTAAAGGCTCCCAATCCTCTGGCTTCCCTCTAATCCTCACCACATTGTACAGTCATATTTTTATGCTGTCCCTGACTTACCTTGCTAGTTGCGGTTGTCTTGTCCTCCTCTTAGTATGTTTCTTCTTCTTTGGGATGAATTTCTGTTGAGTTTCCCAAATTACCCCTAGAAACTCCTGCCATTGCTGCTCCACCGTCTTCCTACTAGGATCCCCTTTCAATCAACTCTGGCCAGCTCCTCCCCTCGTGTCTTTGCAGTTACCTTTTTTCAATTGCAATATTGTTACATCTGCTTCCAACTTTCCCTCTCAGAATTCTCCCTGCAGTTTATCTTATGGTCACTACGCCCAAGGGGTTCCTTCACCTTCAGCTCTCTAATCAATTCTGCCTCATTATGCATCAACAAATCTAGAATTGCCTGTTCCCTAATAGGCTGTACCACAAGCTGCACCAAAATAAATCTTGTAGATGTTCCACAAATTCCTTTTCTTGGGATCTGCTACCAACTTGATTTTCCCAGTCCACCTGCATATTGAAGTGCCCCATGATTATTTTAATAGTGCCTCTCTTTCATGGCTTTTTTTACCTCTTGATTTATTTTCTTCTCCATATCCTGACTACAGCTAGGGAGCCTGTACATAAAGCCCATTAGGGACTTTTTTCCTTTGCAGTTCATCAACTCTACTCACACGGATTCTACACCCTCTGACTCTATATCACTTCTTGCTATTGATTTAATTGTGTTGCTCCTTAAAAAGGCAGCCTTTCCCCTTCTGCACATCTGCCTGTCCTTTCAATAGGTTGTGTATCCTTGGATATTTAGTTCACAGCTCTAATCCCCTTGCAGCTACTGTGAACACTGTAACCACCAATTTCAGACAGGAAGCATTTGAGTACAACACTCTCAGTCCTGCATTAACTGCCCCCCTTCTCAAAGTTGTCCCGTTATGTGCTGTGCCTGAAGTTAGATTCCTGATGCCTTCCATACTTGTCCTCTAACTTGTTCTGAAAATTTTAGTAAGCTCTGCTGAGCCCTCCCCTCGTTGCCTTGAATTCTTTTTCCATTGTTTTCCATGTACCTGAACCCACCTCCCTAGCCCCACTATGTAGTTTAAAGCCCTGTCCACAGCACTAGTTATGCAATTCGGCAGGACTCTGGTCCCCCATGATTCAGATGGGTCCATCCCATCGGACAGCTAGCTACCTCCCTCCCCAGTACTGGTATCAATGTCCCATGAATTTGAACATTTGTCCCACACTAATCTTACAACCACACATTTATCTGTTTGATCTCATTATCCCTGTTCTAATTAGCTTGTGGCTCAGGTAGTAATTGAGAGATCATGACCTTTCTGGTTCTGCTTTTTTCTAATTTAGCCACTAGCTTGTCATATTCAGCAGAATCTCCTTCACTTTTCTACCTATATCATTGTTACCTACATAGACCATGACACTGGATCTTTTCCCTTTCACTTCAAATTTCTCTGCAACCCAGATAAACTATCCTGAACCCAGGCATTAGGCGGACATCACAGCCTTCGGGACGCTCGATCCTGGCCAAAGCAAACAGTATCTGTCTCCCTGTCTGTACTATACTGCTTACAACTACATTTTTCTCCCCACTCTTGAATAGCTCCCTCTACCATGGTGCTATGTCAATTTGCTCCTCCTCTCCACACCTCCCACTCTCATGCACACAGGGAGCAAGAATCTCAAACCTGTTAGACAAACTCAAAACCTGAGGCTCCTTCAGCACTACCCCCTGGATCTCTCTACCTGCCTGGCTTGTAGTCACACCCTCCTGTGACTGCCCAGTGACTGAATTCATGGTGGTTAATCTGGGGGTGTGACCACCTCCTGAAACACAACATCCAGATAACTCTCACCCTCCCTGATGTGTCACAGTGTTCAAAGCTCAGACTCCAGCTCATCAACTGGTTATCCTGCAAGCAACCAACACTTGCTGCAGATGTGGTGACTACAGTCCAGTGTGGTCCACCAGCCCCCACATCATGCAGGTACAACACATCACCTCATGCTGCATTTTTATTTTGTTTACTTAGTTATTAAATTGATTTTTTAAAAAATTTTCTACTGGTGCTTTTGTTTGTAAGCTGTAAGCATTGCTTGTATTTACCTTCAATCTGAAAATGATCTATATAATAGATGGTCAATTAGTAGCTGTTACCGACCAATGAACTAGAGATTTTCTCGTGATGTCACTCTTCCTTATGTGCTGGGGCCCCAATCCTGGGCTTCAATTTATCCTTAAAACTACCTTTCAAACTGTGAAACAAAAACAGCAAGCAAAAACTACCTGTTTCCCTCTGCACTGAATTCCCATGCTGCCTCCAAATTCCCCAAACTATTTACTCCAGATGTGATCCCTCCTTCCTGACTGTGTCCATCTTATTGTTGGTTCATTATGCTACTCTTCAATCCAACTCTGTATAATGAGACTGGTTTGTCACCCCAAATATGCCTCCACATAATAATTTTTGCTTCATTAACCGCATGAATAACAAATTGTATCGTCAATCAGAATCAGTGACTGACTTGCTCCGGTCTCCCTCAATATCTTTATTACCTTTGTTGCCAATATCTTAACTCCTTGATTAGAACATTAAGGAAATACTTCTTTCTTTGAAATTAAGTAGTCAGAACCTTCAGTGGTACTCATAGGCTCATAAATGTTTACAGCACAGAAGAAGGCCATTTAGACCAATGTAACTATATCTAATTGCGTTAATTCCATTTTCCAGTTCTTGACTCATAACCCTAGAGGCTATGGGAACGCATGTTAATATTTGAAAATGCAGAAGTGTTGCGAGAGTTTCTGACTCGACCATCCTCTCAGCAGTGAGTTCCAGACTCCCACCCCAACAGAGTGAAAAATAATCTGTTAACATGAAATGGCACAAGCTTGTGCCATGCTGCTCAGAGATTTCCTTTGACATTTCAGGACTTGCAAGACCTAGGATAGCCATATTATACTTTCTTCATGGATAACTGCATGCTGCAGCATTTCCCAGATGACCATCTTGGTACCTTGTACTATTTGTCACCCCTGCCAGTATGTTGTTCTGAAAAAGGTTTGTTTGAGATGGTTCACTGCCACCAATCATCCTTCATCCTTCACCTTTGCTTTATGTTGGGCCTATCTAGGGATTAGTGATGGAAACTGCCATAGAATATATACAGAAGCTGTACAGTTCTTGGATAATAAGAGATTTGTTGCATAATAGTAATAAGCACAGTTGCATTTGGTTAGGAATAATTACTGGGGTCTTAAAGAGCTGGCGCAGAGGCATTAGTACCTTCCAAAAGCTAAAGTAGGTCTCTGTCTGTACACTCACACTGGGTGTGACATCAGTAGAATGGGTAGAGCCAATGTAATATGAACATTAACCCCATCACGAGTATTATCTTGTACAACACGTACCTTGCAATATTAATAATTCAAAGTGTCTTAATAGTTGAAAATTTGAAGGTCGAAACATTTCAAGCAACTATCAAGGTATATGTTGCGAATGAATTTCCCTTCAATGAATAAGTTTAAAAAATGCTTATGTCAGCAAAGTTTGTTTTTTTTTCAGTTTTAAACTTTATCTTAAACAACAAAGCTGGATTTGGTCCTTTCCTCCTCACCCTGCGCCATCCCCATCGGTGGGGAGCCCATCCACGAGAAGATTGACCATCTTGCTTTGACCATTAATAAGCTGGAGGTTGTTTTTTGGGCTCCAAGGACCAGAAGTTCCACAATATACCAATCTGTTGGCCAATCACTAAACTGGCTGTTCTGTAGTCCCAGCAACACCAGGCAGACACATAGAGATTGTTGTTGAAATCTTGGACACCACAGTAAGTCGAGGGAATTTTGTCAGGGTCAGGCTGGCAGGGCAGCAAGGGGTTGGGGGAATGGGTTTGAGAGGACAGAGTAGGGGAGTAGAAGGGGTAAGGTGGGATCTTGTAGGTGTGGAGTGTACCTCAATAGGCCTAAAGCAAGGAAACCTGAACTCTTCCACCTTGCATAAAGTTGCATCCAGGTAACTGACAGGTGAGTAAGTGGCAAGAGGACTATGCACTGGCTTATGTAAGCCTGCCTCCAACTCCCCACCTTTAAACCCACCAGCAGGGAATAAAATTTCCATTAATATTATAAGTACCAGATTAAACATATTTCCCATTTATTGAGATATATACTATGGAGTGACCACATAGGTTCACGCCTGTGGTTCAATGCTTGATGAGTTCCCCATCTTGCATGGATCAGCCAAAAACCTTGTGGCGCAGTGGTAGTGTCCCTACCTCTGAGCCAATGTACATGAGTTCAAGTCCCACCTGCTTCAGAGGTGTGCCATAATATATCAGAACAGATTGATTAGGAAAAAAATAAAGATTGTGAATTGAGCAAAAAGCCATGCTAAGGATTAGGGTGCAAATTGAAGGTAAATTGTAAATGAACGTAACAGTTAAGATAGAGTATACTGTCAATTGTGATAGACATTGCAAGGTCAAAATGGATGCCAAGGAACATAGTTTCAGGAGAAATTTATTTTTACTTCTACTATCAGATTGTACATCAATTTTAAAGTTTTAGAGCTGATTCTCTTGCATATTTATGTCAACAAAGAAGACAGTAACTGGCCTCACACCGCAACCTTTGCAAGGATTTTTGTAGCCTTGCTTGAATCCCGCTATATTTGGTTTGTTAAACATTCTCAAATGCAAATGATAATTTATATAAAATGATCTTTACATTGAAGTAGGGCAGTGAATACCAGTTCCTTATTACCTTGATACCATTCCTAATACCTAATTAATGCCTTAATTAATGTCCAGAATAACATCAGAAAAAATATTTTGTTCATTACTTTAAAACTTTGAATTAACCAATGCCTGCAAAGATTCTTTTTTTCTATTACTGAAACCAATAGAGCACCACATGTCATCCCTTATGTAAGAGTTGACTATAAATTGATTGTGCTTAAGAATACATAAACAATGAATAAGTAACAATACTGTAATATCATTTTTACAATGCAAGTTATATTAATAGCGACTGTTTAAGAGCTGCACACTGAATTGCTACTATAAAACTGATCAGACATACCTCTGGTAGATTCCAAGCTGATTTTTTTTGTTTCAAACCCTTCAAATTAAATACAGTAATTACATCTGAAATATTTGTCAAGGACCTTCCAACTTAAGTAATTGTTGGTCAAGTAAATCGCGCAACCAATCACTTTTTTGTTGCAGTCTAATTCTTTCATTCATCTGGAAGTCAGAAGTAACCAAAAAAAATTGCAACATTAGTATTGATTTAAACTGCAGCCATTGCATTTACCACAACTGACTATGAAACTGTTTGTGCTATAACTGGATTAGAAAAGACAGGCATTGAGTAAAAAATGCATTTTTTGGCAAAAGTACTTCAGTAATTTCTAAACTTGGATATCTTGGTATTTAAAATGGTATTAAATTGTATTACTAATCAAGTTGTGGGGGAAAACAAAGTGGAAGTTAAATGAATATTACTTGTTAAAATCAAAAAACATCAACCAGATTTTCCCTAATGTGATGCCCCAGTTACCAGGTCCAGCAAAGAGGTGAAAGAGGAAGATTTCTAATCACTCATGTCTCCATATCCATTTTGTTTGCAGATCATACAAACCATCGCAAAATGGTTTTTCATGAAAAAAGCAAAGAGGTCATGCAGAGATTTTAGAAATCACTTCTTAAGCCTCAGCCAGAGCATGGTGGGAAATTGTGGGGTCCACGTACCAGGAAAGATGAAAATAACTTAAGATGTGGAGAAGGGTATTACCAGGGTTCAGAGTCTTCAATTATGAGGAGAGATTGCAAAAGTTTTGACTGTTCTGCTTGCCCTCTAGGTATGACCTTAAAGTGGTTTTCCAAATGATATGGTTTTAAAATAATTTTTAAGAAATCTAGAGTGTTAATAAGAAAGCTTCATGTTGAGTGTTTTGTCAAGGTCTGGCGCTCTCTCCTTGAAAAAGTGGTGGAAGCCAATTCCATAATTTTAAAAGAGAGTTCAACTGATATTTGAAGATGAGGACCTTGGTTCCGGACAAAAGCAGGGATGTGGGACTAAACATGTCTGCCACTTCAAAGACTTGCACGCCGAACCAGAGGACTTCTTTCCTGTAAGCTTCTATGACTCTGTGACGTCACTGTCCCTCTGCCTACAATACTTTAAAGTTCAGAACATTTTTACAGCTGAGGCCTACAGCCCTTAGTGCACCAAAGTTAAGGGCACACAAAATTACTTCTCCATTCAGGAAATTTATATTTACTTGTACATCCTTGTGGCAGGATACTGTGCAAACTGGAGATTTTGCAAAGGTCCAGCAACATGACAACGATTTCTGGATCTATTCGGAAGGATTTTAGACCTAGGTTGATGACTTCCATCAGTGCATAGAGCCACTTGAATCAGGGCAGGAGTGCAGCTGCATGGGTGCTGCCTCTCTTCCATAAACACACAGCATGTTTGTGTGGAACGTGGTGCTGAATCATTCATAGACAGCCTGATTCTTGCTCAGGGTTTCGTAAGTAGCAGAGCAGCTACCTTGCTGCAATCTATTGAAATCCCTTGAACCAAACCTTTGTTGGTACCAAGTGCACGTGGAAAGAGAGAGAGAGAGAGAGAGAACCTTTGGGCCGTAAGTATTTATGTTTACACACCTCTTCAAACCCTTCATCCAAATGCTAACTCAAGATTCTTCAAGTGGATCAGTCAGTGCTAGGAGTGTAAATAGCACAACTAGAAAACTCAACCATGACCATGGAAGGAAGGTCGGCCATAGGCAAAAGCAAAAGTTGTAATAATATGTTTAAGTAAAGCAATTATTTAACTCTGCACTAATGTTTTAAAAAAGATGGTAAAATTCTTGCAAGTGTTTACTGTGTGTATTGTGAATTATCTTTTTTTTCTTGCAGAATACAATAAAATTAACTCTAGAAAGGGTTGCAAAAAATATTTTTTCTTGTATTTCCATTGTTTACTCATGGTTCACCAGTCGGTTGGCTATTATTTTGGATATTTATAATCATGTGTCTGTTTTATTCATGTCTGTTACATCATTATCCAACAGTTAGCATTCTTTCTCAAACATCATTTATGCCACCTAAGTTTGTTAAACAGCCATATGTATTATATATCATTTTACAGTACTTTGCTTGCATCAAAAGTTTTCGCATGAAGAATATCGCATCAATTATTAAAAATTATGACTTGAACAAAATTAAACATTCTTAATGATCTAGCTGCTGAGCATGGTTTCATGCTCAGCAGTTGTAGAAATATTTTACAAAAGTTTAAAATTTTTCTTCGCACATGCTTATTTACTCCTGGTGATGTCAAGTGGTGCTTCCAGATTGCCAAACAATGTAGTCAAGTCTGGTTAAAACAGCTTTTACCTAGGAAAAGGAATGTTTGTTAAATAGAAAAACAGCTAACAGCTAGTACCTTTCACTGTATGTAGTACTATTCAAAATAATGGGGATACTATTCAGATATGACTACCACAACTCTGGTTGAGGGACAGAGAAATCAAAAGTTTCTGGTAAGTTTAGAGCTTGCTGTACAAAACAAAATGCTTATTAGGTGATTTTAGTCTTTCCAATTAATCGTCTATCTTTGTCTCTTAATTGTTAAAAATGTAATCTCAGTGTACCAAATAATTTATTACTTAATTATGTATTCATGGTGAATTCTGCACTGTACATTGAAATATTAAAGGCTCGATTTTTAAATTCTTTCTCTTCTTTTCCAATCCCTTCATGGTCTTTCCCTTCCCTATAATCTCATAGAGTCATACAGCATGGAAACAGATCCTTTGGTCCAGCCTGTCCGTGCCGAGGTTCCCAAACTAAACTAGTCCCACCTGCCTGTATTTGACCCATATCCCTCTGAACCTTTCCTATTCATGTACTTATCCAAATATTTTTGAAAATGTAACTATACCAGCATCCACCATTTCCTCTGGCAGTTCATTCCACAAACTAACCACACTCTGTGTAAAAAAAAATGCCTCTCATGTCATTTTTAGATCTTCACCTCACACCTTAAAAATATTCCCCGTAATTTTGAACTCCCCCACCTTAGGGAAAAGACCTTTGCTGTTCACCTTTTCTATGCTTCTCATGAATTTATAAACCTCTATAAGTTCACCCCTCAACCTCCTACGCTGTAGTGAATAAGGTTCCAGCCTATCCAGTCTACTTTTATAACTCAAACACTCCATTCCGGGCAACATCCTAGTAAGTCTTTTCTGAACCCTCTCCAGTTTAATAATATCCCTCCCATACCAGGGCATCTCCTGCAACGCCACCATGTTCTGAGATGACTGCACACTTCTAACTCTGGCTTCTTGCTCATTCCCAATCATAATTGCTCTAAGCATTGGTGGCAGTGCGTTTAATTGCAAAGGTCCGAGTTCCCTAGATTTCTCTATCTCATTTTCCTCCTTCAGAATTTCTTTTGAAACCTACCTCCTTGATCAAGCTTTTGGCCTATAGCTTAATATCCCTTGTATGGCTCGGACCTTTTCTGTAATAATGCTCCTGTAAAGCACCTTGGGATGTTTCTTACCATAATTTATATTTTTAAACTGTTGTTATTAAAGCATGGTCTACATCATAATTGAGACATTTTGAAGCTTTTAAGTCCATTCTGGGTATTGGGAGACAGTGAGTGCTCAGGGTATGATTGCTTTGATGAAATTAACACTACTATTTCTGCAGCTTCACCAATCATAATTGTGTTAAGAGCAGCTTTATTCAAACATACCAAAACTTCAGGGCACCTGCACCTAACCTCCTAACCTCCCTCAGCACAACATCAAGTCTGGAACAACTATTCATCATTTTCCTTTCCTTTCTGTTCTTCAGTTTCCTGCCTTTCTTTTTTTATGTTAATAGTCAATAGTTTTCTTAGACGCATAATGTAAGGGGCTGAGACTATCACTTGCCCCGTATGGTTATGTTCATTTTAAGCAACTCCAGTACAAGTAAGTTCTACACACAAAATTAACAAGGCCCATTTCACCCCCAAAGTATCCTGCCACGTTGTGTTTCCATCTATTTTAGATCCTGCTTTTGTCATGAGTTTCTTTTTGAGTGAATCAATTCTACAGGCTCATCTGAGACCCTGCTTCCCTTTCTTTGAAGCCTCCTGCTTCCTTTAATTTGTTATCTGTATAGTTCCTGGCCGAGTATGTCATTCAGCTACAAGCTCTGAGTTTATTCCTTTGTAATTTCAATGCTGGAGACCCATCTCTTTCGAAATTCTATTCCCTTACCTACCACTAATAGAAACAAAATGGTGGCTGTCAACACCCAGAGGCATAGGATAGGAATGGGGAAAAGTATTGGAACAGAATGGTAAGAAATCAAACATTAATTACAAAATAAAGTTTTATTATTGGATACAAGCTGGCAATTATGTTAAAAATGTATCAATTTAGTTTTAATGTATTTGTCAATTAATTACTGGCTTTTAGGAAATAGTCAGATGGGTCACATAACTAGTATGGTGCCATCTGCAATGACTGCTGATCAACAGTGGCTACGTGTTAAGCCAATTTTGGGGCATATTAATGGTGTTGAAGAAACCATGGATTGGGGCCACCTTTAAACATTCTATTGAAACCCTGACATTACGGTACAGCTTAGAGCAGGATTCAGTAAGTGACCAGATGTAGTTAGTCTGTAGACAAGACCCAAATCCCTCAGATTCTGCTGTAAAAGATCTTGATAGGGTAGCTGACAGGAAAAAAAAGTTTATGGGTATCCACAAAATGCTTGGTGAACAGACAGATCTGTGAAAAAAGACTGTGTTCATTGTCAAGGAGGTAGGAAGAACTTGGCACCAATCTTTTTATTTGACTAGTGGGATGTGGGTATCACTGACTGGCCAGCATTTATTGCCAGTCCCTAGTTGCCCTTGAGAATAGACAATAGGTGCAGGAGTAGGCCATTCGGCCCTTCGAGCCAGCACCACCATTCATTATGATCATGGCTGATCATCCATAGTCAGTATCCTGTTCCTGCCTTATCCCCATAACCCTTGATTCCATTATCTATAAGAGCTCTATCCATCTCTTTCTTGAAAGTATCCAGAGATTGGACCTCCACTGCCTTTTGGGGCAGAGCATTTCATATATCCACCACTCTCTGGGTGAAGAAGTTTTTCCTCAACTCTGTTCTAAATGGCCTACCCCTTATTTTTAAACTGTGTCCTCTGGTTCTGGGCTCACCCATCAGCGGAAACATGCTCCCTGCCTCCAGAATGTCCAATCCCTTAATAATCTTATACGTCTCAATCAGATCCCCTCTCATCCTTCTAAACTCAAGTGTATACAAGCCCAGTTGCTCCAATCTTTCAACATATGATAGTCCTGCCATTCTGGGAATTAACCTCGTGAACCTACGCTGCTCTCCCTCTATAGCAAGAATGTCCTTCCTCAAATTTGGAGACCAAAACTGCACACAATACTCCAGGTGCGGTCTCACCAGGGCCCTGTACAGCTGCAGAAGGACCTCTTTGCTCCTATACTCAATTCCTCTTGTTATGAAGGCCAGCATGCCATTAGCTTTCTTCACTGCCTGCTGTACCTGCATGCTTGCTTTCATTGACTGATGTACAAGAACACCTAGATCTCGTTGTACTTCCCCTTTACCTAACTTGACTCTATTTAGGTAGTAATCTGCCTTCCTGTTCTTGCCACCAAAGTGGATAACCTCACATTTGTTGTGAGGTGGTGGTAAGCCGCCTTCTTGAATATGCTGCAGTTCTCCTGCTGTAGATTGACCCTAAATGCCTTTAGGGAGGGAATTCCAGGATTTTGACCCGGCGACAGAGAAGGAATGGCAATGTATTTCCAAGTCAGGATGGTGAGTGACCTGGAGGGCAACTTGCAGGTGGTGGTATTCCCATGTATCTGCTGCCCTTGTCCTTCGAGATGGAAGTGGTTATGGTTTTGGACGATGCAATCTAAGGATCTTTGGTGAATTTCTACAGTGCATCTTGTAGATAGTACACACTGCTGCTACTGAGCGTCAGTTATGGAGGGAATGGATGTTTGTGGATGTAATACCAATCAAGTTGGCTGCTTTGTCCTAGACGGTGTCAAGCATCTTGAGTGTTGTTGAAGCTGTACCCATCTAGGCAGTGGGCAGTATTCCATCACACTCCTGACTTGTGTTTTGCGGATGGTAGGCAGGCTTTGGGGAGTCAGGAGGTGAGCTACTCGTTTGCAGTATTCCTAGCCTCTGACCTGCTATTATAGCCACTGTGCTTATGAGACGAGTTTTACTAGGGATCCTTGATGCCACAATCAGTTGAATGTGACCTTGATGTCAAGGACTGTCACTTACACCTCACCTCTGGAATTCAGCTCTTTTGGCCCTGTCTGGACCAAGGCTGTAATGAGGTCAGGAACTAAATTGCCCTGGCAGAATCCAAACTGGGAGTCACAGCAGGTTATTGCTGAGCAGATGCTGCTTGATAGCACTGTTGATTTCATTTTCCATCACTTCACTGATGAACAAGTGTAGACTGATGGAATAGTAATTGGCCAGGTTGTCATTGTGGACCATGAAATTGCTTTCCTCTCTCAAGCTGGCCACAATCACCTTCTTTTAACTGCCACTCCACGTGCGTTAGGGATAACGCCAGATGGCTGCCATTCAAGCTGATATATTGCACTCTACAACCAGACTCACGAGTTTTATTGCTGCTCAAGGTCAACCTGCAAGACTATCCTCTCATCAATCATGCTGCATCCACTAACAATACGTAGGATAGGCAAAGACAGATGAAAAGTAGACAGTAAAAGAATGTCCAGGCATGACTAGTGGATGTTAGTATGCAATATTTCATGGTTTGATTTATAAATTGGCTTGGACTATTTATTTTATGGTGGCCTTTGTTTGGCATTATGGCAAAACAGTTGCTGTGATCATCTGTGACAGAAGAAAGGAAAGTGTAGAATTTTGGCAAGCATAGACTAAGGAATGCTTCCACTGGATTTGCCACTAGATTAGTTGCTTACAAACAAGCTAGCCAGTAAAGAACTGTATTCATTGTCTTCTCCCTTCCTCTTTCTCCTCCTCCTCTCTTTTCACTACATAGCAGACAACAAGGCTGTTTTCCCATGAAGGTGTGATTGTGTGCAAGATAAAGGCATCAATCTTGATCGGTTTCCAGGGATTGTCACTCATGTTTGAAGCATTCATGACAGTTTAAACAAGTTGATAATCCAGTTACTAATCCTTCCAATACTTTTCAACTATTCCCAACAGGGAAGAAAAATGTGCATATGAAATATGAAACAAGCAAGCAAACAAGATCACTGCAGACCTTGGCATTCATATTATGGACCTCCTTTGAAATGGTCCATGCAGTGGAAGCATAGTTTAAGCACCCCAATTATGTGCTCATTCACATTTCATGTGGCTGTGTGGTTTTTGTGCCCATGTTGCAGAATGGTATAATGTAATATGCTGTCAAATGATGGTCTTTGTCACCCAATTTCCCTCTGTTTTGTGGTGGCTCAGATGCAGATGACATTGCAGGATATCTCAAAATGAAAGCATTACAACTACTGCAAAGATAGCAGGCATTGACCTGCAAATTCAGTATATGTGATCACATACTAGCCAAGCATTGAGGGAATGGAATTGCTTTCCGTTGTGGTACTTCTCAGAATTGATGTATTGTGTCCACAAAGCAGTGTGCATGCAGAAGTCAAACAGCTAGGGTAGTTTCAACATACTTGTCATGCAATCACACTACAGGAGTGCACAAAATTTCAACTGAATTCACAATTTCAGTCTGGCTCATGGAGAGATTGTTTTTGCATTTTAGCATACACTCCATGAAGCTGCAATCCCATCATCTCTAGCAGATAGGAGGATACCAGGCAATTAATCTTTTGTGCATTTAATTGAATAATAAAATTTTGGGGAGAAACTAGAAAAAAGACCGATTTACATTTTTCTTTAAGTTGGGGAGACCCAGGAGTTGAAGAGAAAGAGTCAGTTTCCTACAGCACAAGCAGAGTAGGATAAACACAAGTTTTGAAATGTTACTAAGGAAACATATGTAGACAAACTGACTAGAACATTTACAACATATTGCTCTCATATGATATTTCACCTGTTACAATGAGTCTTTCCAAGATATCGATAACTTAAATTGTTTTATTTTGCTATAGTGAATTGTTAAGCTTATTTAGCCTCAGTAAGAAAAAAAAATTCTTTTTTCTGAACTTCTGTTTTCTGAATAAAATTGGTTTAAATAAATTTCTTGGTGACGTTCACATTGTAAAAGCCCACAGTTTTCTTTTTTTTTGAGACAATAAGCTGATTTGGGAATAATCAAGTGCTGTGCATTTCAGCCATTCAAGACAATGTTGCATTTTGAATCAGGGAGGTGAATACTTGAACACTGAGTGGCAGAGAGTTGAGTTAAAGAAATTCTGCCTGACAGCAGCCCTCTGGTTGAGCTGCAGTTTGTTTAAAAAGCTGAAAGCAGTGGGGCAGCAGAGACATCCAGAGCCCACAAACTGAAAACCTCCATCTTTCCCTCTGTATGGGGAAAACAATAAAAAAAATTCAAAGTTTAAAAGAAGATCAAGAACTTTTGTAACAAGAAACGACCTAGGTCTGTTGGATCAACTGTCAAAATGAAGAATGACCATCACATTATAGTCAGCAGCATGACATTAGTGCTAAAAATCAAGATGAACCATGTGAGACAATTTCACCCATCCTTGAAATCTGGATTTATGTTCTTTTGAATTTTGCATACCTATCAATATTCTTTTTAAACTAAATATCTGCACCAAACCATCTGTCTTTTGTCTGCCTTAATCATGAATGAGTGGGTAAATCTGTGGTTTTTAAAGGGGTATAATTTAAGTCCCATAGAAGTAGATTAGAAATCCTTTCTTTTCTGTGCCACTTATTAAAATTAAGTGTATTATTTTTGTTAATGACACAACCTGGTGTGAATTTTTTGTCCTGACTAACAGTCAGCCAGAAAGATTGGTCATTTGGTGGTCTAGTTGGTATTTTAGCCATTTTGTGATGGCTTGTGGAACAGTGGGGCACAATTATTGGTGTCCTCTTCCCAGTTAAGTCATGACAATATTTAATAAACTTGAGCAATATGTTACAATATAATAGGAATAATAGGTCAGAATTTCCTATATATTTGTACTCTACAATTTACAATCAAGCACAAAGAAAATACCCAACATAAAAAATGAAGTTACCTGTTAACAACACAAGTCTATTGCACACAAAATTATAATATGCTCAAAATTCATCACCTTTTTAATGCCATTCTGTGGATCCCTATACCAGAATGCATCTCACCATGTTATCATGGATCAGCCCCTTGCTAAAGAGTCGTATAAGTGAATGTTCTACAAAAATGCTGGGTCAAAATGGTTGCAAAAAGAAGCATAGCTTTGTGCACAGCAGGGACCGGAATAATTTTCTGGTGTTTTATCATGAATTTTTGATCAACTTATTAAAATTTATCCTTACTGAAACCTACACTGTATTATCTATCCTTTTTATCCAATTATATGGCATCGGTAGAATTCACGTAGGAACATTCAAATTTGGAGGCTTTTAAATATTCTTAAAAATTCTATGTTTAATCTGCATGAATGCTAGTTGAGAGGTATAATAACTAATGCAAAAGAATTTATGGCGTGAATGCAGCATTTTCCCTTGGTTCTCAATTGTTTGTGCTGAACTCTGCTTGTTATACTCATTCTAGTGTGCATTAATGTGAATGGCTGATAATTAAATAGTGTAATTTGATGAATTTCAGTGTGCTGAAATAAATCTGTAGTCATGCTGTTAATGTGATTTTCCCTTTACAAGCTTGCTTTCAAACTAGGATCACTTTAGTGCTGCTGAACATGTGTGTGTACATGTATATATGTGTGTATGAGCATATTCTGATCATCCATTGCTGATCACAGCAAGGTGTTGTTATCTTTACTCTCTTATCTTAGCTGCTAAGGCAATGTGCACATTATCCCAATTCCAGGTCAGTTTTATAGCAGCAGGATCCAGAAAGGCATCTTTTTAGTGAGGGTCTTTTAAAGACAGTAGCCGTCCCCACAAGCTGCTGGCCCAATCAGGGAGATGACAGCCCAGCAGCTGTCACTACACCAAAGCAGGCAGACCACAGTGCTGAGGCTGGAACTCCAGGATGAAGCACATTAATGACCAATCATAGAATCCCTATTGTGTGGAAACAGGCCCTTCGGCCCAACAAGTCCACACTGACCCTGAAATGAGCACTTAAGTCGATCATCTTGGCTCCCAGAAGGCAACACATCTGCAGGCTTTCCCACTTTTGACAAAACATGAAAGAAATCAGACTCACTGCCCAGCTCCTCAGACGATTTTGCCAACTTTCCCATGTCCCAGCCTGCCACCAAGGGGCTTGTAAAATTCCAGTCAAGATCCATGTACTGCATAGTGTTTTGAACTCAAAAGATTTTGGATTGATTCCAAAAACCGTGTTACAATTCACCATCTTTTTATATTTACTTTACCGAGCTACCAATCACTCATTTAATGTCTTCATAACAATACAGTGGTGCAGTAATAGCATCCTTACCATTGAGTCAGGAGATCTGGGTTTGTGTCCCACTTGTTTCAGAGGTGTGTAATAACATCTCTGAACAGGTTGCTTACAAAACAGATTTTTACAGCTACTGCTCTGAACCACATATATGGCGAATGGATACTATTGATCAACATATGTGAAATGTTTTCATTCTGTGATGTTATTTCTACACACTTTACTAACAACATAATTTCCTCAGTTGAGATAATTTAATTCAGCCTCTCAAAAAAATCACTTGTTTCTTCTTAAAGCCTAGCCTTTAAATTTCAGCAAGGAATGTAAAAGCTTGAGATTTTGTATTCAGTTTTCTTTTCATGGTGATCTTCATGGCTTTTCTTGAAGGTGCTGGCTTTTATCAGAAAGTGGTTCATCAAGAGGCCATCTGATCCCACTCTCAAGTGTAATTTGGAGCAAATTGCAGTTGACTCCAATCCTTCCTTTTTCTAACCAACAGGCGTTGGCATTTTTCAAAATAAATGCCAAAATATCAATTCAGAGTGGGAACTTTACTTTTTGTTTTGATATAGTATCTAGTATAAGGGCATTGAGGCCATTATGATACTTCAGTTGCATCCCCAGTTGAAATCAGCCCACTGAGTACAGATCAGAAATCAAGCTTGAGACTTTATAGTCTCTAAGTTTCAGTAACCCATTGCACAGTATGTCAACAAACTGAACTGTTGACAGAACTATATTTTCAAGTTGAAGATTTAATACTAATGTTTGTGGAAAGCAGTATTATGAACATTTTCCATTTGCAGTGTCTGTGGGATGTAGTTACCCTTCCCTTGAGCAATTTAATTTAAATTCTAATTGTGGATGTTTTCACAATTAGAAATACAACATCTGTACCAAATGATTAAGTATGACAAAACTATCAATTGTTTCCACCCTTTCCTAGACATCCCTATTGTATGATCCTTGTTACAGGTAATAACTATATCATCACGAAACAGCCAAAGGGAGACTTGAGTTGTCTTCTTTGTCAATGATTCTTTTCCACTCGAGAATTCACAAAGTTTCTAAAATGGGAAAAATCATGAACTACGTAATGCAGCTGTCCTATCTGGGTTCTTCCTTGCATTTTTCTCATAACAGTGGACAATATACAAAGAAAAAGCATGTAATTTGATTGGGAATCACTTCCAGAATCTAAACTTTATCCTATTCCATTTACAATGTTTTTGTGTCTCCATATATCAATGTAAAAATGTCAGTTTTGCTCAGAACTTTTATCTAAACTACAAACATACTATAGTGCCTACATGCTGTTGCTTCATCATATACCCCCAAAATATTTGAAACCCAGACGTCATGTTTACTTATGCTATCTTCTTAAAATTGTGGAACAACTTAACTCTTTTGCAGTCTTTCAGCTCTTTAAACCCAGGCTTTACATTTTTTTATTTTTGTTCCATGCTTTTCTTTATGTCCTCTTTATTTTTCTCAATCTTATTTTTCTTAAATCTTATTTTCTCAATCTGTTTAATGGGCCTTAACACTTCACCTTGGTTCTCAATTTATATGTTTAATTCAGTTAGTAGGGATTTTCATACATAAGGGAGAGAAATAATTTGTATATAAATCACTGCCATCAGTGCATATGTATATCTGTGATTACCTTTCTGTCATTGCAGAACTTCCATATGGTTGGGAGAAAATAAATGATCCAGTCTATGGCACCTATTATGTTGAGTAAGTGTGCTGAAGAGTATCTTATTTTTAACGATTCAGAAAAAAAAGTGGATTACAGATCCACAATAGAAATTTTCAATGTATGTCCAAAGCGATGTGTCGCAATTATTACTTCATTCTACAATTTCATTGAATGTTCAGCTTTTCATCATGCTTTCATTCTTTGCATTAAGGTGAATTCTGGCATTAGCTGTTTCATAGGTGTTCTAGTAACTGTTAATTGTGATTACAAAGTGATGAGCATCACAGAATAACTTGTCTGTTTGAACTAAAATTTTCAGACATGCATACGCACGTACATATATATTGATATCCTTAATACTTGAACAATATAATAAATATATCTTTGTTTTTTGTCACCTTTCACTGTCTCCTGGATTTTTTCTTCCTTGCATATTTCCTACTCTTGATTACTCCTATTTCAATGCTTTTTTTGTGCCATTCTTCTGCTCTTGCTATTTTTCTGTTTTTCCATATGACGCTTTAGTCACATTAATCGAAAAACCCAGTTTGAAAATCCTGTTCTTGAAGCAAAGAAGAAGTTGCAGCAGCAACGTCCATTGCACCAGGATCTAGTGCCCTACCCTTTGCCAGCTCCTGGTTTTAGAGGTAATACCGTTATAATACTGTATGTGAATGACATCATGTTGGAATGCTTTGTTATTTGTGATGTCTTTCTTGCGTGCTGAAGTTTACTACTGTTAGTGTATCTTTAAGAGGCTTTTCACTGTTTCAGGATTAATGCATAAAAGCAAATATAATGTAATTGAAGCATCAATCATAGCAGAAATGATGCTGTAACTGCAACCTAGGACATAGTGGAATTGGTGGAGATTAATGTTCTTTTGAATTAAATAGCATGGACTATCAATATTCTATAGAGTATAGTCATTATTCATAAGATCAAGGCCTAAGAATGAGGGTTTTTCTCCTTTATAACTGTAGAAGGCTCATCATCAACATTACCTAGACCCAAACATACCTGCCCAGGCTCTCTGCCTCAGCGGTCGCGCAGTACGAATGACCTGTCTCAATATCGGAGTGACAGTGCTGGAATGTACAGGCTGTATGGTATGTCAAAGTGCAACTTCACAGTCAAGCTGCACTGCTGTAAAGCAGACATTTGTAGTGGGGAATTATACATCACAGCTTATTATTCATTGTCAAAGGCACTGGAAGTGAAATGTGGTCTTCTGTTACCTTCTTTAGCATGCTTATAATATTTGTTTTTAACCCTTTCATTTTCACATAGGGAACTTCTACTTATTAAATTTTCCACAAAATTATGAACTATGAAATTGGTAACAATTTTTGTATTATATTATTTTTGTATTTTAAAATTGATAAACTGGTTATTTCAAAATTTCCATCCTAAAGGGTTAAAAATAAAAATAAAAAACCACGCACTCTCAGTGCCTTTAGCACTGTGATGGCACAAATCTGTCAAACCTGTTTTTAATTACTTTTTATCTTTGCATTATCAACTTAGAAAAACCACTCTTCACCCGAGATGTTTCACAGCTGAAGGGAACATTTCTTACAACATCACTGAAGAAGAGCAGCATGGGATTTGGATTCACCATTATTGGTGGCGATGAGCCGGATGAATTTCTGCAAGTAAAGAGTGTGATACCAGAAGGACCAGCAGCAGTAGATGGCAAAATGGAAATGGGTGAGCAAATCACAAAAGACAAATAGCCTCTGTTATCTATTCTGTGATTAATTATGGAACCTCAATGTAACATTTGTCCAAAAGTGCTTCAAAAGAGTATCATCAACCTAAATAGGACACTAAATTCATAGTGATACAAGGACAAGTAGCCAAAAGCTTGTTCAAAATACTAGGTTTTAAAGAGTATAATAAAGAAAGAGAAACAGAGAGGTTAAGAGAGGAAATTCCAGATCACTGGGCAAAGCAGTTGAAGCAACTGGTGGAGAAACCAAATTTGGGAATGGAGGTCCAAATTAGGCAAGAAAAGATGTCTCTGAAGGTAGTGGGGCTAGGAAAGATTACAAAGATACAGAATGGTGTGAATGATGTGATCCGTCATGTCCATGCTGGCTTTCTGCAAGACCAATTTAACTAATTCCATTTCCCCACCTTTCCCCGTAACTCTGAAGTATTTTTCTTGTCAAATAATTATCTATTTCCATTGTGAAATCCATATTTGAAAGCTGCAATCAAAAATTCCTTCACTGTACTCTCAGACAGTACATTCCAGATGCCAACCCCACACTGAGCAAAAGATCAAAAATTTCTTATCTTTGGTTTGGTTGTTTTGCTATTCATCTTAAATCAGTGGCTTGGTTCTTGACCCTTCCAACAATAGGAATAGTATATGCCTATTTCCTCTGTCTAGAGTCCTCATCACTTTGAACACATGTAACAACTCTCTTCTCAGTCTGTGCTAAAGATAACAACCCCACATCCTCCAATCTATCCAAATAAGCTTAAACCATGATATCTGGAGCCATTCTAATAAATATTATGTACAGTCGCTCTAATACCTTGCATCCTTTATAAATTGTCATTGGACACAATACTGTCAGGACAAACCAGTCCTTTATGAAAATACACCAGAGCTGCTGTGTTTTTGTATGCCATGCGTCTATTTATAAAGCCTGGGATAATATGTTTTACTAACCAATTTCTCATCCTGCCCTGCCACCTTCAATTATTTGCTCCTGCACCCTGTTTAGAATCGTTAATCCTTTATATTGCCTCTCCTTGTTCTCCCTGCTGATGCTTTGTATTAAATTTCGTGTGCCACATGTCCACCCATTGCATCAGCCTTTTTGTGTCCTCTTCAAGTCTGTCACTATCCTCCTCCACAGTTGACGGTACTCCCAAGTATTGTGTCACAGCAAATTTTAATACTTGTGTCCTGTGCGCCCGAGACCAGGTCAAAAAAAGGGATGATCCAAATACTGACCATGGGGTGCCTTCCTCTAACTACCAAGCTCCCTAACCACGAATACCAAACATTCCTCACCCAATTCCAATCTAGCCATAGAACACCAAGAAATAAGCAATAAATTTTCAACTAGGAAGCACTTGATGCAGTATCAGGCCAATTTATTAAACAACAAAAGTCATACTTGTCAAATCAAGGTTATTGGTTTCTAGTTCACCACAGTCTTGCTCCCAATGACTCTCATGGCTACACACAGCTTGTGACATTGTGCTTTTACAGTAATCAGCGCTCCTTTCAGAACCACCATTACTGAGATTTTTTCTCAAAGAAAAATAAGTACAGCATGGGAATAGGCTCTTTAGCCCATCAGGCCCGCATCAACACATGACACCTTTTAAACTAAGAATCTTTTGCCTGTACACAGTTCATATCCCTCTCTTCCCTGCCTATTTATATGTCAGTCAAGATGCCTCTTAAACATTGTATCTGCTTCTACCACCTCCTCTGGCAGGGCATTCCAGGCACTTACCATCCTCTGTGATTAAAAAAGCATTGTTCTCACATCCCCTACAGCCCCTTTAGACTTTCCCCCTTGTACCTTAAAGCTACGTCGCCAAGTAATTGACATTTCTACCCTGGGAAAAAGACTTTGACTATCAATTCAATCCGTACCTCTCATAATTTTGTAAACATCTATGAGGTTGCCCCTCAGCCTCTGATGTTCAAGTGAAAACAAAGCAAGTTTATCCAATCTCTCCTCATAGCTAATAAGCTCCAAAATGGGCAACATGCTGGTAAACTTTTATTGTACTCCTGCCAAAGCCTCCATATCTTTGCTGTAGTGTGGCAAGCAGAGTTTTATGCAATATTCCATTATTAATTTTCATTACAGCAAAATTCTTTATAGGATTAATAAGTGCCAGAAATTGAGTAGTTCCAGGTATTATAGGGCAGTGTCATGATCCAAAACAAACAGGTTTAACCTCTGAGCATCATATCGGGACTACTACACCAGAAAGATTTAGATTGTGAAGTAGGACGAGCATAGGGTCTCCAAGGTAAAGCATAGATGGAATGTACCTTGTTTTGTTGAGAAAGGTCTTTGAAAGGTAATAACATTAAGAAAAGAAAGCCAACACTTCAAAATTGATAGAGTGAATGTATAACTTACTTACTGAAAAAGAGCTAAACATTTTTTTTACATCTTTTGAATGTGCCATGGACAGCCTGCATTGTGCAGCTTTCACATCATTGCAGTCTTAAATGAGGAAGTAACAAAGAATCATGATGCCATTTGTATCTTCACGGATATCTGAAACGGGTCCTCAAAAAAAAATCTGGAGAACAGACAGCAACTTTCTCACTCATTTCACGGGAATGAGGTGCATTATCATAGCAGAATCTAAAGTAAAGTAATAAAATTCTATGTTGTTATTACTTTCAAAAATACTTAGGGGCACATGTAGCCCCATTCCCCCCTTTTATTTTGCATGTTTAACTGAGATAACTAAGCATATAAAGTTTTGGGCCTAATTCTGCACACCACCAAAAAAAACCCCTAAGGGCACACACTCCCCTTTGAATACACATATTGGATAAGTCCTTGCATCTTATGCAGATTTGCCACAAACACCAACCAAACTCACTTTGACATTATTGTTAAGGAGGGCAAGCCTGCGATAATCAATCATTTCAGTACTTCCAAATACGACTCTATTTCTAGAGTTTTTGTGGTATTAACAGTCAAAAGTGTGAAATGATTTTGCTCTGTGGTTCGCAGCCCTCTTCCTGTGTGTGAAGAAATCTGTGTGTTAATTAGACTTAACAATCAGTACTATACCCAGACTGGAGTTATTGAGCACACAGGAAAATGTTAATCTCCACAGATACCTTCAGATCATTTACCCTAAACTGGACTTGTTCAGCTTTCTTATAAAAGATAAATTTCATTCAAATAGGAGTGGGTCAAGAGTTGTCTGGAAGTGAACCAGTGACCCAGTTTTGCAATTTGTTGTGAAAACAATTTGTCTGCATATTTATGTCATGATCCCTCAGTACGCATGTGTGAGGCTGCTGTCATGTAATTAGTTTCTTAATGTTGAACATAGTTTGGTCCTTCATGTCTTTAAACGTTGACTATTTGTTTCACTAATGATGGCTATTTTTTGAAAACACTTTGAAAGCAGGACAAGAGCGACATTAAATGTAAAAAAAGGAATCTCTGTCACTGCCAATTATCATTATTTTTGTGAAACACTGAAGGGCTTATGAAGGTTTCGAGGAGAAATCTTTAAAACATCTATGCAAATGTGAAAGCAAACTCAGCATTAATACTGAAAATATTTAATTTTTAATGACAGAAATGAAATGTTGACCAGTAGATTTTTAGTACTGCCCAATACATATGTTTAGATGTGATGCAAAGCAAGAAGTGGACTTCATTAAGGAGAGGGAAATTCCACTGTGAATGTTGTCAGCCATCCTGAAGCACATGCTAAATATGTTAGGATAGTTTGGCACACTGGCGTCCATGAAAAGGATAGGAATAATTGCCTATCTCAACTTCAAGGAAGTTCTGCACCTGTGATTTAAGACAGCTTGAGTAAAGAATATTCCCATCTCTGCTCCAATCCTGAAGGAAAAGGGAGTTATCCTGGCAAAGAGATTGGGCAAAAGGAATTCACCTGTAAAATAAATGCCTGGACCAATTTGAAACAAAGCATGGGATTATCTTCCATGTGGTAAGTGGTGAAAATAGAGCAGTTACGTTAGTAGTGACAGCTGATTGGCTGCAAACTGGTCTGTCTGACATTTCTGAACAAGTATGCACCAAAAGACATTTTTAACATGAATGAAATCAAACTTGTTCATTATCTTTTATCGAATTGCTTCTTTGATATTTAAAGTTGAATGTGCTGTGGTGAAAAGCAAAGCAATTAGTGCGTCACTGTAATGGCCTGCATCAATATATAAGTTGAAAAGTTTTTATTTCTAGTGGTGAAGTCCAAGAAGCCATGCTGCTTTTCAAATGTCAAGACACCACCACACAGTATAGGACTAATAAAACAGCCTGGGTGACCTCCAGCATTCCTGAGGAGTGAATTAGGAAAATAGACAAATAGATCAATGTAAGAAAATAAAGATTATTATCATTACAAATACTACCCCTTGCACCCTGACATCATTTGCCTCAAGAGCTTCAAACTACCATTCTTGCCTCCTAATGCCATGCCAAGCTTTGGCCATAAAATCAGTGGATGATTAGAAGCCTAAAGCCAACTACTGATGGTATCTGAGATAACAAGGTGTAGAGCTGGATGAACACAGCAGGCCAGGCAGCATCAGAGGAGCAGGAAAGCTGACGTTTCGGATCTGGACCTTTCCTGTTCCTCTGATGCTGCCTGGCCTGCTGTGTTCATCCAGCTCTACACCTTGTTATCTCAGACTCCAGCGTCAGCAGTTCTTACTATCTCTACTGATGGCATCTGATCTCGCATTCTATCGAGGCCATTGATAAGAAGCTGGAGCACACTTAACAGTTTTGAGGCCATGTTCTTTGTGAAGAAGGTTTGAAAGAAGATGATGACAGTCACAATTGCTGACTGCTTCCACTATGTTGCATTCAGCTAGGATGCAACTGGTCATGATGCAGAGAACAAGGAGGAGCAAGGTGAAGGCCAATCAGCCCAATGATTATGTTCTTCTTGCTCACATGGGAGTCCAGCATGGAAATTCCATCAGAGACAAACATAGAAGCTTACATGGAAACAGGCAATAACACTATACACTGCACAACAGAATTGATAGATGAAGCAGTTATAAATGCAATACATTCTTCAACCAAGGAACCATATTGTAGTGAAGGGTCTGAATTCTGCTATGTTACCCAACTGCATCCATAGTTGAAGCCACCGCCTGGGCCATCGTATTGCAACACAAAAAAAACAGAAGACCTGTTTGACTGTACTGCACTTGTCTGAACAACAGTGCATAAGGCAGAAAAAGATATTTTCCAAAGTTAACACCCAATATTTTTGAATAGTTTTACTCAGTTTTTTCACTATTGACATCTAAGCTGTCAATAGATTTGAAAAATAGACAACTTTCACATATTTGCTGCTTCACTGTTTCCATTTAATTTACGTGGAATAGGCAAAGTGGGTTACATAGGACTCACTTTAACTCTCTTGTAAATTTGCTTAATACCCCTGAAATACAACTTACCATGTTTTGATTGATGTCATGCGAAATTGTGCATGAAATTAAATTAATCATTGTCAGTCAGTATTTGCACTTCTCAAGAACTTTACTGAGTAAAGTAAATCCTGGAGGAGCTTTAATCCGTTACCAGAAGTAAGATGTACTTTGTGTAGCTTTATAATTTATTTTTGGAATCCGTACAGTGTCAAAACAGGCCATTTGGCCCAACAAATCCACGCTGAGTCTCCGAAAAGCATCCCACCCAGGCCCATCCTTCTACCCTGTCTCTGTAATCCTGCATTTTCCATGGCTAACACACCTAACCTACACATCCTTGGGCACTACTGGGTAATTTAGCATGGCCAATCCACCTAACCAGCACATCTTTGGTCTGTGGGAGGGAACCGGAGCACATGGAGGAAACCCACGCGGACAGGGAGCATGTGCAAACTCCACACAAGAGAGTCGCCCGAGGGTGGAATCAAACCCAGGTCCCTGTTGCTGTGAGGCAGCAGTGCTAACCACTGAGCCACCATGCTGCTCCTGCTAACTAGGTTTTTATAAAAATAAATGTGATTGTGAAATATAAATTAATTTTTCACATGTCTGTCATAAAATAATCTTTATTCTAATAACTAGAGATACAGTAGTCAATTTTTGTGAAATACATATCATGAAGTAAGCAGGAAATGTTAAGTAATTTTATTGGTTGGTTTGCTTTGTTTAATAACAGATGTGAGACCTAAATGATCACCTGTTGTATTTGATTGCCAAATCTAGAATCTCCTCCGCCTTCGGATTCTTCTGAATGGAGAAACTAAGGACCCCCACATTTTAGAGCCCAATCGATTCTTGCATTACTCAACTTTGTATAATATTCATTAAGTCTTTGATAACCCAGATTGATTTCACTAATTTTGAAGAAGGAAAACACAAATGCAATTTTCTTAATATATTTTATTAAAATTTTATCTTATTGTTCCATTTCATTCTCTCTCCCTAGGTGATGTGATTGTCTATATAAATGAGATCTGTGTCCTAGGATATACTCATGCTGAAGTAGTTAAAATTTTCCAGTCTGTCCCAATTGGTCAATGTGTCAATCTTGTATTATGCCGTGGGTACCTTCTACCCTTTGATCCTGATGACCCAAACAACAGCATGGTGCCTCCTTTAACACCAGTTGACCGACAGCCAATTCAAATAAATGGGAGAAGTAATTATGATACTTACGTGGAGTTTGGTTCCCGGACCTCTCGCTCAGCACCAGATATCTCTGACCGACATTTACATTCCTTTAATCCAATACTCACTGATGGCCAGGTGGATGGAACGTTATCAACAGTTCAGGAGGATAGTGTCTCTATGGCCTCTTCAGGAGCCACTCAGTGTGAATTCAAGAAAATTGCTATTGTGAAAGGAGCACAAGGCTTTGGCTTTACCATAGCAGATAGTCCCAAAGGGCAGCGAGTGAAACAAATCTTAGATATTCAAGGCTGTGGTGGCCTTAATGAAGGTGACCTAATTATGGAGATTAATCAGCAAAATGTGCAGGCTCTCAGTCATACCCAAGTAGTGGAAATTTTAAAGGAATGCTCCGTTGGAACCGAGATCAATTTGGTCATCCAGAGGAGTGGTAAGTCAGAGTTTTCAAATTTCTGTAATGCTTGAGGATGGTAATTTAAAAATTGGCTTAACAATCTCCAGAAACATTTTAGATAACCCATAATTTAACAGATATTGTTATTGAGAGTCATACATAAACTGTACCCTGTATAGCAAAATCAATTATCTTGAGGCGTTATTATCTAGTTCGTATTTAATAATGGTGATTTAAATAAATGATTGTAATTATCATGGCTGCATAATACTATCTAAAGTAATCATATTGACCCAGATTTTCCATTGAGAGTAACAGTGAACCTCACAACACACTGTTATTGTGGAACAAATTGGATATCAACTTTGTGACTACACACATGCAGGTAAAATGAAGATCTGGAACACGTGGTCTGAGTTGCCCATTTCCTTCAAAGGTGGTGCCGTGGCATCAAAATCAATTCAAACTCAGGAATTTGGTGTATTTACCTACTGAACAAAACAGAAAATGTTAGGGCTGCTATATTCAAGAATAGATGAAATTTTAATGGCATATTCCATCGTAGTTGCTGCTAAACAATTGCTCTGTCCCTGCAAATATATTTTTTACAAGTATGAAGTTGCATTCATTCCGAATTTAATTAGTGATGGAGTTATTGGTTATATTTTCACTCTCTTATCTATCTTAATCCAGTGTTCCCATGCTTCAGCTTGCTTTCTATGCATGAGCTAAGTCTGATTTATAATTCTTGGTGTGTACTTCCTGACTTATATCCTGCATGTCTCAATGAAGGTTCTTCAGTCTGATTGGTTGAAGAACCTTGCTTTTACTTGTTATGCTCACACAAACTGCAGATCCACTGTAGAGTGCTCTATCCTGGGGGCAAGTGTCCATTGACAGTGAGTTTATGCTGAAAACCTTGCAAAATCTCTGGGAAATAATGAGATTTATTGCTGCACCACACATGGCAAAATCTCTTATCTGTATCTATTTGAAGTTAATTATTGTACAGTTTGCTGGTGATGTGTGAATTAATTGCCCTATATAGCACTGAGTATTCTGATACCTAGCATGACATGGGATGTGGCTGCTGCTGGCTAGGCCAGCACATATAACATTCTGTAACCGCCCTTTAGAAGGTGGTGCAGTCTATGTCATGTAGTTATAGCCACAGTGTTGTTAGGAAGGGACATCCAGGCTTTTGACCCACTAGCAGTGATGGAAAGGCAATATATTCCCAAGTCAGAACCCTGTTTAGCTTTGAGGGGGCCGTGCAGCTGTTTGGGGCTACCGTGCATCTGATGCCCTTATCCTACTAGATGGTAAGAGGTAGCAATTTTGGAAGATAGTGCTTAAGGAGCCTTTCTGCAGTGCATCTTTATAGATGCTATGCGCTATTATCATTATATGTTGGTGGTGGAGGAAGTGGATGATTAAGGTGGTGGATGCAGTGCCAGTACTATTCTTTGCCTTGGATGATATCAAGCTTGTTGAGTGGTATTTGAACTTCATTCATTCAGGCAAGTGGAGAATATTCCATCACTTTGCTGATATATGCCTTGTAGATAGTGAATAGGTTGTGGGGAGTCAAGAAGTGAGTTACTTCTCATCGAATTCCCAAATTCTGATCAGATCTTGTAGTCACAATTTGAGTAAGTTATACTAACGTTCTGGCTGTTTTATGTTATCAAGCTCAGGAGGACCCATGCTGACTATCAGTTAACATGTCAAGTAAGTTACATTAGGATGAAAGATGATTTAATTCTGTGAATGCAGCATACGTGTTTAAAAACACATATTAAGTACTTGAATCCACTGTTCTGGCACCCTAAGAGAAGAATGAAATATGTACACTACTTATAAAGTGAACATTTACATATTTTGTATCTGTCTGATTATGTATTTGCTGCCATTTATTGTTGTCTCATTACGTACTAGTTACATTGTTGACGGATGAATCTATTAAATAGTTGTAGAAGGTTGGATGTAGAGTAATACGCTGTCAGGTAAGCTATAAAACTTGTCAAACAGCTCAATTAAATCATCCATTAACCTCTGACATTTTGGGAAAACAAACCAAGTTTAAGCAACTCACCCCCATGACTTAACTCTTGAGCAATGCTATAATTCTGATATCACTCACTGCTGAATGATCTACAATACAACATTGCACCCTCCCTAAGGACGATGTATTCTTCCTGCAATGCAACACAAAAAACAGAACACACAGCTTCTGGACTCTGGAGATGACTCTATTCAACATTGTGAGGTATCTTCAGGGCCCTCACTGTTTAGAAAGGTGGGTGGGGTAACCTAGTTGTCCAGGAGGCCAAAATTTAAAAAGCTGGCCTAGGGTTAAAGATTTGGTATTAAGTTCTCAAAACTTTTCAGGCAATTTCACCCTTCTTCTCCCACTCAAAAAAAATACAACCATGATGTTGGAGAACCTCTTTTTGCATCCATTAGCCCCCATGAGTTCTTATTAATATTCTAGCTCACTGGAATTACGTTCATCAGTGCACAAGACTTGTGAAGCAAGCGATTAAAAACGTTTGATCACAAATCCAATCATATAAATGAGGTGCGTGTTTAGTCAAAGATAGAAATTGCTAGAGAAACTCAGCAGGTCTGGCAACATCTGTGGAAAGAGAAGCAGAGTTAACATTTTGAGTCAAGTGATGCGTCCTATTAAATTCACAGCACACTCTATGTTAAAGCAAGCAAAGTTGATTTGAAAATTATTTGCCCCATAAAGTTTATTTAAACAACACGCTACAGCAAACATTCAACAGGGTCTGTTTAGAAACAGTATTTGTGAACTGCAGCAAATAAATCTCATGAAAGAA
This sequence comes from Ginglymostoma cirratum, assembly GCA_024137785.1. Taxonomy (NCBI): domain Eukaryota; kingdom Metazoa; phylum Chordata; class Chondrichthyes; order Orectolobiformes; family Ginglymostomatidae; genus Ginglymostoma; species Ginglymostoma cirratum. Next base: position 23,086,358 of record JAHRHZ010000045.1, on the reverse strand, counting down.
ACTATAGTATACATCTTCTGATAAAAGCAGAATGATTCCATTCAGCAAAATGCAGTGAGAAATATTTATCCACACATAAAATCAATCCCTGTCATTTACAGCACCACAGTTTCTAGTTATGATTACTGGGGATATGGGGGATCTTCTTCATTCTAGCCAGGAATAACAATGTCTCTGTGTGCAACTGTTATTTCCTGTTCCAATTTTTATACTGTTTGTTTTTGATGCTTTAGAGACCTGGTAGCTCTGAGCCACACACTAAGCCATAATTACAGTGGAAGATTGACCTGTCAGTACATATGCCAAATACAAGATGTTTAAATATATATAGAGATGTGCTATTCATTGCATTGATAAAGTACAAGTCTAATAAATGTGGTATATTTATTTGTGGTCTTTAGTCATGGATCAACCATTTGGAGCAGTTTCACCTGTATTAGTTCACCTGGTTAGAAACATAAGCAAAGCAATTTTGAACTGTGGTGTACAATTGATAAACAAGGTTTTGGAAACATAAAAGAAAGATAACACTTGCATTCATGTGGCTCCTTTTAATGTACTAACATTTACCAAGATGTTGTGAATGCAAGTGACAAAAAAGTGCACTTGCCAAACAAGGAGCAAAATGTAACCTCAAAATAGTGCGTAAAGAAGTGAAAGGTGTAAAAGCAATGAAGCTAGAGGTATAACAGCCAACAGCATGAATGCCAAAATTCAGCAAAGGTAGTTGAAAATGTACATGAGGCCAGAGTTAAAGGACTGTCGAGATCTTGGAACATTGTAGGGCTGGAGGAGATTACAGGTTGGAGAGGACTAAGGCCAGGAGGGTTTGACCACAAGGATAAGAACTTGAAAATTAAGGCTATTGTTGAACTAAGAATTGAAGTAGCTCAGTGAGCACAGGTGTGAGGGTGAACGGGACAGTATGAGTTAGGATGCATACAGCAAAATTTTGAATAAGTTCAAATCTGTGGACGTTCAAAGAGGAGATCTATTAATGCGCACTTGAACTCTCATCCCACAAGATTATTAAAGGGAAGGGCATCATTCTGCCATAACACATAGACTTATTGTAAATCAGCATGTTTGCAGGAGGCTCCAAAATTATTCTAAATTTTGTCTCAGTTGGCCACTTATAGTAACTTATTCCATCAAATTTTTATCAGTCATTTTTCTCAGATGAAAGCAGTGGAGTTAGCAGTTTGTTGATTTCTTTAAATTACTAGTGTGACGAGATTTCCACAACAGTTGCAGATTTTGCATGAAAATAGATCAACTTTAAATATGTATTTACATATGCATATCTATACAGAATTTTCAATAATTTGGCCTTTGGAGAAGTTAAGATTGCTTTCATTAATATGGCTGTTAAAAACTAATAAGACTTGACAACCCAGTAAGCTTTGTAAGGATAATTGCACACCATTCCCCATAATTACATCTCCTCATTAGTTCAACAGTATGTCTTTTTTGTTATTCAGCATTTATATTCAGTTAGCTTCCAAAGCCATTCTATTACTGCAACATTAAAAATGTTCACTTTTTTTGCAGCTGTTGGTATGTCAACTTCAAAGGAAAATACTGTAACTTTAGTTTTGAAGCGTACAGAACACGGAGTTTCTTTTAGTTATGGCTTTTAGATTTGACAGATTTTATGATGAGAGCCCTTCCATTTCCATTCTTGTTCTCCTTGCCAATCTCATCAATTTGCCTTTTTCCACATTATTGATATCTACTTGTCTGTTCAATTAGTTTCCATGAAGCTAACAGCTTGGTATCACCAGAATCCTAGACACCTTCTTTATTGTCTTCACTTCAAAATAATTGCTGCATATTGTCAAGATTAACAATATCCCATTATTTGTTGATTTCAATTTTCACATAGATCCAGTCTCACACACAAGAATCTTTGCTTTGACGAATTCAGACAATTTTTTAAAACATTTCACAAACTACTTCTTCCTTAATTTCAGAGGCTCCCAATTTTGTGGTTTGGCTGTCTTATGTGGCATTGCGTCAAAGACTTTGTCAAAACCTAAATTTTATAAAATTATTGGAAATGCATAATATATCCATCAGCATAATAAAGAGAAACGGCTCAATCAAGTTAGTTAAACATGATTTGCCTTTTATCCATCTGTGGTGGCTGTCTCAAATTAATCAATTAATTCATTAAGTAACTTCATGTCATCATAATGACTTTATTTTATCCTAGATCATTGTTTCTAAAGGCCCACTGCTGAAGTTAATCTAAATCGCTTGTAATTTAAAATCCAAAGAATTGCAGATGCTGGAAATCCAGAAACAGAAACAAAAGTTGCATCTGTGGAGAGAAAGCAGAGTTACTGTTTTGAGTCCAGTGACCCTTCTTCAGAATTGATTGTGGCTAAGAAAAGGTTGGTATATATGTTAAAGAAGTGTGTGGGGAGGGGAAGGAGTAAACAATAGGTGGAGATAGAGCCCATACAGAAGGAAAAGCAGTTAGGCAGACAAAGGAAAGGGTAGAAGTTGGCAGGGGACAATGAATAGCTGCTAATGGGAACCATTAGTAGCTAACAATAGGTTGTTTGTGGTAGCAGCTCATGTGATGACAAGGCCTTGTGTGTGGGGGTTGAGAGAAGGACATTGGAGAAGATGCTCAGGTCCTAAGATTATTTAACTCAATATTGAGTCCTGAAGGCCGCAGCGCTCCTAAGAGGAAAATGAGGTGATGTTCTTCCAGCTTGTGCTAAGCTTCTTTGGAGACTGCAGCAAGCCTGAGACAGAGACATTGGTCAGGGAAGATAGTGGTATGTTGAAAAGGCAAGCAGTTGGAAAGCTCAGGGTCATTTTTGCAGACAACATTCTGCAAAGCGGTCGCCCAGTCTGCACTTCGTCTCCCCAAGGTAGAGGAGATCACTCTCGGACATGACATGCCCAGTATTACCACCAGCCGACATCATAACAGCAGGGGAGTTTGGAACGTGTTTTTTATGCCACTGCAAGGGAAAATTGCAGTAATCAGCTGCCCCGCCTGCCTTTCTTAAAACCTTGCTTTTATGAAAAATGAGCAGGAGAGGAGTTTCAGCAAGACTACCAAACTCCAGCAGCTGCCACACAGTCTCCAGGGGGAGAAGCAGCAGGACAAGATCCACTAGGGAGGCACAGATGAATGGTGAGATCCAGGTTTGTAAGCTTCACTGCAGTTATCTGAGAGTTTTGGAATGGTAGTGAAGCAGAAGATTAAGGATGTCTCCATCTGTCATCTCAGATCTATTTTAGCTGCTGGCTGAGGACTTGCGCTCATAAGGACTTTATGGCAATCCCATCCTAATGGCTGCCAAAGTAAAAGCTGTCCTTAATTTTTACATTAGTGGCTGTTTAAGGGAGCAAGTGCCAATCCGCCACTCATCAGTGTATCCTGGATGTTACTGATACATTTTGACCAGAATTCACCTCTTCATCACCTTGAATCTTGTTGATGAAAATCAAGCAGCCTAGGGTGTGATGATTTTCAGCTATTTCTGGCCTATCTCTGGGGCAGGATGCAATTGTACCCACATTGCTTAGAGAATTCCCTACCTTGGGATTCCATTTCCTGAATGTTCACCAGCTGGCGGCCATTAATGACATGTTTTGGAGGTCTGCATGATGCCTTCCGGAGCACTCACAGCTGCCCTGCTTCTTTCGAAAGTCCTTGGCCCATTCAGGATGGCTGCTGAGAAATCAGGGAAACCCCCTTCAAACCTGGATCATGATACCTGTAGAAAATGCATGGATGGATACAGATCTAAGATACAAACCTGTTCACCATTCCACAAGGGACATAATGGAACAAACCATAGCCTTCCTGAAGAAGAGATTTTGATGCCCAGAACACTCTTTCAGAACTTTGCAATACAGCCCAGACAGCGTGACCTATGTCATTGTGGTATGCCCTTCACAATTTTAACCAGTAAGTGGGGCAAGTCCTGTGTGAAGCCAGAATAGGTGAGAGCAATCCTCTGAGAATGAAGATGAAGCTGAGGATCAAGTGATTAACCAGGATGACCATCCACAAAAGGACAATAGAGCAATGTTTCCGAGAGACTAAGAGGCCAGAAGCGACCCTGTTGTCACAAACAAAAACAGAGATTGCTGGAAAAGCTAAGCCTGGAAAGAAATCAGGTAATGTTTCGGGTTCAGTGACCCATCCTCAGAACTGATGGCAGCTTGGAAAATGTTGGTTTTTGTGGATAGCGTCGGGGGAGGGTGTTTTTATTGTGGGTGGGAATTTATATCAACAGGCAGAACAGACTGAACAGGCAGAAAGGGCATGGGTGACCACCAGGCCGAGTAAAGGAAGACACATAGTGCAGGAGTCCCATATGGCCAATGCCCTTTCTGACAGATATTCCAATTTGGATACTATTGAGAGAGATGACAGTCCAGGGGAAAGCAATGGGAGTTAACTTCATGGCCTGCTGCCCAAGAAGGGAAGGAAGGAGGAAGGCAAGGCTATAATGGTAGGCAATTCAATTGTAAGGGGAACAGACAGGTATTATTGTTGCTGCAAAAGAGATTCCACAATGGCATGTTGACTCCTGGTGGCAGGGCAGAGGTGCCACTGAACAGCTGCAGAAAGAACATCAGAAGAGAGGTGAGAAACAGAGATTGTGGTACATATTGATACCAACAACAAACGTAGAAAAAGGAATGAGGTCTTGCAAGTAGAATTTAGGCAGCTAGGAAGTAGATTAAAGAACAAGACCCAAAAGGTAGCATGTGCTGTTAAGTAAAGAAATAGGAGGATAGTTCAGAAAAATGCATGGCTGGAGAGATGGTGCTGGAGGACCTTTTTTTTTAAAGGGACAGTAGAACCTGGATGGGTTGTACCTGAACCAGAGTGAGACCAGCATCCTTGCAGGGAGGTTTGCTGGTGTTGTTAGGGAGGGTTTTGCCTAACTTGATACAGAGGTGGCATCCAGAGAGAAAATTCAGCGGCGGCGATGAACAGCCAAAATCAGAAGAGGCAGCAAGGGAGTCAAGAAGGTGTAGAAATTATAAGCCACTTAAAGCCCGAAACGTCAGCTTTCCTGCTTCTATGATGCTGCTTGGCCTGCTGTGTTCATCTAGCTCTGCACCTTGTTATCTCTAAAGCACAAGGGAGTTTTGGAAGGTTAGATAGCATTTGTTTTAATGCAAGGAGTCTGACAAACCTGGCAGATAGGTAGGGTACAAATTATAACACGGGGGAATGATGTCATCATTATCACTGAGACATGGTTGAGAGAGGGGTGGAATTAGCAGCTCATTTTCCCAGCATATACAGTCATTAGGCAACTCTAGGAAAGAGATAAAAGAGGAGGGGGAGTGTCATAATATTGATCAGAGAATTGATTACAGCAGTAAGAAGGGATGACATCCTCAAATATGGGTAAAGCTTAAAACACAAAAAGGAGCAATTACATTGCTGGGAGTGTGCTATAGGCCTCTAATAGTCCAAGAGAAATAGATGAATAGATATCTAGGCAGAATTCAGAGAACTGTAAAAGTAATAGGGTAGTGATAGGAAGGGATCTCAACTTCACCAGTATTAATTGGAGTAGTCATAATGTGAAAGGTTAAGAGGGAACAGAATTCTTAAAATGCATCTATGGAGCTTGTTAACCCAGCATGTAGAAAGCCCTAGCAGAGAGGTGGTGGTCCTGAACTTAATTTTAGTTAATGAAGCCAGGCAAATGGTTGAAGTATCAGTGGGGGAATATTTTGCAGACAACAATCATAACTCCGTCAGACTTAAGATTGTGATAGATAAGGGCAAAAATGGGCCTGAAGTCAAAGTTTCTAAACTAGGGAAAGGCCAATTTTAATATGATTTGGCCAGAGCAGTCTGGGAGCCAGAACTTTTAGGTAAATTTGTGTCAGAGCAGTGAAACATATTCAAGAAGGAAACGCTAGACGATACATGGTTGATGTCTCCTCCCTACATCAAGTACATCCTGGATATAACTTGTTACCTGATTAACTATCAGGGAGTATTGTTTCAAGACTTCTATTGTCTTGCATTGTAGCTCTGAATCTCACAAGCCCTCTGTTGTTTCTCATTTCCTAGTTCTGTTGCTATTTGTTTAATATTAGAGGTACTTTGGCTAACATTCTTGCTTATCGCTTCTATGTCCAAACTATTTATTGTCACTGTCTTGGTCTCATGTACAGTTGCTGTGTCAGTCACGACATCATATTTATGTATTCTACCTCAACCCCCATTCAGGTGCATGCTCACCATTTGGAGGTTTGCATGCAGCCTTGAAACCCATGAGAACATCCTGTAGTAGCATTATACAGGAAGAATTCAAAAGCAAAGGCTTCATCCAATGGAAAACATTCGTGGAGAGGACCTGTTGGATTATCGATATACTTGTCACCCAACTTCATTAGCTGAGTACATGAGGGTTCTGGAATTGGTTGTGAGGGTGAGGTCGTTCAGGTTGCTCAGATATTGGGATCATGATTTCTTCTATCAATATCAAGGAGGCGTAGGAGAGGTCCTTAGTTTAGGTTGTGTTGGCACTTACATGCACCAATGCAGCATTGTATAGACACTTCAGGGAGACCTCTCAGTTTCCAAAACCATTCCACCATGTCAGGCGATGGTCTATGTCCTTCCACAAATCATGAACTAATTCCATTTGCTCCATCAAGAAATGGCTAAAGGCACAGGATATTGAAAAAAAAAAGGACCTAAACAACATTGCAGCAACAGTGCTGAAGACTTGCATTCAAGCTATGCCCCTAGTCAATGGGAATCGGGGGAAATGTTCAACTGGTTAGTCGTACCTAGCACCAAAGGGAAATGATTGTGGTTATTGGGGGTCAATCATCTCAGCTCCAGAACATATTTATAAGAATTCCTGAGGGTAGTGTCCAGCCCAGTTATTTTCAGTTGCTTCACTTACCCTCCATCATGAAGACAAAAGTGAGAATTTTCACTGATGATTGCATAATGTTCAGCACCATTCACAATTCTTCAGTTATTGAAACAGTATTTATTTGCAGCAAGACCTGAACAACAGCCAGGCTTGGGCTCATGAATGGTAAGTAACATTCACACCATGCAGGTGCCATGCAATGACCTTCTCCAACAAGAGACAATCTAACTATTACCTCTTGATATTCAAAAGAACTACCATTGCTGTATTTCCCACTGTCAACCTTCTGGGGATTACCATGAATCAGAAACTAAACTGGACCAGCCATATAAATGCTATGGCTATAAGAGCAAGTCAGAAGCTAGGAATTCTGTGGTGAATAACTTGTCTCCCATTTCTTCACTAACTGTCCATCATCTATGAGCCACAAATCAGGAGTGTGATGAAAATGTCCAATTGCCTGAACGGGTGCAACTGAAGGCAACATTCAAGATGTTTAACAGCATCCAGAACAAAAAATCCTGTTTGAATGACACCCCGTCCTCCACCTTCAATATTCACTCCTGTACCATGATTGCAGCAGTGTGTGCCATTTATGAGATACACTGCAGTAATTCACCAATGCTTCTTCAACAGCTCCTTCCAAAACCATAGCCTCTACCACCTAGAAGAACAAGGGAACACCACCATTTGCAAATTCCCCTCCAAGCTGCACACCATCCTGATTTGGAAATTTTCACCTTTTCCATTCCTTCACTGACACTCCGCTCAAATTCTGGAAGTCCCTTTGTAACAGAACTGTGGGTGTCCCTACACCCAAGGACTGCTGTGGTTCAAGAAAATAGTTCCTCACTACTTTGTCCAGGCCAGTAAGGGATGGACAAAAATTCTGGCCCAGTCAGCAGTCACCACTTCCCATGAACAGTAAAACAAAGATTAATAACTGATTTAACAGAAACCAATTTAAGACTTAACTACAGACCACCAGTTACAGAATAGCTGCTTCCCTTGTGCTGACAGAATTTTGCAATTTCTGTAAATGATTTGGATGAAGGGACCAAATTGTGCTGATGACACAAAGATAGATAGGAAAGTAAGTTGTGGAGAGAACCAGGAGGATATGAAGGGAAGTAGAGTTATTGTAGAATGGGCAAAGACCTGGTAAGTGTTGGAATTAGTTCAGAAAAGCTTTACTGTACCAGTACCTGGAATGCGTTTCCTAATGATGGAAGGCTGAATAGGTTAGGCTTGTATCCTCTGAAGTTTAGAAGAGTAAGAAGCGATTGGCTGAAACATGTAAGGTCCTGAGGGATTTTGACTGTATGGATGTGGAAATAACATTTCCTCTTGTAGGCAAATCTAGAGTTAGAGGTCACTGTTTTTAAAAAAAGGGGTCTTCCATTTAAGACAAATAAGAAATTTCTCATTTAAAAGGTCTTGGAACTCTTCCTGAACAACATTGGAAGCAGAGTCTTTGGAGATTTTTAAGACCGAGGTGGACAGATTGTAGGTATGGAGGGGGTGAAAGACAATCAGGTGTAGGCAGATAGGCAGGAATGTGGAGTAATCAGATTAGCCATCATGTTATTGAATTGAGAATCAGGCTTTGCAGGCTAAATGGCCTACACCTACTTCTAATTTTCATGTATATGTTTATTTTGTGAGGAGTTAACTAAATATTTCTCAACTCTTCATATCATGTACTAATAATGTGAAAATGTCATTAAATTGCAATTCATCAGGGATTTTTGAAGATTATGAATCGAATGGGGACATGTGCTTTGAAATTAATTTTAAGTTGATGAATGTTCTGAAGAAACAGCCACATCATGTGCATTAATGACTGAGCAGAAGTAAAAAGTGACACTTAAGTTACTTTCACCTTCATTACTCTAGTTTAGCAAATCACCTGTTTGCTTCTTTAGTTAATCGACTGATTATCGTGGTCCTGGTTTACTCTATGGGGGCTGAGTCTGTGAATAACAATTCTGCAAGGTTTCCTCGAGTGTTTATGGAGAAGCCCATAAATGTTAAGAAGTTCTGCCACAATATGAATAATTCAATTCTGCCATCATTTTCTGGTACCTTTGCGGTGCAAAACAAATTAAGTAGCGCACAACTCAATTGAATTCTAAGCTTATCATGTGCATTCTTATTCGTCACTGTATTTGTAGCACTCCGCTCTGTCAAGCACCACAAAAGTTATCACCTGATACCCTAAACAAAAATGTCTAAACAAATTGGAGTACACTGTCTTCAGTCACTTCAATCTCAGAATTTTTCTTTTATCTTTTTTGATCTTTTGCAGGTTTTTTCTCACCCTGGAAGAGTTCAAAACAAGTAAGTGCTGCCTATGGTTTCAGCGTCAGTACTGTTGCAACTTTGAACTCAACCAAGTTTTTATGTTGGAATAAAACAGCTTGGCTAGAAATATTGCTGTGGTTAATGGATAAACAATTGTATCTTGCTAGAAAAGTGATTAAGATAAAATTTTGTCCCTAAACTGACTGTATCTAGCAGTTTGATATTATGAAAACACAATAATAAGAAATAACAGTGAAACACCCTTTTGCATACAAGCATTTTTTGTGACAATTTAGGTTACATGAGGTCGTGCAAGATAATCTCAGAGTATAACCGGACCTTGATCAGATGGGGCAAGGAGTGACAGATAGAGTTTAATTTAGATAAATATGAGGTGTTGCATTATGGAAAGGCAAATCAGGGCAGGATTTATACACTTAATGGTCAGGTCCTCAGAGTGTTGCCAAACAAAGAGACCTTTAGGTACAGATTCATGGTTACTTGAAAGTGGAGTGGCAGTAGGTAGAATAGTGAAGAAGGCATTTGGTACGCTTGCCTTTATTGGCCAATGCATTGAGTATAGGAACTGGGAGGTCATGTTGCAGCTGTACAGGACACCGCTTTGGCCACTTGTGGAATACTGCATTAAATTCTGGTCTCCCTGCTATAGGAAAGATGTTGTGAAACTTGAAAGCATTTACAAAAGATTTACAAGGATGTTGCCAGGTTTGGAGGATTTGAGCCAAATGGAGGGGCTAAATAGGCTGGGACAATTTTCCCTGGGCCATTGGAGGCTGAGGGGTGACCTCATAGAGGTGTATAAAATCATCAGGGATAAGAATAGGGTGAATAGCCAAGTCTTTTCCCCTGGTAGGAGAGTCCAAAACTATAGGGCATAGGTTTAAGGTGAGAGAGGATAGATTTGAAAGAGACCTCGGGCAACTTTTTAATGCAGAGGATGGTCGGTGTCTGGAATAGCTGTCAGAAGAGGTGGTGCAGTCCAGTACAATTACAACATTTAAAAGGCATCTGGATGGGCGCATGAATAGGAAGTGTTTAGAGGGATATGGGCCAAATGCTGGAAAATGGGACCAGATTAATTTAGGACACCTGGCCGGCATGGACAAGTTGGACTGAAGAGTCTGTTTCCATTCTATACAGCTCTATGACTCTAATATATTCTATGGCCCCTGCTAATGTCACTCTGAAATGAGCCTGTAAAGCATTACACCAGTAACAATAATTCTATTAGTTTTAAAGTAGTTATGGAAAAAGATAGGTCTGTTCCACAAGTTAAATTTCTAAACTGGGGAAGGCCAAATTTGATGGTATTAGACAGGAACTTTCAAAGGTTGATTGGAGGAAGCTGTTCGCAGTTTAAGGGACTTCTGGCAAGTGGGAGACTTTCAAAGCGAGGTAACAAGTGTTCAAGGCCAGCATGTTCCTGTTCGTGTGAAGGGCAAGGCTGGCAGGAGTAGGAAACACTGAATCACTAGAGATATTGAGGCCCTAGTCAAGAAAAAGAAGGAGGCATATATCAGGTATAGGCAGATGGGCTCAAGTGAGTCCCTTGAGGAGTACATTTAAGAGGGAAATCAGGAGAGCAAAAAGGAGACATGAAGTATTTTTGGCAGATAGCACAAAGGAGAATCCAGAGAGATTCTACAAGTATATTGCGGGCAAGAGAGTAACAAGGGAGAGAATAGGGCCTCTTAAAGATCAACAAGGTCTTCTATGTGTGGAACCACGGATAATGGGTGAGATCCTAAATGAATATTAATCATAAGTATTTACCGTGGAGAGAGACATCGAAGATAGCGAACTTGGGAAAGTAAATAGTGATGTCTTGAAAGAATCCACAATGCAGAACTTAAAAAAACATAAAGGTAGTTAAATCCCCAGGACCTGATAAGTGTATCTCAGGATATTGTGGGAGGCTAGGGAGGAAATTGCGCGGCTCCTAGCAGAGATATTTGTGTCATTGACAGCCACGGGTGAGGTGCCAGAAGACTGGAGATTTCTTAATAATGGCATTATGTTAGTCAATGCTGCAAGTGAGCCTAACATCAGTAGTAGGTAAGTTGTTGGAGGGGATTCTGAGAGACAGGATCTACATGCATTTGGAAAGGCAAGGACTGATTTGGGATTGTCAGTATGGCTTTGTGGGAAATCGTGTCTCTCAAATTTGAAGAGGTGATCAAGACGTTAGATGAGGGCAGAGTGGTAGACATTGTCTGAATGGATTTTAGCAAGGTCTTTAAAAAGGTACCACATGGTAGACTGGTTAGTAAGGTTAGATCACATGGGAACCGGAAACAGGCAGCCAACTGGATATGAAAATTGGCTTGGTGGTAGGAGATAGAGGGTAGTGGTAGAGGGTTGTTTAATTCAGACGAGAGCCCTGTGACCAGCAGTGTGCCACAGGATTGGTGCTGTGACCACCTTTGTTCATCATTTATATAAACAATTTGTTTGAGAATAAAGGAGCCATGGTTAGTAAGTTTGCTGATGGCATCAAAATTGGTGGACAGTGAAGAAATATTACCCATGAGTACAATGGGATCTTGATCAACTGGGCCATGGGCCAAAGGATGGCAGATGGAGTTTAATTTGGTGAAATGCAAGGTGTTGCATTTTGGTAAGATAAACCATGGCAGGACTTACACAGTTAATGGAAGATCCCTGGGGAGCATTGTCAAACAGAGACTTTGGGGAGCAGGTACATTGTTTCTTGAAAGTGGTGTCACAGGTAGATAGGTTGGTGAAGAAGACGTTTGGCATGCTCGCCTTCATCGGTCAGAGCATTGAGTACAGGAATTGGAATGACCTGTTTCAGCTATACAACACATTGGTAAAGTCAGTTTTGAAGTACTGTGTACAATTCTGGTCACCCTGCTATAGGAAAGATGTTGTTAAATTGGAAAGGGTGCACGGAAGATTTACAAGGATATTACTGAGACTGGAAGGTTTGAGTTATAAGGAGACGCTAGATAGGTTGGGATTTTCTTCCCTGGAGTGTAGGAGGTTGAGAGTGACCTTACAGAGGTTCATAAAATCATGAGGGGCATAGATCAGGTGAATAACCAAGGTCTATTCCCAGGCAAGGGAAGCCCAAACCAAGAGGATATAGTTTCAAGGTGAGAGGGAAAAGATTTAAAAGGGACCTGAGATGTAACTTTTTCACACAGAGGGTGGTGCAGATATGAAACAAGCCACCAGAGGAAGTGATAGATGCAAGTACAATTACAATATTTAAAAGTCATTTGGACAGGTACATGGATAGGAAAGGTTTAGAGGGATATGGACCAAATGCAGGCAAATGAGACTGCTTCAGTTTAGGAAATTTAGTCAGCATGGATAAGTTGGGTTGGACAGCCTGTTTCTATGCTGTATGACTCTGACATATGAGAATGACAGGCAATGACTGCCCTCTCGATTCTCGAAAGCAAAATACTGCTGATGCAGAGAGTCTGAAATAAAACAGAAAATACTCAGCAAACCAGGCAGCGTCTGTGAAGAAAGGCACAAAGTTAACATTTCATATTAATGACTTTTGATCAAAACTGGTAAAAGCTAGAGATAAAGTAAGGTTTAAGCAAGTACTGAGGAAAAGAACAAAAGAGAAGAAAGGCAAAACGGGAAGCCTGATGGGGTGAAAGGCAAAGTGAGCAAATGATGAACGTGATGATGGTTAAAACAAAAGCAGCTGGAAATGGGACAAGTAAATCAACCAAAAAAGGGTCTATTGCAGAAATTCACCAACAAGTAATGAAAGTTCAAGCACGTATGTGCGCAGTGAAATCCTGAAATCGAGTAACATACCTACGTGGAAAGTAGTCAAGTATACAAAGATTAATGTCACACCACTCCCAAACTATTCTTCCAGTAGCTAAAAAAAGCTACTGAAGCAAGAAGTAGCTATAGGTGTGAGTGACAAAATCAAGGTGAAATGGCAGAAAGGTAAATTTCAATTTGACAAACTGCGGAACCTTTGCCAGAGCTTTGGAAAGCCAGTCACGATATAAACTCCAACGCTGTCCACAAGAGTCAGCTCAAGCAGCAAATTGGAACCTGTGAGGTGCAGTCATCACCTCAATCAAGTGGAAGTGAATGATATGCAATCACAAGAAAGAAATAGATTCCTGGAAGCTAGAGCTGTCAAGGGTTATAGGAAGAGAGCAGGTGTGAATTGAGGTAGAGAATCACTCATGATCATGCTGAATGGTGGAATGGGGTCAGTGGGCTAACTGACCTATTCCTGTGATAGAGATAAAAGGTACTGCAGATGCTGGAGAATCCAAGATAACAAGCATGGGGCTGGATGAACACAGCAGGTCAAGCAGCATCATAGGAGCAGGAAAACTTGACGTTTCGGGCCTAAACCCTTCAGAAGGGTTTAGGCCCGAAAC
>JAHRHZ010000045.1:23032079-23067755 GCA_024137785.1 Ginglymostoma cirratum | reverse complement strand
CTCAATTCTGAGGAAGGGTCACCGGACCCGAAACGTTAACTCTGTTTTCTCCTCCACAGATGCTGCCAGACCTGCTGAGCTTTTCCAGCAACTTTGTCTTTGTCTTTAAAATTATGATGGGTGTGATTATGTAAAATAGAGGTGTTTCCACTTGGATTCCAGGATTTCAAAAGTAAAGGCCATATATACAAGATGGTCACTGATAAATCCATCAAAGGATTCAGGAGAAAATTCTTTACTCAACATGGTGGGACTCCAAATCTTGATACCATGTTGAGTGATTGAGGTAAATAGATAAGTGCATTTAAGGGAGTACAATGAGGGAGAAATCAATAGAAGGATATATGATTGGGTGAGATAAAGTAAGGTGGGAGGAGTTTTATGTGGACCATAAATACTGGCAACAACCTGTTTCTGTATTGTATTCTATGCAACTAACATGACGAAGTATTGAAGATGCCTGATGTCATTGAACCATATACCAGCAAGAATCCAAATCTAGTATTGTAAACTTATTCTGCAATTCTAAGACTATTTCTATTCATTTCAGGTGTTAGATAGATGGGAAAATCAGGACAGTCCTCGAGCAAACTTCTCAGCCCAGCACCTGCCTCATAGTCTTCCCTTCCCACCTCATATCCATGGGGCTTCTCTTCCTGAGTCTTCGGAAGGATTTGATCAAAGGAAGCCTGATCCATATGAAGTTTATGAGAAATCAAGAGCTATCTATGAGAGTAGACGTAAGTAAATCTTTTTTGTTCACCCACTGGAAAAATAGCTGTTAATGACCAACTCCCACCTATTTGACCACTTCCTAGTAACATTTTCTGTTGTCATATCTACATGAATGAAGTAGACATACAACATATTTGAGAGCCCAATTGATTTGCACTCTGATTTGCAATAACATATTAATGCAGCACAGCAATTTGGTTAATTTTGTTTGTTTTAAAATTCCATTTTTTAAACGCCTTGGTTTATTTAAATATCCAAATGTTTTATTTGTAACCAACAAATTCTCTATGCCCTTTGAAAGTAGTACTGTAAAAGTAAGGAATTTCATTTTAATATATAACATCAGTTTATTTCAAATGATGGAACTACCAGAATCTGTTTATTAATCATCTGTATAGATGGATTGAATTATATAAAATAAATAGAGAATAGAATAACGTTACTACAAGCAGTACAATTGTTACATTTAAGTAGCTCTTCCTGAACAATTTCTATATAGGACATCAGTCATTAAAATTAATGCAGAGGAGCACTTGAGTAACTGTTGGCAACATGAAGTGTCTCTACATGAATACATAGTTTTGTTTAATTCCACATTTTCCTGTACAGAGCAAATGCCACCAAGGACTGCATATCGGGCTGATTCTTCTGGCAAGTACTTTGACATTCTTCATCCTGTAGCTTAAATGTAGCTTCCATTCATCTGGATATTGTCATTGTCTAATCTGTCGTCTGGTTGCAGCCAACTTTTTCTGCATGACCATTTAGTTTCTCCTGTTGCTCTTTATTCTAACACTGACAAGTCTAAAGCATTGTAAATAATACCAATTACAAACAGTGAGGTTTTAACTAATCATTTACTCATTGGCACAAATTTCATATGTATTTGATGAAAAACTTCGGTTTCCCTCAATGACTTAAAGAGGCAAGAATAAAATAGCATGCTATGCATGTAATTTATTAGTCACAAATCTGACAGTTGAAACTGTCATGAAATATGTGGGAATTTTGCCTTTTCTCAACTGATAATTTGTTCAGACAACTAAATGCATTCCTCTAGGTTAAAGGTCTGATATAGCAAGTACATTTTTTAAAATTTGCTGGAAACTGTAAATAACTTTTGTTTAAGTGCCTGAATTTTTTTGGCGTGATTGTCATGGACCTGTAAAGTTTGTGTAAGCGGTAACTGGGGATCCAAAATGTCATTGTCGCTGCCTTTTAGTGTATTAACTCAGGTATTATGAATGGATTATTAATTTGCTGGTAAATTTAGTGTTGGATTCATAGAGTAATGGAAATTGGCAGATATATACTTCAAGACTCAATCAAATAAATAACTTGACTTTGAATAATAGTACATTATTCAACTCTGCAACATTTCAGAGACCTGTGCATGTTTTGTAAGATCGTGATGCCTGTAAATCATTTATATTTAGCATCAGACACGTAATCATTGTTTCTCCTCTCATTTTCTGAACCAGTTTGTTTATTTCAATGAGCAAACACAAATTTGTGAATTGGACCTCAGCTACCATGTGCTTCAAAGATTCTTACTATCATTCTGGATATGAAGATTTGCCTTCCACATTTGTACCTACACAGTGCAATGGCAGTAGCTTAGGGAATATCAGTGTTAGTAATTTAGGTTAGTGTGAAACTGTCTGTATATAGAAAAGAAGAGCTTGTAATTATGTAGGACTTTTCAAGGCCATAGGGTCTCCCTAAGTGTTCAACAGCTAGTGAAATACTTCTGAAGTACAGTTACTATTGTAATACAGGAAATTTAACATCCTGTATGCACAGAAAGCTCTTAGAAGCAGCAATGTGACACTGACAGATACTTCTTTTTACGATGTTGATTGAGGGCTAAATATTGGCAAGGAATAATTTTCTTAGTTTTTCTTTACAAAAGAACCCCATGTGATCTTTACATTCACCTCAGAAGACAGATAGTCTTCAGTATAACATAGTGTCATAGACATGTACAGCATGAAAACAGACCCTTTGTTCAAACTCATCCGTGCTGACCAGATATCCCAAGTTAATCTAGTCCCATTTGCCGGCATTTGGCCCATATTTCTCTAAACCCTTCCTATTCATATATCCATCCAGATGCCTTTTAAATATTGTAATTGTACCAGTCTCCACCACTTCCTCTGGCAGCTTGTTCCATACATGCACCATCCTCAGCTTGAGAAGTTTGCTCCTTAGGTCCCTTTTAAAATTTTTCCCCTCTCACCTTAAATTTATGCCCTCTAGTTTTGGACTCCCCTACCCAGGGAAAAGACCTTGGCTGTTCACCCTCTCTACGCCCTTCCTGATTTTATAAACTTCTATAACGTCACCCCTTAGCCTCTTATGTTCCAGGGAAAATAGCCCCAGCCTATTCACACTCTCCCTATAGCTCAAACACTCCAAATCTAGCAACATCCTTGTAAATCTTTTCTGAACCTTTTCAAGTTTCACAACGTCATTCCTATAGTAGGGAAATAAGAATTGAATGCAGTATTCCAAAAGTGGCCTAACCAATGACCTGTACAGCCACAACATGACGTCTCAACTCCCAACATCATCTGAAAGATGGCATCTCTGACAGTGGAGCACTGTGCTGGAGATGTCAGCATTGGTCTTTGAGCTCATTTCCTGAAATAGGATTTGAATTCAGAACCTTCTGACTGAGAGGTGTGAGTCCTACCAACTGAGTCTCCATCTCCAATGATTTCATGGTTACCACTGACTAGCTTTTAATTCTAAATGTACTCAGTGAATTCAAAGTTCACCATGCTGACGTGTGAGAGGTAGTTTTGTGAGATGTACTGACGATGCACAAATGGCATGTGCTCTGATGCATGTGGCAGATGGGACAGAAAAATGAAAGCCCATAGGATCTAAGGAAAAGTGGTAAATTTGATCCAAATTTCTGACGATGGCAGGAAGCAAAGGGAATTGTTGATGTGAGTTTTTGTGACTGTTAGGCTACTTCTCGTGGGGTTCTGCACAGCTCCAATTTTAGCTCCCTTTTGTAGAAAAAAGCAGTGATTTATACTTAAATGTGAGGGGCAGGATTAAGTAATTTGCAGATGATACAGAAATTATGTTTAGTAATGAGGAAGAAAGATGTTCGCTGCAGGGAGATAATAATAGACTGGTCAATTGGGCAGAAATGTAGGAAAATGAGTTTCAGTCTGGAGAAGACAAAACACAGTAAGGGAATACACAATAAATTACAGAATACTGAGAATTATTAAGGAGAAGAAGGGCCTTGCACTGCATATCCACAAATTCCTGAAGGTAGCAAGGAAGTGTTTTAGAAGATGTACGACATACTTCCGTTTGTAATCTGAGGCATGGAATATGAGTTAAATTATAACTATATCAAACACGAGTTAAACCACATTCGTAATTCTTCATCTAGCTCTAATTATCACGTCACAAAAAGGATATAATTGCACTAGAGGTGCTGCGGAAAAACTGCAGTTTTGGAAAACATTAGCTTTGAAAAAAAAATTTAAAAATATAAGCAGAGTTTGATAATGAGGGGACAAAAGATTTAAAGTAATTGTAGAAAGATTATAGAAAAATTAAAAATTTCTTTTCCTCCTAGATGTTGGAGAGAATCTGGAGCTCACTGTCTGAACAGGCAGTTTGAAGCAGAAATTATTATCCCATTTTAAAAGTCCTTGAATACGTACAATGTACAAGACCATGGATCAAGAGCTGGAAAGTGCAATTAGATTGGATAGCTCTTTTACATTACAGCTAATATAGACTAAATAAGCCAAATGGCAACCAACTACGCAGTAAATTTCCATGATTCTACTGTGGAAGCGTACTTAGTCACATATTTAGGAAAGTTTTCAATCATAATCCATGGTCATTAAAAAACTTACATAAGCACTTTATCTCCAATATACAAGCAACTTCTGTTGCCTGCATTATTTATTATACATCTAAAATTTAGATTTAAACCTGTCTATAAACCAACTAAAGGACTGTCGTGTCAGTCCTTGAGATTGTGAAGTTACTGAGTTATTACCTAAAGGACCCAATATGAAAGAATAATCACTTTTTAAACATGTGGAGGAAATAGGAACTTGAACAAGCCATTCAGCCCCTTCATACCTAATCTGTCATGCAGCTAGATCATGGTTGATTTTCTATCTCAGTGCCATTTTCCTGAACTGTCTGCATATCTCTTGATGTCTTAATATCTGGAAATCTTATTAGTCACCATCTTGAACATATTCATTGACCAAGCCTTCCAAGCTCTCTCAAGTGGGGAATTCCAAAGATTCACAACCTTTTTAGCAAGAAAATTCCTCTTAAATTCAGTCTAAGTACCCTATTCCTTACTCTGAAACCATGTCTCCTGGTTCTAGACACCATATCATAGCCAAAGGAAAATATCCATCTTGCAGACCCTGTCGAGTTCTATAAGAATTTTGTACATTTCACTAAGATTGCCTCCCTTTCTTCTAAAATCAAGAAAATACAAATCCAGTTTCCTCAAACTCTGTTCATAGGACAGTTCTGCTATATTAGAAATCAGGCTGGTAAACCTTCATTGAATGCTCTTTAGGCAAGCACATCCTTCCTTCAGTAAAGGGACCAAAACAATATACAATCTCACTAAGGCTACATTTAATTTGCAGTAAGACAGAATTGTTTCTGTACTCAAATCTTCTTGCAATAAAGGCTAACAAACCATTTGCCTTCCTAACTGTTTGCTGTACCTGCATGTTAACTTTTAATGATGCATGAACAAGGAAACCTAGGCCCTTTGGCCATCAGCACTTCACAATTTCTCACCATATAAGAAATACTCTGCATTTTTGGTTTGCCAACCAAAAATGAATAATTTAATAACTTTTCCTACCTACTTAGTTTGTCTTAATCCTCTTGAAGCCTCTTTGCATCGTCCTCACAACTCACATTCCTACCAAGTTTGATGCCATTAGCAAAGGGGAGGTGGTGGTGTAGTGGTAATGTCACTGGGCTAGTCATCCAGAACTCCAGGCTAGTGGGTTTGAGTCCCACCATGGTGAAAGGTGTTGGTGAAATTTGAATTCAATGAAAATCTTGAATAAAAAGCGAGTCTAACAGACCACTGTCAATTGTTAGAAAATCCCCATAGTGCAGAAAGAGACCATTTAGTTTATCAAGTTTCCTCTGAGTACTCCGGTTTCCTCCCACAGTCCAAACATGTGAAGGTTAGGTGGATTGGCCATGTTGAATTGCCCACAGTATCCAAGGATGTTTAAGTTAGATTGGTTAGACATGGAAAATGCAGGAGTAGGGGAATGAGTCTGGGTGGGATGCTCCTCAGAGGGGCGGTGTGGACTTGTAAGGCCAAATGGCCTGTTTCCACACTGCAGGGATTCTATGAAGTCTGCACCGAACCTCAGAATAGTATCCCACCTACCCTCACCCATCCCCATAATCTTGTGTGGGGTTTTTAGCATGACTAGCCTACCCAACCTGCACACTACAGGTCCAATCCACTTAACCTGCATATATTTGGACAATGAGAGGAAACTGAAGCACCCAGAGGAAACCCTTGCAATGTGGGCAGAATGTGCAACTCCACACGTGCAGTTGCCCAAGTCTGGAATCGAACTCGGGTCCCTGGCGCTGTGAGGCAGTAGCGCTAATCACTGTGCCACTGTGCCCCCTGTATTAGCCAATTCCTATCATGCTGATATACTATTCCCAATGCCATGAGCTTTTATCTTAAATATTATATGTGGTATTTTATTGAACACCTTTGGAAATCTAAATATGTTGCATCTCCTGGTTCCCTGTATCTCTCCTGCTTGTTAGTGCCACAAAAATTCAAATAAATTTGTCAGGCATTTTTTCATTTCATGAAGTCATGCTGACTCAATAAAAACTGAAAGAACGGCGGATGGTGTAAATCAGAAACAGAAATAGAGATTACTGGAAAAGCTCAGCCAGTCTGCCAGCATTTGTGGAGAGAAATCAGAGTTAACCTTTTGCGTCAAGTGACCCTTTCTCAGAACTCAATTAGATTATATTATGTATTTCTCTGCAAGTACATTCGTTATAATAGAATCGAACAGTCACCAGGCCAGGTGACTGCAGTGGTTAACTGCTGTTAGGAATGGGCAACAAATGCTCACATCCATGTCTAAAAGTGGCACTGAAAGAATACTTTGTGTAATAACCTAGTTTCAGTCATTTGTGTCTGGCAATCATTATTGGTTAATCATACAAATCATCTACTGCCCAAATAATATCCTGCTTGCCGACTATTCTTCCTAAAAAGAAAATCAACACCATAGGGAGATCCTGAAAAATAAGCTATTGTTTATTTTTAGCAGGCTAATTGACTAGAAAAAACCCTGTCAAGTGCAGTTTATAAAACTCAATCTTTACATTCAATTAAACTGTAAGGAGGTGCATGGACATATGTGGACTACCATCCCTCGTAACACCTTCAGGTCATAAACTGGTCCTTTTTATTCATGCTGCTAGAATGATACATTTCTGTACGCATATTTAAAATGACAACTGACGTGTGCTCAAAATTGTAAGCTGCCTTTTTGTGATCAATAAATAGAAGTGAGTGAATATTAAATTCTTGAATCAGGATATTGAGTCTATCTCGGGAGGTTGCCAATTACGTTTAGATAATTTGGAAGGTGATTAAGATGAGCTGATAATTATTGCAGAAGTCATGCTAAGGTTCCATGTATATTTAAATACTGAGGGCTACAGGCAGACTGGGAGGCTTAGGGGAGGGCGTGACCTGTAACATGAGAAGGATGAAGTGTTCATCGTCTTCCCACAATCTCTCTCACTCATTTTTCTAACAGCATGAATGATGGAGGTGGCCCAGCTGCCTATATGCCAAGGGCAGGCCTCTTCCTGCTACCGCTGATGTTTTAGCGGCAGATAGTGGATCCTTCACTATGTAATGAGACCTTCGTGAACTTTGACAGCCTTCTTGGGGCTCAGCGGGGCCATCATGTTTTTGCTGAGTGGCCCATGGAGGGAATGCCAGAGGCAGAGGCCACCCTATAAAAACCCCCAAACTACCTTTAAGAAGCACATTCCCAGCAGTGGCCCACAATGTCTCATGACGCTGCTGAACTACCAGCCCTCTGACTGGCAGCATCTTGAGTTCAGAGGTCATCCATTACAAGATGAGCAGCTCAACGGTAGCTAATTCATTACTCACCTCCCAAAATTGCGACCATGATTCCACATAAGCTGAGGTGGTGTTGCGCTCAGCATTCCAGCCCATCATTGTGACCCCTACCACAACATTAAAGTTCAGCCATAAGTGACTGTTTGTTGCCAGCTGCTGTGAATTTGGAAAGATCAGAACCACCAAAGGCCTAAGCTCCACTTATTTTCTTTCATGGGATGTTGGCGTTACTGCCAAGGCCTTAATTGTCCTTGAATTGAGTGACTCACAGGGCCATTTCAGAGGAGGGCAGTTAAAAGTCAGCCATATTCCTGTGAGTCTGGAGTCACATGTAGGCCCAGCCAGGAAAGGATGGAAGATTTCTTTCCCCACAGGATGTTAGTGAGTGAAATAGACTTTGACTCTAATTAACAATGATTTTATGGTCCCCGTTTAGCTTTTATTTCCGAATGTATTAATTAACTTCAGAGTTTGCCATCTGTCATGATGGAATTCAAAGTCTTGTCGCCAGAGGTTTAGCCTGGCCCACCAGTTTAGTAGCCTAGTGACAATGCCACTCTGCCATCACCTCTTAATAACTCTGAATTTTTTTTAAAGTATTTTAATCTGCCTTAAACTAAAGCCTGTAACAAGCAGAATCCTTGTTTGGCTCTTAAAGTTTTTCTAACCCGATAATCTTACACCTGTGGGCTGACACTTAGTTTTCCTGTATACACCTTTGTTGGTGTAACGCACTATGTATAGTAGGTGCTTGAATAAAACACACGTTGTTCTATCATTTTGTATCAGCTCAAGAGGACAAACAAGTAGAAACTTCTCCTTTGTTCATTCTGATTGTGTCCTATCTTTTGATTTAGGTCCAGACTACCGAGAGATAGACGTTTATTTACGCAGACAAGAGTCTGGGTTCGGCTTTAGAATCCTGGGTGGAGATGAGCCTGGTCAACCAGTGAGTAAGATATAATACTGCTTTGACATAAAACAGTTTTACACTTATTTAAAAATGAAGTGTAAACTAAAGAACAAACTTTATTTTCCTTACAATTAAGAAAAAAATGTCCTTGAAATACCTAACAGGTTATTCAGTAATTTTTCCATTGTTGATTAACTGCTGTGGATCTCCAACATTTCTATTTTGGTTTCAAATTTCAAGCCTTTAAAATTATTTAATTTTTACATTGTTAAATGATTTTTGAATGGATTTTGATTGTGATGAAAATACTTTTATTTACACAAATGTGAAATGATTTTCGTAAATCATTTTATGAACTTATACTGATTAAACATTGCATGTGATGTTTCAACCATAACAATATAATGCTATAATAAAGTAAGTGGTGGAGAAACTCAGGGATTCTGCAGCATCTGTGGAGAGAGAAACACAGACAGCATTTAGAGTATGATATAATGTCTTCAGAAATGAAAGGAGCTGAGAAATGGTTGTCTTAATGCTGTAAACAGTGGGAGAGAAGGAGTGAGTGGAACAGAATGTGTGGCTGCCCAGAGCAAAAGGTAACAGGAATGTTAATGGTAATAAAGGAGGAACAGGCATGTAAAATGGGTGTAAATGAAAATGGATCAACAAGACACCACTGGAGTGAGGGCAATAAGAAAGATGGAGGTTAGAGATCATGCTCCATAGTTGTGGAACTCAATACTGAGTTCTACAGGCTGTAAAATGAAATGTTTCTACTCCAGCCTGTGTGGAACACTGTTGCAGGCCAAGACAGAAACGTTTGCATGGGAGCGAAATGGTTTATTGAAATGATAAGCAATGATACAATACTATCCTTTGTAGTATTCTGCATTACTAAACAAAACCTTTATCAAATCTATGGGCCAGATTTTTTTTGATGCTATCATATATAATTTGCACAGTTAATGTTAAATTTACATTGAGCATGTATGTTAAATAATTCCAAAATGTGATGTTGTAAAGAAATTGATGACAGCAGCTTTCATTTGTAGTAGAAAAATATTTCAAGGTACTTTGCAGAAGAGTGAAGGAGTAGGAGCTGTGTCCTTATGAGAAGTTGAAGAAGAGCATCAAAAAATATTCTCACGTTTTGAAATATGTAGATGGAGTTTAGAAAGGCAGAGGAGTTGGGAAGCAAGTCCCAAAAAGGGCAAAAATGGATTAGTGAGAAGACTATTCGTATTAAAATAGCGCGAATTAGTTGAAGTAATGGATTTTCTCTTAGCCAGATAGCATAGATGGGAGTTGTGCATCAGGACTCTGCCAAATCCTAAATGTAGAAGAGGCCAAGGCAATTGCACAGGACATTGAAGATTTCAATGGGAAATTCCCTTGCACCTGAATCCTCCTAAAATATCCATTTAAATCAGAGAATTAGGAGCATTCTGCTTCAGTTAATGGTTACCAGGAAAAGTTACATAATTAAAAACTCCCCTCCCCACCCCAACTATCTTATCTCACACACGCCATCTGCACCTCTCCCTGAACCCTTACACCACCCCTGGACCCTGACCAATATCCTCCCCTACTACCAGACCTAATACACACCCTGTTCCCCCAGGACATGCCAAGGTCTGCAACTGGAATGCGACACCCCCAGGACATATGGCCACCTCTCCTCTGGGACCCAACAAGGCCATCTTCTTCCAGGACCAGAAACCCTGCTCTCTCACAGGACATGACAATCGCACCTCCTCAGGCGGCAGACCCAACACCTCCCCTTCTTTCCAGGACACAACACCCCTCACTTCGCCAGTAATCCCTGCCACCGAACCGAACACCCACCCCTCCGCTGTATCTGACTGTCCCCTCCTCCCGCTTTCTGAAATGACATCCCCACCTGCTGTCAGACCCAATACTGTCAACCATTAGATGTTAAATACTTAGTTTTATTTCAACCAATTATACACCATAAGACTGAGACACCTCTGGCTTGACTTTCCTTTATGTATATTTGAACACACTTTTGGTAGAACAAGTAACCAATTATACCAAATTAAACTAGCATAAACAAAAGAAAAACTATTCAGCCCTTCCAGACAGTACACTTGATAAACCTTTTTGCAAAGATGAAACAAAATTCAACTAGATTTTTGAAAAAAATCATTCATGGAATTTGGGCACTGCTGGCTGGGCCAACCTTTATTGCTCTTCCTTTGAGAAGTGATGATGAACTATCTTCTTAAGCTGCTACAGTCCACGGAGGAGAACTCCAGGGGAGATGATGGCCTTGTAGCATTATTGATATACCATTAATCCGAGACAGTGGTAATGTTCTAGGGACCTGGATTTGAGTGCCACCGCAGCAGATGGTAGAATTTGAGCCTAATAAAAATCTGGAATTAAGAATCCATGAGACCACTGCTGATTGTTGAAAAATCCCATCTGGTTCACTAGTGCCTTTAATTAAGAGAAATATGCCATTTGTACCTGGTCTGGCCTGCAAGTGACTTTAGACCCACAGTAAAAAAGTTTACTCTTAATTATCCTTTGTTAAGGCCTAGCAACCCACTCTGTTATAAGAATCATTAGAAAGTCTAAAAGAACCAAATTAAACAGCTCATTATAAACGATCGACAGAGGTTACACGGCCGCCATTAGGCTGGATTTTAATTCCAGACTACTATTGAGTTCAAATTTAACCATCGGCCAGGGTGGAATTCAAACCCATGTCCCCAGAATGTTAGCCTGGAGTTCTGAATTAATAGACCAATGACATTGCCACTACATTGCTCTTCCTGTGATTTTTAAACATTTCCTAAACAACCTTCTCAGATATTATTCACATGTCTGGAGTTGGTGGGACTTGAATCTGGCCCTCTTGCTGAGTGGTACGAACACTACAAGTACACAACAACAGCTGCAACTATATATTGATTGACTGATTTATTGTACTGAGACAAGTCCTGAGATACAGAGAAAAGTGCTGTTTTGCATGCTATACAGATAGATCATACCGTACAAAATGCATCAGGGTGGCAGAACAGAGTGCAGAATACAGTGTTACAGCCGCAGAGAAAGTGCAGAGAGAGATCAGAATTAATATTTTAGAAGTCTGTTGAAACGTCTGATAACAGCGGGAAAGAAGTTATTCTTGAATCTGTTTGAACACTTATTCAAACTTTTATACCTTCTGCCCAATAGAAGAGGATGGAAGAAAGTAAAACTGGGCTGGGAGGGGTCTTTGATTATGTTGGTTTCTTTCTCAAGGCAGCAGGAAATATAGATGGAGTCAATGGATGGAAAGCTGGTTGGCGAGATGGATTTGGCTGTGTTAAAAACTCTCTGTAGTATGTTTGAATGGATATTTCTCACAAACCTGCTTGGATATGTTATTACACACTTGTGGAGCATACGTGAACCCAGGCCTCCTGGCTCAGAGGTATGGATAATACCACTGTGCCCCAAGAGCCCCATTTGTGGGGGCCCTGGGAGTAGTGGTACTCAAGAGTCAGCCATTTTCCCAAGTGGGTCATGACAAGAGTATCAGCGAGAATGTCTGTGGGTGATTTTAGGTGCCATTCACAGATATTTTCTAAACAAGCTGTTCAGAGATGTAATTACACATCTCTGGAACAGATGGACTTGAACCTGGGCCTCCTGGCTCAAAGCTAGTGATATCATCACTGCACCACAAGAGCTTTGCTCAGTATGTGTGAATAGAATTAACAAATTAATTCACAATACCTGTTTGCCTTTTTCCCCTTGAACTTCTAGGTTTTTCTCAGTCTATTAACAGAATTAGATTTGAACAATATTCCCCGTTGCCCAACCTGACCTACTTTAAATACTTCTTTACTTATTTTGCATCCTATCTGCATGACACCCTGTTACTCTATCCACATGACACTTTAACCTCACACTTGCCTTGCGTTCCTAACCTTTCACAGACACTGTCAAAGTGGCTATTTATACTTCTGGACATGTAAGTCACAGAATATGGCAACTACTGTTGTGAGATAGGGTGTGTGATTTGCCTCACCTAGACAATTCTGGACTACACAGGACCTGTTAGATTTAAGGTACAATCCATATGTCTGCAAACACTGTCATCAGAATCTTCTGTCAGAAATACAGAGCTCTTTCTTAATAGAAAAAATAGGAATGGATTGGCAATTTGACACTCATCTGAAAAATGCAGCCCATATTTGTGAATAATTCACAGGCGTGTTGCTAATATGATAAAATGATATAAAATTACTAAAATCTTTATTAGTTTCCTACATTAATACAACAAAGACTTCTATGTATTCGTTGAGGGGTGATATCAATAAGATTGTTAAGTGGTTTGAAAAAATTATTGGAGTAATATGCAAACCTCAGTCACTACCAAATTGTTTAAGCGATACTTTGACAATGTTGTGTAATGGAGTTGCAAATAGCATAAGCAACAAATTGTAGCGAAGTAACCTTTTCTTTCTCTATACTGAATTATGTTTGCAAAATAATACCTTTATTCTTACCAGTAGTTTTTCTGGTGTCAATACAGAAGTATCGGTATTTCTTTCTCCAATGCCACACAACAATGGAGCTTGGAAGTGTGCAGAAGAAGTCCAACTAGGATTTGAATTTTCATCCAGCAGTGCATAATTACAAGTCATGCCATAAAAATCTGTTCTTCTGGCATAGTGATAAAATCTAACAGCATGGAAGCAAAATTACAGCTTCAATCTTTAATAATTTACCAGCTTGAGTGCAAGTAAATTTGTCTTGTTTGAACATGCTTTCGCCTTTTTCCCTTTTAAGATTCCCACAGATTGAAAAGGTAGATCGCAGACCTGCTTGCTGACTACTGCCAGTGCCACTTTTATTCTGGTCATTGAAGGTATACTGGATCATTTAGCATTTAGGGATGCCTGTCCTTCCAGTTGCTTGTTTCTCTTGGACATGACTGGCATTTAGTCAGAATCTCCTAAAACTGCCATGGCTGAGAACAGTGAAGAAGGGGTTAACCTCTGGGGAATTGCAGCTGCCCAGTTATTTCCCTTTTATGGACACAGTCTATTGATATTCAGGTGCACTGCTTTGCTACAAACATTTTATTTCTTTTGACTAATCACATTGTCTGAGACAAATACAATGTTAAATAAAGCCTGCACTCACTGAATATCATAGGGAAAAGTAGCCCAGTGACTACTGAATACTGCATCACCAGTGTAGTTTTCCAAACATTAGAAACCCTCCTTGTTAAATACTTTTTAAGCTTCAAGATATGGTAACTATAGAATATTTGATTATTGTGTGTATACAGGATTTCTTGGCTACCTCTTTCAGCCAGATCAAAAAGGACACAAATGAAAGCAATGGGTAATGTTAATGTGACTTACTTGACAGACTCAAATTATTCAACTGCCTTAATGAGAAACACTGCCTTAACAGTCTCAGTTTATGTTGCTATTTTCAACAGTTATCTTTCAAAGAGAAATAATATAAACAGCTCACACAGATACTTTTACTGGAAAATATTCATTGCTAAGCAACAGCTTCAGTGGCAAACTGGTTTCAGGGTTAAATAGCATATTCATGAGCTCATCACGTCTGATCCATGACAGACAAAGGCTATCTTCAGCATGTGATCTGTCTCCGAAAAAAACGATGCATGATTCAGTTTTAACATAACAGAGGAAATGCAAGTTATTTAATTCCTTTCAGCTGCATGCTTGTTTAAAGCAACCATCTTGCAGTACATTTTTTTGAAAATTTCAAGTTCAATTTCGTGTCAGCTATGCCCTTTTCAAATACATTTTGTCAGGATAACTATGATTAAGCAAAATTTGAGATGTTCATTAAAACAGCCATGGGCTTATGAAGTAGCATGATTTAAGTAAAGAAACATATAATCACTGAAATTTGAAATTTGTCCTTTCCACTAGCCTTTCCATTTGAAAGATTGATGGTTCATTTTTACATTCTCATTTTATTTTTAATACTGTTACTCTCTTGAGACTCACACTGCAGGACTGGCTGAAGAAAATAATAGCATATACTAATAAGTTAGCATTCCCACAGTTCCATTCAGTAATTCTTGAAATTCAGTGTCCTCATCATTTATTATGAAGCAAAAATGGAAACAGAAGTAAGCAAACAGAAGAGATATTATAGGAATAATCTAGAAATATAAGGATATATTATTAATAGAGCAAGAGATAATGTACTGTGTTGCCCCTTATATGATAAATATCGCATTGAGGTTCACACACACACAACATGAATGTGTGTTACTGTCTTTAATTCTGTCATATTTGTATTGTCTCTCTACTGGTGATTATCTAAAAATAACTGCCAGTAAATTATTATCGCTAATTCATCCAGGCAAAAAGAGTCAAAATGGGTACAGGCTTGCAGTGAAACGCAGAAGATGATTTTTGTTTATTTTGTTTTGTAATAATGCAACTGAAGTCTTCTTTTGTGCTTTATCATAATTACTTGTTTCAGTCTGTGTCCGATAATGAATATTGCATGTAAAACCTGTTTAAAATAAATGTATTACAAAAGGCAGGGACGTCGACAATGATGCAGATATTTTTATTATCTCCCTATTATTTGTATACTCAATAAATCGCTATGGTGTTAAATGTACATTGACATTAGCAAGAGTGAAACATTTTAATCCACATTTATAACTTGAATAAATGCAATACCGTGCTGATGAATTTATTTCTCTTACGAATTGCTATTTTCTGTTTCGTTTATTGGAGATTCTAATTGGAGCGATCATTACAATGGGTGCTGCAGACGCAGATGGTCGTCTTCGCCCAGGAGATGAATTAGTTTATGTGGATGGAATATTAGTTACTGGAAAAACACACCGTTATGTGATAGATCTTATGCATAATGCAGCACGAAATGGCCATGTCAGTCTTACTGTACGGAGGAAGATTTTGTGCCTAGGTATGTATTGGATAAAAGTTTTAAAATCTGATATCCCATGGATAATACATGAGATTTCCACATCACGACTGTGGAATATATGGAAACTTCGAACAATGTTCAAATTTGTACCATCATCAACATATTTTACCATTTTATTGAATCTTACAGCACAGAGGCTATTTGATCCGTTGCATCTGAGCTAGCTCTTTGGGAGTGTTTACACCATTGGTAGCACTTCCCTTTTCGTTACCCATAGGCTTTCATTTCTTTTCTTTATCAACATAAATCTATTTCCTTTTTTAAAGTTACTGTTGAATCTACTTTTGATCATTCTTTTGGACAGCATTTTCAGGATGCGTGTATGTTAATGAATAAGAAAATCATCATGTATCCTTGGTGATAAAAGGTACTGCAGATGCTGGAGAATCCGAGATAACAAGCATGGGGCTGGATGAACACAGCAGGTCAAGCAGCATCATAGGAGCAGGAAAACTTGATGTTTCGGGCCTAGACCCTTCATCAGAAAATGATTTTCAGCACAGTTTCATCCAATGACAAAAATGTAATGATACAGATAACTATTTAGATGAGAAAATCAAATACTGCAGTCTTAGTCTGTACCAAATATGTGTAAAACTCCAGAGGTGTCTCCAGGCAGGTTACATTTTTGTTGCCACCAATATTGTAGTTCATGAGAATCAAATGCAGTGAGTACATGATATATTCAGACTATGTGCATAAGATCATTCTTAGTCATTTATACCAGTACCATTTTCCAGACAAACTTGATGGGGTATACACCCAATACACCCATTCTGCCACAGAGATGGTGGTATCATTAAGTGGAGTTTCACAATACTGAAAACAAAAGAAATGCTGGAAATTACAGTGGGTCAGGTCAGCATCCGTGAACAGAGAGCAAACTAACATTTCAAGTCTAGATAATTCTTCATCAGAGCTGCAATGAAGTGTGGAGGGAGTTTATTTATTTATTTATTATGTATGCACTAGCGGGTGATGGGGTTGGAATGCTGCGGTAGAAAGGATGTTGATAGTTAAAATTAAGTGATCAGAATGTGAGAATGGCGGAACTGCCAGACTGAAAAGAGCAGACAGTCCCTCTGGGGTGGAGTGGTGGTGGGGGGTGGGGGGTGGGGAGTGAGGTGACAGAGAATGTAACAAGCAAAGCTAAAACAAAGGGAAGGGGTGAGTTTAGGATTTGAAGGTGTTGAACTCAATATCGAGCCAGAAGTTGTAAACTGCCTTGTTTGAAGATGAAACGTTGCTCCTCCAGTTTGGGCTGTGATTCGCTGGAACATTGCAGCATGCGGAGGTCAGACAAGTGGGCATGTGAGCAGGATACTGTGTTAAAATGTTCGGCTATGGGAAGGTCGGGGCCACGCTTGTGCACAGACTAGAAATGTTCTGCAAAATGGTCACCCAGTCTGCATTTAGTTTCTCCAATGTAGAGTAGGCTACGTTGGGTGCAGCAAGACAATACACAAGATTGGAGAAGGTACAGGTGAAATGCTGCTTCATCAGGATAGACTGTTTGGGCCCTTGGATGGTGAGGAGGTGAAGAGACAGGTGTTCCACCTTCTGCGTTACTTGGGCTGGTGCCGTGGGAAGGGTGTGTAGTATTGGTGGTCGAGGAATGGACCACGGTGTCCTGGAGGAAACAATCCCTGTGAAATGCAGACAGTGGGAGTGATGTGAAGGGGAAGATGTGTTTGGTGGTGACATTCTGCTGAAACTGTGTGAAATGGCAGAGAATGATCCTTTGATTGCGGAGACTGGTGAGACGAAAAGGGAGAATAAGGGGAATCCAATCACGCTGTTGTGAGTGATGGGAAGGGGCAAGGCAGAAGCACAGGTGATAGGTCAGATGCGGTTGAGGGCCCTGTCAACCACAGTGGACGGGAAACCACGGTTATGGAAGACACTCCCTAGCTTAGTCCAACGAAGGGACAAAGCATTTTTCTTCTCATTCTCCTACTGGAATCATTATGGAATTAACTGTATTGTTCTATCTGGAATGCCCTGCCTGCCAATGTAGTTAACTCAGCCACATTAGGGGCATTTAAACAGTTCTTGGATAAGCATATGAATGATGATGGGATAGTGTAGGGGGTGTGCTTAGATTAGTTCACAGGTCGGCGCAACATCGAGGGCCGAAGGGCCTGTTCTGCGCTGTATTGTTCCATGTTCTATGTTCTATGTTCTATCTGTTTACAGTTTGCACATTTACCTTTGTGAAGACGAATGTACAGTATATATTTTGTTTTACAGGTGGGCCATCTTCTGAAAATGGACGAAGTCCAGGATCTGTATCTACACAACATAGTTCTCCGAGAAGTGATTTTGCTGTTTGCCCAAATAACACACAAGCACCTCCCAGTGGTTCTTCACCTGCAGAGAGTTTGGTCAGTCATGGTGTACAGGCAAATGACATTATTGTACATCGTAAAGAAAGTGAAGGCTTTGGCTTTGTGATCATTAGTTCATTAAATAGACCAGAAACATGTGCATCAATGGGTAAGTAAGAGCAAGGAGAATCTAAAGTCTTTCTTTTGCGAACTTTATGCTGTAAGACAAATCTGCTGTTTCATCCTCACATTCAACCTTATGTTTCTTTCTCTTGCACCCAGACAACAAGAGAAGAAGCTTCAGATTACAAACCGAAGGCTTCTCTCACCAATAAAATCATGTTGTCCAGGAATTATAGCAATAGACTAACCTTCACTTAACAACAATTTGTGTTTACAGGGCCTTTAATGTAAGAAATCATCCTAAGGCAATCATCGCAAGACTGTTATAAAGCAAAGTTTGACACCAGGCTACATAAGAAAATCTTAGGGGTAGCTATTGAGAAGCTTGGTGAAAGATGTATGTTTTAAGGAAAGTCTCAAAGGAGAAAACAGAGCGACAAAGAGGTTTGTAGAGGTAGTTGCAGACCTTAGGCCTTATGCAGTTGAAGGCGTGGCTACGAATGGTACAGCAATCAAAATCAGAGCTGTTTAACAAGCTAAAACTAGAGGATTGTGGGGCTGGCAAAGATTACAGAAATATAGTGGATTAAGGTGATGATCAAGTTTGAAAACGAGGATGAAAACTTTAAAATAAAGTGGTTGGTTGGTAGCCAATATAATTCAGCGAGCATGAAAGCAATAGGTAAACAGGACTTAACGCAATTAAGGTCAGAGGTAGAAGAGTTTTAGATGACCTCAAGTTTACAGAAGGTCATGTTATACTTTAATCAGCAATGATATTCCAGGGATAATTTGTCCTCTAATTTTGCCTCAAAAGGAACTGTACAGCTCCCCTAGCTCACTACTAGCAGTCTAACCCTACCTTACTGGCTTCAACACATTGCATCCTTGTGGCTTAGTATGAAGAGGCAGCTCATTATTTTGTCCCAGGATACAATTTACTGACAGAAGTGCAGCTTTATTTGATATATTGGGAAATCCTTTACCTTTTTTGCTTGTAACTGGGAAAGGATATGAAAAAAACCTTGAAATTGCAAGCAATACTGAAAAAAAAAAGTTGTTTATTTGAGGACAACCCAGAATTAAAATGTCTGCTCCTAACCAGTAAACCATCCTGATCAAGAGAATACTTCAGTGTCTAAACCAAGACTGGCAGAGGTTGCTCATTGATTTTTCTATCTCTAGAAGGAATTCAGCAACAAAGTTCACCACCATTTTCCTAATGCTGACAGAGTGCAATATTTTCTTATCCCCTGTGGTGAATAAGTGAACCATTCCTACCAGAAGATCTACTGGCATGCTATGTCATATTAACCTGTCTTTTACTATCCTTAAGCATTCACTGTAGCTTGTATGCAACTGCTGTGATTTTCATCATTTTAATTATACCTAGGTCAGCCTTCCCTTCTGCTGTCCTCCACTTTTCACTCCTAGAAGAGACTTCGTAGTTTTCCATCTCTGATCTACTGGCTGAAATAATGATATTTTCCTTTCTGCAAGTTACCTTTTTGAGTTCCTTTGCTCTTGCAATTTCAGAAATCTCATTGTCTGTGTGATGGCTTGTAAATGGAATTTTAAGTGCATGTTTCCAAATCCGCATTTCAAAGGCCTTTACTTTTTCCAAAGATCTTTACTTATTGCATAAGCGTATGAGGCATATAGGAAAGTGGACAGAATGTAGCATCCTATGAGTTTTCTCCTTATAAGAGGTTTAAGTTTTTTTGTTGTTGACACATTCTTTATCTTCATGAAATTACTTGTGGCTGTCTCGATCCTTCTTCTGACTTTGGCATCATATCTCCCATCTTTATTCATTTCATTCAACTTCCTTTCAAGTTTGTCCTCAGTTGACAAACATATCTACTTGTTCCAGAGTGACACCATTCATTTTAATCTTGTTTCTAGTTTCTTCTAGTGTATTCTTTCTGATTAACGTTGTTTTTGTCTTGTTAGTATCAATAAACCATATTCCAAGCTTCCAGTGTTTTACTCCAAGTTTGTCATTTTCATGTGTCCAATTTCAACCCCTTGAAAGTATGTCTGACTCTCTGAATATTTGTTTTTTTGTACAGATTGAATAATTTTGGCACAAGTACGTAACCTTATGGTAATCTTACCTTCACTCAAAATATAACCAACTGCTCATCTTCTAGCCCAACACGCACTCTATGATCAGTAATGGTGTATGGCAAACATAGGTCCTGAATATATTTCGTATCTTTGCTGTCAATGTCACGTTTCAGCTGCTCATCTATTAGTTTTTGGAGATAAACACAATGAAATGCTTTTCTATAATCTATTAAGCATGTATAAATGTTCTTGTAGGCATTTGTTTTTGATTGTTCTGAAGTTAAATATTCGCTCCATTGTTCCTTCCTTCTCCAGGTCTAAATCCATACTCTTTTTCAACAACTTCTACATCAAATCTGTTATTATTTACTAATGCAGTGATTTCCAAGATCACTCAAATTAGTTGACTCATTAAGCTTATAGTTAAAATTGATTTTACTTGTTTGCTTTAGGTTTATTAGTCAGCTTAACAATGTCTCAAGTCACTTAGAATGTAGTTTACAAGCTTAGTTTGTAATTAACATGTTAGTTAATTGATTATATTCCTTTTGTGGTGCTGAGAAATCGCAGTCTTTATTCTCTTACTTGGGAAAATTCATTTAGAAATACCCCTTAAAGAATATGCAGAAAAGTAAGTGACAAGTTTGAATAAGCAATGCAAACCTAGTGTCACATACCTATGGCTGAGAAGCCAGACAAATTGAAGAGTGCTCCAATAACAATAAAATAAAAATTGAAAATTCTTGAAGTATCTAGCGGGTCTGACAGCGTCTGTGAAAGTGGAAAAGGTTAGAGGGAACCTGCTCAGATGTGCAACTTGTTGGCCCAGTTGGGCAACCCTTGGATCTGGGCAGGTTGAGGGTCTTCTTGCCAGTGGTGAGGGAACGCAGGTTTTGTGCGTCTCCAGCAGCCCCTGAGGATGCCGGGCCTGGCTGTTCATGGTGGCTGCCTGTCTACCTATGGAGGCAGATGACAATTACAGGACTCACTCCAATGCTGCAGCTTCTAGGCAGCGAGGGCCACTGCATCCCATATGCATCTCTGCCACTGCTGCTCCATACTCTACGTTTGGATGAAGTTCCTGATTGCCAACAGCACAGGGTCGTCTTCTCTCCAAGATTAAGCAGGTCGCTGGTGTCCGTCAATGTTTCAAATACCAGCTGCCAGGGCTGTTTCTCCCACAGCCACTACACAGCTGTTGCTGTAAAATGCTCATGAGATTATATATCTACACCCTTCATGCCTATGATACCTACTGAGATATCAGTATCCAGGTTGATGGGGGCTGCAGGAGGCTACCTTGCCAGTGTTTGTATCCTCTGAGGCCTCTGTACTGTCATCCTCAGAATCATGGATAGAGATTAGGGGCAGGATGGCAGAACCAGCAAGACAACAGAAGACGTTGCATCCATCAATTGAGAACAACAGAGGAGTTCATAGGAGCGTTGCAGTAGAATAAAGAATATTATTTACTTGTTTGGCAGGACATGGATGTTTCAGCATTCCAACAGGATGCTGTTCTTTTCCTGCCAATATCAAATTGCCTTCCCCTGTCCAGGTTCTCTGCCCTGTTATGGGCTGATTTCTTCTAATGAGCAAAAGGAGTTAATGAGTGAGACCTAGTTAATGAGTGAGACTTAGCACTGACCTAGCGGTGACCTCAGACCAGGCTGGCAGGGTCTGGTGGCACAGCCTCTGCTGTGAACCTTGGATTGAAATCAAGCTGGATCTGAGTCTTTACAGAATTCAGCCTTTCTGGTTTCTAAAGTAGTTAGAAATTCTGACATTTATCAAGTTTCCAGGAATAACTGAAACAAAAACAGAGTGTTCAGGAGAAACACAGCAGGTCTGGCAACAACTGTTGAGAGAGGAATGCAGTTAACCTTTTGAGTTCAGTGATCCTTCTTCATTGGACTTAAAATGTAATTCTGTTTTTCTGTAAACAGCTGCTGCCAGACCTATGTGTTTGTCTACTACTGTGTTTTGGTTTTGTATTTCCAGCATCTGCAGTTTTTTGACCAAAAACTTTTACTGAGAGAAACTCCAGGGGTCATCTCCTTTCCTGACCATCTAAATCAGTGAAAATAGTAAAACTAATGTAAAAAAGAGTTGCTAAACAATCATCAGCACAAAATAGTCTTTTCGAAAACAGGTTTCCTATCAATCAAAGACCATAATCCCCATCTCCTACCTCCCCAAAAGATTTACTTCTCTTTTCTCGAAAGTCACTTGACTTTCTATAAACAACAGATGAACCGCAGTACAGATTAAACTGTTGACTTCATTTCCAAGAAACACACGGTAAAAACTGTTTTCAATCTAATAAGCGCCCAAACAGTTCCATACTTTTCAGATTTTCACATAGTCTGTAAATATAAATATGCATTTCCAACATTGATCAATTAATAGAGAGTGCATCTATTTAATGACGTGTTAGTCATTGTTAAAGTGTTCTCTTCTATGCATACTGGGAATTTCCTGTTTTCGCAAGATGTTGCTCCTTTGCGTATTGATAGAATGTGTAGCAAATACATTCGAGGCTTAGAACACAAGATAAGCTGATTTGCAGTCATATTCTTTTTCTTTTCATGTGTAAGGTTCAGGATGTGCAGTTGTCGTTTGTTGCACAGTAAGCACACCTTAAGAATGATTTCCACTGTTCATTATTTATAATGAAATTGTACATATATTCATTTTTATTATTTTATTTCAGATATGAAACAGTTTATGCAGTTCCTGATTTGTGAGGTGTAGGGATTTGCTGTTCGTATTATGTAATGTCTCAAGCCTTACATGAATCTTGAACCAATGTTGCCATTTTGAATTGGCATAGCAATGCTATCAATCTTTTAATTGTTATTTTGCTCCTTTATCTGAACAAATGAATACTGTTTTGTAATTCCAAGGAGCTCATTATTCACTCAAAAATGATCAATAGAGGAAGACTAAGTCAATTGCTTTTGCCATTCGTATCCATTCCAAACTTTTCAGTTGAAATCTATCAATAGTAGTTTTACCAACATTAGAAAATATAGAAGTTTAAAAACTCAATTAAATAGACATTTATCTTTGTTTCTAGATATTCAATAAAACTTACTAAAATCTAGTTTTAACAGTATTTTTATAAGCTGTGGTTAAATTTAACAGCTGAAAACATATTACATTTATTATTATTTATGCATTTATTCGTTATTCATCAGCAATAGAAGGCAGCTAGTAAGAACTTAAGTCACTTCTTGAACAATTTCTTAAAAACTTGTTACCAGATGAAAATGAGTTTTATAGACTGTCTATATGTACTAGTTAAAGAGTTCCAGGAAATGCAAAATGTGCGTAATCTAAAGGAACATAGAATTTAGGAGCTAGTTAATGCCATTTGGTCCTTTGAACTTGATCCACCATTCAATAAGATCAACTCCATTTTCATATTTACCCACCGTAACTATTAACTTCCTTCACCATCAAAAATCTATTTAACTCTTGCTGTGAATATGGTCAATGCCCCAGCATCTAATATTTTATAAGGGAGGGGAATTTCATTCACAAACAACACAGGAAGGAAAAAAATCTCATCGTCTCTGCTTTAAAAAGGGCAATTCCTTATTCTTAAGAGAGAAAAGGTACTGCATGCTTGTTATCTCCTTATTCTTAAATTATGTTCCCTACTTCTAGTCGCCCCCACAGAATTAAACATTCTCCCAGTACCCGTTTAATCACGCTCCCTCAATGCTTCTCATTCTCATTCAGACTCATTCTCTTAAACTCTGATAAGGTTAGGCATACCTTTCAACCTTACTTAATATAAATTCTTCATCCCAGCATGTGTCAAGGAAACCTTCTCTAAATGGCTTCTAACCCAATAAGGAGACCATACTGTACACAGTACTCAAGATGTGGTCTTGACAATGCCCTATGCAGCTGCAGTAAAACTCCCTTACTTTTATATACCATTCCCCTTGCAGTAAACTCCAACATTCATTTGTCTTTCTACTCACTTGCTGTACATGCATACTAATATCTTAAAGATTCACGTACCAGGACACCCAGATTCCTCTGTACCACCAAGTTCTGTCTGATAAACACGAAAAGTTAAAATATTAGTTAGAGAGAGTCCAGGCATATGTTTTTCTGGGCGTAGTTTCGTTCTAACTCTCATGCCAGTAACTACACCTCACTGATTATGTATCCCCATCTATATTTATATATACCAGTCAAGCTCTTACCCAGTTAATCTTCAATTAACGTATAATCACCACCCGTTCCCAAATTCCACCCCGTTTGGCATCCCTGCCGGATCCGACCAGACTAGAACTCTGCAGTCTCTCCATATTTACTCACAGTACACTCCATTTGTTAAATTTTTGCCCACTCACCTAACCCATCTGTATTCCTTTGCAGATTCTCACCTCCTCTTAAGAAGTTCCTTTCATGCCAATCTTGGTGCCATCGGTAAGCTTAGCTACTGTAGATCCAGACCCTTCCAGTTAAATCATTGATTTAGACTGGAAATCATTGAAGTCCCCGAATTTATCCCTGTGGCATTCTACTTATTACTGCTTACCAACCCAAAGAGACCCATTTATCCCTACCTCCTACTTCTTGTTCACTCATTAATCCTTTAAATATGCTGATGTGGCACATCCTATACCATGGACTCTTATGTTGTATGGTAACCTTTGATGTGACACATTACCAAATGGCTTTTGGAAATCTAGTTACACCACATCAAAAGGTTTGTCTTTATTGCTTGTTATTTCCTCAAGAAATCATAAGAATTTGGTTAAGGGGAAATCTATTTCATTCTAAAGTATTTTATAAGTAGTTATCTGAAGAAAATGAAAGTGTCATCAGGTTATGATGGCTAAGAAAACAAGTTAATGTTTCAGATGTTTAGCTCCCACAATGAAATTCCCCTAAAATTATACATGACAGTTTTTTTTTAACCAATTCTCATTATTATACCACCGTCTGTTAGATTAAGCCAGCTAATTTACAAAACTGAAATTGTTCTAAATGTATCATTATCCCATGATGCTGTGCGTAGCTAGGCTAGTAATCCTGGACATCAGCGAAAATACGTATAATCTTACTTGCATTTGATGTTTAATAACTTAAACTTGTGTGAGCAAATTTGCACTCCTCAGCGGTGTTATGGTTTTATTAGCTTGAGTATGCACTTAAGTGCCATACAAAGCCACAAACCAAATGCTGGAAAGTGGGATTAGCTTTTTGATTGGCTGGCATAGATACAATGACCATAGGCCAGCCTCCTTTGCTGTAAATTCCTATGATTCATATAGCTAGAGTCTCCTTTGTAAGTTATTTTTAATTAACATGTATGAACATGAGACAGTGACATCATGTTAATGTCCCTGGACCAGTAATCCAGAGGTCCAGGCTAATACTTTGTGAATTTGGGTTCAAATCCCATGGGAAATTTAAATTCAGTTAATAAATCTGAAATATAAAAAAAATTGTTGTTAGTGACGGTTAACATCACAACTGTCATTGATTATCATAAAAGAAAACCATCTGATTTACTAACATCTTTTAGCAAAGGAAATCTGCCATCCCTATCTGGTCTGGTCTATATTTAACTCCAGAACTCGAGCAATGTGGTGAATGCTTAACTGCCTTCTAGAATCACCTCACAGGCTGCTCAGATCCGGGGTAATTAGGGATTGGCAACAAATGTTGGCCCAAACCATGGTGCCCATATTCCTCAAAGACTTGAACCCTGAACCCCTGGTCCAGAGGCACCATTAGACTCTCGATGTAAGTGGCAGAGGATGCTTTTGAGCTATCTCTTCTGGGTTCTGTACTTCTGTAAGTCTGACAGGGAGCTATAATTGGATTAATTTATTTTTATTCAACAGGTTTGGACACGTTATGGCACATG
Source organism: Ginglymostoma cirratum (assembly GCA_024137785.1). Taxonomy (NCBI): domain Eukaryota; kingdom Metazoa; phylum Chordata; class Chondrichthyes; order Orectolobiformes; family Ginglymostomatidae; genus Ginglymostoma; species Ginglymostoma cirratum. The sequence continues at coordinate 23,041,542 of JAHRHZ010000045.1, read as the reverse complement.
TCCATGGCAGGTGGGACTTGAACCCTGACTTTCTTGTCTGGAGCTAGAAACACTACCATTGTGTCACAAGAACCTTTATGGTTTGAGAATTGATCAAAAATCTCATTTAGTTATTAATGACTTTTCACTTATACTGCATGAAGCGTCTTCCAAGTCTAAGTCCAGCAGGGTGGGATCTTTGCCCCATCCAAACTTAATCAAGTTGCCCCCCCCCAACCTCCAAATTCCCTGTTACCCTTTCGCTGGGGTCTCTCAGTCAGCCATGCTGGACATATTCGAAGTCTAGAAGACATCTTCACTTCTTTATGGGCACCGGTAATAGTACCAGTGGCTGTGATGGTCTTCTAGTGCTACTGGAACTGCAGAGCTGCCAGCCATTCAGATTTGTCAATGGCTGTCTAGTACTGTTAATTAAAGCTATCCTCAGTATATCATCATTGTGGGGCCAACAGATTTCACATTAGTGAAGTCCCATAAAATCGACCCCTTGATATTGGAAAGAGTCAGTAACTGTTTAAACTGAGTTTGGAATTGTAGAATTTTTTAGAACCCCTACAGTGTGGAAACAGGCCCTTCGGCCCAACAAGTCCACACCGAACCTCAGAGCATCCCACCCAGACCCACCCCCCAACAACCCACCTAATCTACACCTCCCTGAACACTATGGGCAATTTAGCGTGGCCAATCCACCTAACCTGCACATCTTTGGACTGTGGGAGGAAACCGGAGCACCCGGAGGAAACCCACGCAGACACAGGGAGAATGTGCAAACTCCACACAGACAGACGCCCGAGGCTGGAATTGAACCCGGGTCCCTGGTGCTGTGAGGCAGCACTGCTAACCACAGAGCCACCGTGCCGCCCATTGCTGAATGCTGAAGGGTGTAAAGAAAACTAGCTTGAAATGAGAATTGGGAGAAATGTGATGCAAACTAGAGATTAATACATCGATTTGGGGAATGCCAAGTTGAATTGAGTGGAAGGAGCAAGAAATTCGTCAGCAAAAACCCAAAGGGTTGAGAGGGAGAGAATATGGTATTTTTCTTCAATTTCTATTAATTTTCAAGCAATTTTGCAGTGCTAAAAAAGGGGCAATGAAGCCTTCTTCTTCTTTTTCCACTAAACTACTGAAAACAATCTTCCTCTGAAAAACACTATTCTCCATTAACATTAGCCTGGAGTACGCCAAAATACACTTAAATGGGGGTGGGCAATATTTCTCTATTTATTCCATCTCCTGCCTCAAACTAACCTGACATAAAACTGTCAAAATGTTTAAGTGAAGATGTAAGAAATATAATGGTATCCCTGAGGCAGAGACTGCAGATCAGAAAGAAAAGTGGCTGATAAGAAAAACAGGATGATCTAGATTTTTCAGTCAGTTTTGAAGCTGAGTGCATTGATACTACCTGCAAATATTTTTGCGATCCAGAACTTTTACAATTTTCCAGTCGTAGCTTCCAATCCTGCCTGAAGGTTCAAGGTCAGCACAGACAAACGCCAGGAAGATAGTGGGGCACAACAAGATAGAAGAAGAGAATATTGTCCCCTACCTTTTCACCACAGTAGCTGTCATAATCAAGCAAGTTTTTAAAGGTCTAATCTTTCAGCAAGAGAGTAGCGAGTTGGTGAGTCGGTGAGATGGATAGGTGGGTGAAGTGGTTGAGTGGTTAGTTGTATGGCTGAGAGGCTAGTCAGGTGAGGGCTAATCCTCAGGTTGCAGATAGTCAGTTAATTGGGTGCGTTGTTGGAGAGCTGGGATGACGGTTTAGTTGGATGGTTGGGGGTAGTCTGGTCAACTCTGATTTGTCTGGAGAAGGGGTGTGGTTAGTTGTGATGCTCAGTTGAGTTATACTGGCTAATAGTGGACGTAGAATGAGATAAACTGTATAATGGTTCCAGGCAAGTACCATTTATCTGGCTCAAGTCTTCACCCTGAGCTCAAAGTCCGAGAGTTGCAGCCTGCAACAATCAGCACATTGGAAATCTAAATTTTCTGAGCAAATGCAGCTCATGTCTATACATCAGGAGCTCCATACATCCTGATATGCTTATATCCTATTCCAGATGACCTGGAGATTAAAGGATTTAGTCCATTGTTTGCTAGGGCTGAAGATTTGTAATTACTCTGTTTGCATAGCTATTCTAACTTTCTGATGTTCCAAAGTTTACGTCAACATTTCAGCTGACCATTTTAGTCAATTGTGCAGAAAAGTGTCATTTTGGACTTAGTTCACATTTTTTCCAAAGAAGTTCCTATACTCTTTTGTTTTGAAGAAGAGCACGATATGACTAAAGCTCCATTGGAGTTAATAAAAACGAAGTACTACAGAAACTGTTTCTTTCCGAGACACAGTTTTTATAATTGCTTAGGTTTCTCTGCAAATAACAAGTAAAGAAAGACTCCGCTTTGGCTGAAGAGATATGTTAACCGGTGACTGGAGAGTTTCACCCCATTTCTGCCACGACAGCAATATTGAAGCATTCAAAGTAACTAGTCACTTGGATTTCTTCGCAACTGGATTCTTGTTTTGTGAATAAAGGGGTTGTCTGACTCAGGCACACATTTCATACAGTTCTTAACGAAATAGATGAAACAAAGAACTGACTGGATTCCCAGAAGTACTGGGAATAATTAACAGAAAGCGTACAGCATTCAAAATCCCATACAAAATTTTATGAACAGGTAATGCTTTCTTTCCAAAATCAGGCAACTACAGCAAACTTTGTTTTAACTGGCACCTTTTGAACCGGCACTCTTAATAAGCTGGCAAAAATTATATACCTCAAATACCACAAAGCTTAACGATATGATTCTGTACGATTATTGTAGTTTTTAAATTATTTACCTCAATGTAAGTAGTCTTGTTTGTCAGTTGAATGGCCGCATTAAATCTCAACAGTTGATTTGATTTCGAGCCAATTTTTCCTCAAATACCACAATTTACCGCAATGTCCCAAGTAATCACTTGAAGGTACGAGTCAGAAACTCTTTGCCCTTAAGTTTTATTTAAGGCAAAGTTGCATTATTATTTAAGTGATTTCTTCTGAAATAAAGTGTACCAGTGATGTGCATACCCCGGTATCAGGTTTCTGTTACTTAGAGTGTGTTTTTATATTGATTATGTGGACCTCTTAATTATCCAGAATATTTGATCAATCAGCACACTCCTGGTCCCATAGGTGCCGGTTAATAAAAAAGTGTGCTGTGTCATGAAATGATAGTCACTTTCTTTTGCATATCATAGGTAACATGTAGTCTATGTGAACTGCAACAGTTTTGACTTGAGAGTCAAAGAGAAATTTCACGAAGTACCTTTCCCCTTATTGGTCATGTTTTCCTCCTTCTAGATTACTTGATTATGGGTGAGGGAAAGTGTTTAACCATTGTAATGTGGTAAGCTCGATGGACCAGCCAGTCTGTTCCCACCCATCATTTTTGCATGTTTTATCAATGTCTTATTGAAGAACTTTCGCCCCATGCGATCATCTACCATACGACATCTGCTGTCAACATGTATTTGTAGGTTTATTTATTGGTGATTTAAGACAGCTCCTTATGATTCCAATAAGGATTCTGCAGCAATCAGAAGTGAAAAGATGATGGGTGGCATCTTGCAGTGGTCTGAATGATTTGGGCTGCAGCAAGAAGTGATGGCTAGCACGAGGGGACATAGCTTTAAATTGAGGGGTGATAGATATAGGACAGATGTCAGAGATAGATTCTTTACTCAGAGAGTAGTCAGGGCATGGAATGCCTTGCCTGCAGCAGTTGTAGACTCGCCAACTTTAAGGGCATTTAAGTGGTCGTTGGATAAACATATGGATGATAAGGGAATAGTGTAGGTTAGATGGGCTTCAGATTGGTTTCACAGGTTGGCGCAATGTTGAGGGCCGAAGGGCCTGTACTGCGCTGTAATGTTCTATGTTCTAAGAAGTGTGGCAGAATCACACTAAAAGTCCATTGAGGCTTATCTTGACACCAGGAACAAGTGAGGGCAACTTCTGATCAAGTTCTAGACATCAAGACAAGATTCCCTCTAGGGAGCATGCAATTCCTATGAAAGGAGTTTATTATTTGTTAATGACCTTCTTAACTGCACATCTTGCCTCGTTAGTATGCAACTTACCATCCTTTCACTTATTGCAAAAAAACTAGATACCAAGAATTCTCAACATGGAGTGGTTGCCTGGTTATTTCAGCTTACCACTTACTCCAACCTGGACACCTGGCACCAACTTCTCAGGGCACATACCATGGGCACTGGCCACAAGCACCCCATGTCCATGGAAATTAGCATATGTCTTACGTCAGCTTCTAAGAACCCTCATTATACATCTCCAATCCACTTAAAGTATGTATGTTCTGTACTTTAATTCTGCATTTCAAAGCAAAAGGACAACTATTATTGTCATGATGCAGCAAGGCCGCTTTAGATTCAGGGGCTCGCACCAAGCTAATGTACTGGACTAGGTGCATCTTTGGCCTGTTCATTTGCTATCATTTTGTGCTCACTCACTGAGAGTCTGTCTGGATAATCCCAGCCTCCCTGCCTTGCCTCTTTTTTGCCCCCCTTTGCCCTCTCAGCCAGAGTTACCAGGCTCTCAATTCTGCTCTATTGCAGTGCCATTTAGCGCAAACTCAATCCTAGAAAGCCTATCATGATTCCAGTGGTCTTCAGTCAAGTCAGGGGAGATTGTCATTGCTCAGGCGAACCTGGCACAGTAAGTCAAGGGGAATCTCCAATACCAGTCCAGGGGTTTGGACATGGTCAGTCAGCTACTTGGGGTGATCACAGTCACAGTGGACTCATAAGGGGTGAGGTAGTCCACTATTTCTACCTTAATTTGGACAGGTTTTTACCTGGAATGAGAAAGAGGCAGGTATTAAGGTGAAAGAGGGCAGCACAGCTGTTATTTTTCATGCAGATGGGAAGATGTCCAGATCGAGTGAGTGGGCAGCGCAGAGGGCATAAGGAGTTAGTGTTGTCCAGGATTGGTGTGGGTGAAAATGAGCGAGGGAAGATGTTGCAGACAATGGTGAGAGGTAGTGCATGAGCCTTGGTTGGGGCGAGGAGGTGTGGTGGGTACAGTAGCAGAGATAGAATGAATGTGAGTATTGGAGAGAAGATGGTGGCACTTAACATTGGTAGAGTGGAAAAGGTCAGAGACCTTCTCCCTATATTGCTATGCATTCTTCTAGATGGATAAGACTGCGTTGATTACAATGGCATAGTATGGCATCAAGGCCTCCACTGTCTCAGTCCCCAGAACTGTCCCAGGAAGAGGAGCCTTCCTGTTCACCAACCCATTCAGCAAGACCTTCAGGTCCATGCCTGCAAACAGAACTCCAAGTTTCCCTTATCTGCCATGTCTGGGGCAAATTTCAGGAACCATGCAGGTCAGTTCTTGACTCACAAGAATACTACGTCTTCTTGATATTCAGTGGCATTAACATTTTTGAATTCCCCCATTATAAAATGATATGTTTCTTCTTTTGTAAGACAAAATTCCTCCTCATCTCTCTGTTAAATGTGTGACTCCGCATTCTGAGTTTACGTACACTGGTCCTAGATTCTCTTAGATAAGACATTACCTGCCATCAACCTAGTGAACCTTCTCAGGACTGTCTGCAATATCATTGTATTCTTCCTTAGATAAGGAGCTCAAACTGGTAAAAGTAGTCCAGCTCTGATCTAACTAGTGCCTTGTATAATATTAGCAAAACCTCCCTACTTTTATACTCCTTTTCCTTTGAAATAAATACCAATATTCCACTTACCTTCTCTATTATCCGCTGAACTTGAATGCAGATTTTTTTTTGAGATTCATGAATGAGGACTTCCAAATGCACTCTGTTCTGTAGATTTTTGTAGTCTTTGTGCGTTTAAATAATGATCAGCTCCCCTGCTTTTCCTCCTGAATTGCATAATGTCACACTTCCCGACATTGTATTCCACTTGCTGAGATTTTGCCCAATAAATTAACCTGTCTGTATCCCACTGCAGACTTTGTGTCATCCTCATGATTTCCCTTCCCACCTACTTTTGTGGCATCTGTAATCTTAGCTATTGTACATTCAGTTTTGTCATCCAAGTCATTAATGTATGTTGTAAATAATTGTAGTCCCAGCACTAATCCCAGACACATGATTAGTGACAGGTTACCACCATGAAAATGACCCCTTATCCCAACAGTCTGTCTTCAGTTAGTTAGCCTATCCTCTGTCTATGCTATGTACTACATCCAATACAATGGGCTGTCATTAAGTCACCTAAGATGTGGTACCTTATCAAATGCATTCTGAAAATCCAAATACGTTACATCCACTGCTTCCCCTTTATTTAATCCTGCTTGTTACCTCCTCAAACACTTCTAATAAATTTTTCAGGCACGATTTCCCCTTCATGAAGCCATGCTGACTCTGCTTGATCATATTATGTATTTCTAAATGCTATGCTATTATGTCCTTTATTATCGACTGTAACATTTTCCCAATAACAGACTTTAAGCTAAATGACCTGTAGTTGCCTATTATGTTGTCTCCTTCCATTTTTAAATAAAGATGTTAAATTGGCAGTTTTCAATCCTGGGACTTTTGCCGAATCCAAGGATCACTGGAAGATTGCTACCGGCGCATCCATTCTCTCTGTAGCTACTTCTTTTTAATGTCTTAGGATGCATCCCATCAGGTCCAGGAGACTTATCTGTCTTTAGACCCATTAGTTTCCTTAGCACATTTTCTCTGATAGACATTGTATTTATTTCTTATCCTCCTTTTGCCCTTTGAATATTTACTACTTTGGGGATGCTATTAGTGTCTACTACTGTGAAGGCTGGTACAAAGTATTTATTCAAAGCTTCAGCCATTTCAAAGTTCCTCATTATTATTTCCCCAGCCTCATTTTCTAAGGGGCCTATGTTCACTTTGGCTTCTGTCTTGCCTGTTGTAAATTTAAGGAAGCTTTTGCTGTCTATCTTGATATTACTTTTCAAGTTCACTCTCAAGTGCTCCTTGATAACACTGTTGATGATCCCTTCTCTCACTTTACTAATGATCGAGACTAGACTGATGGGCCGGTAGTTGCCAGGCCAGCTTTGTCCTGTTCTTCGTATACAGGAAATACTTGGACAATTTGCCACATTGTAGGGAAGGTGCCAGTGAAGTGACTTGGCTGGGAGTGCAGCAAGTTCTGGAGCACAAGTCTTAAGTAACAAAAATAAAATTGCTGGAAAAGCTCAGCAGGTCTGGCAACATCTGTGAAGGAGAAAACAGAATTAACGTTTCCAGTCCGGTGACCCTTCCTCAGAGGTGTTCCTGATTAACAGCATGCGCAGTACTCTCGGTTTTTATTTTTCTTAAGTAACAATGTTGGAATGTTGTCAGGGTCCATTGCCTTTGCAATATCCATTGCCTTCAGCCATTTCTTGATGTTGTGTAGAGTGAATCGAATTGGCTGAAGATTGGCACCTGTGACATTAGGGACCTTTGGAGGAGGCTGAGATGGATCATCACTTAGGACATCTGGCTGAAGATTATTGCAAGTGCCTCGGCCTTGTGTTTTGCCCTGATATTCTGGGCTTCACCATCATTGCGGATGGGAATATTTGTGGAGCTATTTCCTCCAGTGTATTGTTTAATTGTCTCATTCATGACTGACAGGACTGCAGAGCTTAAATCTGATCCGTTGGTTGTGGAATTGCTTACCCCTGTTTATCATTTGCTGCGTATGCTGATTGAAATGTTAAGTATCCCTGACTGATGCATCTATGGCAGGCAGATTGGTGAAGATGAGGTCAAGTATGTTTTTCCCTCTCGTTGGTTGTCTCACCAACTGCTGCAGACCCATCTAGCAGCGATGTTCTTTAGGACTTGACCAACTTGATCAGTATTGGTGCTGCCAAGTCACTTTTGTTGGTAGACATCAAAGTCCCCCATACAGAGTATATCTGTGCCGTTGCCACTCTCAGTGCATCCTCCAAGTGGTGCTCAACATGGAAGAGTATTGATTAATCATTTGGGGCAGGTACATTGTAATCAACAGAAGGTTTTCTTGAACATGTTTCACCTGATGCCATGAGACGTCAAGGTTCTGCATGACAGACTAATTAATAAAATTAGATCATATGGGCATGATGTGGAGGTGCTGGTGTTGGACTGGAGGGGACAAAGTGGACACAACATCAGGTTATAGTCCAACAGGTTTATTGAAATCACAAGCTTTCGAAGCACTGCTCCTTTGTCAGGTGAAGTCTTCACCTGACGAAGGTGCAGCAGACTATAACCTGGTGTCAATGACTTCTGACTTAGATCACATGGGATTCAGGTGAGCTTGCCAATTGGATGCAGAATTAGTTTGGAAAGAGACAGAGGGTGGTGGTGGACAGTTGTTGTTCAAACTGAAGGCCTGTGACCAGCAGTGCCTGAAAGAGATCAGTACTGGTTTCATTTTTACTTATCATTTATATAAATGATTTGGATGACAATCTAAGAGACATGGTTAGTATTTTGCAGCTGGCACCAAAATTGGTGGATTGTGGACAGTGAAAAAGATTACCTAGGATTACAAAGAGATCTTGACTAATTGGGTTAATGGGCAGAAGAATGACAGATGAAGTTTAATTTGGAAAAGTGCGAGGTGTTGCATTTTGCTAAAACAAAGGACTGTATAGGACTTTGGTTCGACCACATTTGGAATACTGCGTACAGTTCTGGTCACCGCATTACCTAAAGGATGTGGATGCTTTGGAGAGGGTGCACAGGAGGTTCACTAGGATGTTGCCTGCTATGCAGAGCGCTATCTATGAAGAGAGGTTGAGTAGATTAGGATTATTTATGTTAGAAAGACGGAGGTTGAGGGGGGAACCTGATTGAGGTCTACAAAATCATGAGAGATATAGACAGGGTGGATAGCAAGAAGCTTTTTCCCAGAGTTGGGAACTCAATTACTAGGGTCACGATTTCATGGTGAGAGGGGAAAAGTTTAAGGGAGATATGCGTGGAAAGTTCTTTATGCAGAGGATGGTGGGTGCCTGGAACGCATTGCCAGCGGAGGTGGTAGAGGCGGGCACGATAGCATCATTTAAGATGTATCTAGACAGATACATGAATGGGCAGGCAGCAGAGGTATACAGATCCTTGAAAAATAGGCGACAGGTTTAGATAGAGGATCTGGATCAGCGCAGGCTTGGAGGGCCGAAGGGCCTGTTCCTGTGCTGTAATTTTCTTTGTTCTTTGTTCAAACAAGGGCTGGACATATACAGTCAATGGTAGGGTCCTGGGTAATGTGGTTGAACTGAGAGACCTAGAAGTCCAGGTACGTAGTTTTTTGAAAGTCATATCACAGGTACACGGATAACAAGGTGTGGAGCTGGATGAACACAGCAGGCCAAGCAGCATCATAGGAGCAGGAAAACTTGATGAAGGGTCTAGGCCCGAAACGTCAAGCTTTCCTGCTCCTATG
>JAHRHZ010000045.1:23010999-23022079 GCA_024137785.1 Ginglymostoma cirratum | reverse complement strand
CAGCTTTCCTGCTCCTCTGATGCTGCCTGGCCTGCTGTGTTCATCCAGCTTTACACCTTATTATGCTATTATCTCTAAGTGTAAATATCATGTACCTTAGAACAAGCTAAGCCTTCCTTTGATCCCTAAACATCAAACCAGCAAGGCTCACAGTCAGGCAATCTGCAAAATAGGTCATATGACCTGTCATTTACATTAAATTTAAATGTGCAGTCCCCTAAAAAAGGGTCTTGTGGCACACTGCTAGTGCCCCTACCTCTGGGCCAGATGGCCTGGATTCAAGTCCCAGCTATTCTAGAGGTGTGTCATAACACCTCTGAACAGGCTGATTAGAAAATAACCTACAGTTCCTAAATATGATAATGTTATAAATCTCATAAATGTAACAGCGACTAACATGTGAACGAAGAACAGAAGCCTTGGGTGGCTGCCATTGAAGGTGTAGAAAGTAGGACAATATGGACATATTCTATATAGACATTAAATATGACTTGTTAATATATTTTATTAGTGAGGGAATAAATATTGGCCATGATACAGGAAGTATTCACCTGCTTCTTTTCAAATTGTACCAAGGTACCTCTCATATGCATCTGGAGAAACAGATGGGCATCAGATTAAAGGCATTTGTGCAAATGACAAACAAGAAATCTTATCTTTTTCAAGGGCTGGAGACAACAGCGCTTGAAATTTAACAAAAAGTGCGGCTTAGGTACTGTCTGCAATGGCTAGTACAAATGTTTGATGAAGAAGACTGCCATCTAGCAGAAAGGCAGGATACGCTCTCCAAGGAGAAGGTGCACAGCAGAAAAATTAATACAAAAACCAAGTTTATACTGTTGTAATTTTAGTGTTCGGGAAAGTTAATTCATTTTATCTTAATTGTTGTACACAGCATTTATGTAAATAAGTACATTCAAATAACAATTTAATGTCTGAATAAAGAATATATTTTACAATATTACATGTGGTATTCTTTTTAATATGGGATTGGTTAACTTGGTTGGCTGCTTCGTTACTTCAAAATAATGCCAACACCAAGGGTTTGATTCCCATTCTGGCCGAGGCAGACTTGGGATCTGTCTTTTTATCCTGAATGGAAGGCATTGGAAAGCACCATTTGCCAAAACTGCCAAAAAGCTAGCTCAGGATGAAGCATCAACAGATGTTGAGCCAATCTGTTTCAGACAGAACACACGTGGAATGGAATGGAATGAAATGAAAAGTTATTCCTTTTAATCTTAGAATTACATATTTCAATAACGTCGAACAAATTCCCTTAACTGTTCCCAAGTCAAGGGGTCAAACAGACGACTTGCTTGCAAATCCCTGCTAATGATGCCCTGCAATTCAGTATGAGATTTTGTTTTTGTTTTCGGGTTTCATTATTCATGTAATTAATGAAACCTAATTTTCCTTTAAACATTTTGCTGGATAAATCATAATAATGGTTTTAATCAAAGGTTTTTTTTTATCTAGTTACAGGTCAGAAGTGAAAGCAAGACAGGATGTCAAACCAGACATTAGACAGCCACCATTTTCAGAGTACAGACAAGCTCCAACATCAGATTATCGACAGCCACCATCAGTAGACTACAGACAGCAGCCTCTAATAGATTACAGGCAGCCACCTCCTGACAACAGACAGTATGGAGTGTCTGATTACAGACAACCACAGGTATGAAACCTTAAACATTCTGACTCATTTGACCTTTTCCACCATTGACACCTCAGTAGTCTTCATGAGCTCACGAGGAATCTGAGCACCACAATACAGCATAATTTGTAATATATAGTAATATTGCTTAATTTTATAGTAGATGATGTAATAGCTGAACTTAAGTATAGAAGCATCATTTAAAGGTTATAGAAACTTGTAACACTAAAGTAGTGTGGAAAATAAAAACAGACTTCAGGAAAGCATTAATAAATTGGGTAAATTACATGAAATTTCATGCATTTTGATGATGAATTTTGGAGTGAAGATTAAAAATTACATGTTGTATTATGTCACACAATTAATATGTCAATAAAACTTTAAACAACGTACTCATGGTACCATCACTGTACTAAACATATGACCCGAAGGTATAAAGGTCTCATATTTCATCTTAACTGGAGTTAGTTAAAGAATGACACTAATTAAAACATGCTATTGTTTGTAACTGAATAGATATAATTTTAGCTGACATTAGTCTGTGCATGTAATATTTGTATATGTTAGTGAGCTATAATAGGCTTTTTTTTGGATCTTTCGATAACATGTTACCTATATCTAGTTCTTATTTTACAAGAGTTGACATAAATATGTTGCATCAGGTAAAATATACAACTGGACACCACTAGGAAGTACAATTTTAAAAGTTGTGCAACTACAGGGATAATTAGGGCTTCATACACTGAAAACTTTGAACATGGCTGGTTGAATTGATAAGGTTCAAAAGGCAAATTAGATCCTTGGCTTCATCTTACAGGAATAAAGCATAACATGAAAGTAGTTAAGCTAAACATTTGGATATCCGTGGTCAGCTCAAGCGTTGTGCGCAGTTCCCTGATTTCCTGATGCATACCACAGCAAACAAGCAAATGTAAATGTAATATTTAGGCTAATGAGTAATTGTAGCTTTTGGCAGCAACACACAATGGATGAAATAGAATAGACTGCCAATTATACATCCAGCCTAATTTTCAACTTTTTAATTGACTTTAATGGAAAGGGAAATTAGAATGGGTGGCTGATTTGATGTATTTATTTTACACTGCCCCCAAAATTTTAGAAAAACCTCTCTTGTATTTTCAAAAAGCTAGAAAATGGACCTTTGTTAAAATGAAAACAGAAATGCCGTTAACCCACAACAGGTGAAAAGGTAGGATAACTTGTAGGTTTAATATTGAGCATCTACAATCAAAATGTCATCCCAGTTTAGCTAATTTCATACGCCAGCAATTCAAGTGTATCTTTATAGTAACTTCTATTTTAATTCCAAGTTTGCAGCAGTTGTAATTTTGGATTGAACTTTCCCAGCCCCTGAACAACGTGAGCAGTAGCAAGTCAATTAACAAAATACAGCAAGAAAAATATGACATTCTCAATGTCAAGAAAAAATTGTCAGATTTTGCAACCAAATTATACATAGCAAGATACACGTTGGTAGTGAATGGCAAGAGGTCTGTTTGTGTGCGTTAGCATGTCATTAGTACCTAATCTCACCTCATTTATGTGCATTTTTCTATTCTCCCAGAGAAAAACTGGATTGTGACAATTCCTGACATGACTTTTTTCTATTCTGCTGACATGAAAGCACCTGGCTTCTCTGAGCCCCCATCATTTCAAGATACGCACAATGAGCAGCGACCGTCTGCATCCCCACCCATGGTGGTTGGTATCGGACACTCACCAGCCTTATCACATCCTCATGACACACCTCTAACTCACATAGAATCCTCTCAGTTCTGCAGTTGAGAGTGCATCAGCATCTTTCATTATAATGCTGCTGCCAAGCCACCTTGCATACAGGCTCAGACATCCATCTCATGCATCGGACCTGGGTGCATCTCAGGGACCCTCATTTGCTCTTTTAGCACTCACTCACTTCGTGACTACTTAAACACTCACAGCTTCTCTGCCATATCTTGCCCTGCCTCGACTCGATTTTTTTTCTTTAAAAACGTCCTTGTCACCTCATTCAGATCTTACTGGATCACATTATTTCTGTGTTGCCTTGCCATTGAATGCAAATGCAAAGCCAGACAGCGTGTCCTCTTTGTCAGCAATGATCAAAGGGATGAACATGTTGTCCAGCACAGTGCCACATCAGTGTCAGCAGCCTATTTGGCAAATACTGAAAGTGCTTAATGGCTATGTCTCTAAATCTAAGGGAAGTAGACCTTGGTCAAGTCAAAGAGGTCTGGTGTCAAGTTAGGTGGCCCCTGCAGTCAAGTGCAACGTCTGATCTCAGTCCAGATTAATTGTGGTTAGTCGACCACTTGGGGTGTTCAGGATCAGAGGTTCCATTTCACCAGGAAATGAGCTATGGTAACTCCTAAAGGTTCAGTTAAACCAGTCCAGGAATTCCCAGCAAGTCAGTCAGGGAGCTATAGAGAGATCAATCAGGAGCTTGGTGACTCATCATTTAGTGCTGTCCATCTCAGTGTTAGAGTGGGCCATAGTCATTCCTGGGTGTCTGCTCAATAAATGTCAAGAGGAGATATCAGGGGCTGCTGCTGTGGTAAGGATGATGCAGAGTCAATTGTGGGGATTGGAGGAAACATGCAGGGATGCAGATGTACCAGTTGCTAGAGCAATGCTTACACCCTGAAGGAGTGGGTGGCCATTCTATCCTGGCTGTCACCTGCACTAACTTTTTATGTAACTGACTCCTTCTAAAGATTTACTTGGTACCTGTGAGACATCTCTCAATCTTCAACCCACAATTTTTATCAAGGTTGTTACTGATACAATTCGTGCCAGATCACACCACTTTGTCTCGATTCCCCATGATGAAGTCAGTGCTGTAGCCCATGCAGAAGGCTTTGCCAATGTAGCTGGTTTCCCCCAGGTAAAGAGTGTTATAGATTGTACACAGGTGGCGTTGAGAGCACAATTTCATAAGACAGCTTACTTCTTCAACAGAAATACTTTCCATTCCTTCAATGTACAAGTTGTCTGTTATTACTGGTGCCTCATCTTAAAGCCTGTGCCATGTATCCTGGAAACTGCCATGATGCCTATGTCCTTGATTTTTCATGTCCCTGCTTTACTTCAACGCCTGGATGCCTTACGAGGCTGGTCACTGGGAGACAAGGGCTACCCTCTGTAACCATGGCTGAACACTCAGTTACACAGCCCCCTAATTGAGGCCGAATGTAGCTGCATTGAGGTCTATTTTTTGAGCTGGGTAATCTGGACCAGGTAATAAGCATGAGGTTATGAAGTCTTAAGGTGCCTTGCAGTATAGTCCAAACAGAGTTGCCGCATAATCCTAGCCTGCTGTGCTCTGCACAAATGGAACAGGCAAGGGGGAGATGTGATGGATATTGGAGAGCTGAGAGATCAGCAGTGGTCTTCGGAGGAGGAACGTGAGGGCATTATGTTGAGTAACATCATGTTCAGCATGGCAGAGCAGTATAACTTTGGGCACAGCAAGCCAGATAGGACTTAATTGACCGCGAGTTCTAGTAGCTGACTGTGAGCTAGATGTAGTGATCATTCAATGATTTTAAATTTGTTGTTGGTAAAAATGCAAACGTTCTCAGTTTATTCCCAGAAAAAATATAAGTCGTTTTGTTAGCTTTTTCTTCACTTTTGCTGTTATTCAATGTAAGTTAATGTTTTCAATTGTTTGATGGCTTTCCAGCATGTAAAGCAGCCACTTTCTTTTTTTCACTCTTTCACAGGATGAGGGCATCACTGGCGACGCAGCATTTATTGCCCACCCCTAATTGTCCAGAGTGGGGTTAGGAATCAACCACATTGCTGCGGGTTTGGAAACATTAGTGAACCAGATGGGTTTTTCCCCACCAATCAGCAATGGATTCATGATCATCATTAGACTCTTAATTCAAATTGAATTCAAATTCCACCATCTGCTGTGGTGGGATTTGAACCTGGATCCCCAGAACGTTATCTGGGTCTCTGGATTTTAACAGTCCAGTGATAATACCATTAGGCCCATAGCCTAATTCAACAGTGAGAAGATGTCACATGATGCTGAGTGTTTGGAAAAGAGCAGCAGTCTTTAGATAGGGTTCAAATATATTGCAGTGTTAAGGATGTATAGCATGCGTAGCTTGATTCTTGTAGCTGCAGTTATGAAGACTGTCACCTGTCTGATCAACAATGTAAAATAGCAATATATTTACAAATGTGAGCTTGTATTTGGAATTAAGTATCACCCATGCCACCTATCTGTTGTCAAAAGTGTTCGTTTTTCATTCCCCGTCCCAAGTGAAGAATGGTTCCTGGCTGGCAGCGACTGACCTGGTGCATGGCTGCCCTTTAAATATGGTGCTAAAGCCAAGAATCTCAGGTTGCCGCAGCAGTGGTGAGCACTTCCACCATTGGTGAGCACATGATAGCGTGAGTGAGATGCCCTAGAACTGTGGTGCAAACAAAATGAGGTAAACAACTGATAACTGTGAGAGATATCTCGCTAGAGCGCGCTATAAGAAACCATCCACGAAGGTCTCAGAAGTTAGCACTAAGCCCGTTTTTAGAAAAGTTCGGTCCCTTTACGGTTTCAGTTGAACTTGTCAATCTATCAATTTGTTACCGACGTGGTCGGTTTCAGAAAACAAATGCCCAAGGTACTGCATTATTTAAAAAGAACGTAAAAATTTGGAAAATCATTTTTATTCCTCATACTCCACTATATTGGAAAGCCCATAAAATGATATCACTATCTGGGCATGCAGATTTGTCTAAGTTAACAGTATAGCTTAGGAAACAAGTTCCAACATGATCTTTTTATAGACAAGCTGATTGGCTAACTTGCAACCCTTTATGTTTGTAAATACTAAAAATAGATGCTCATTGCAGACCATGTGCTAGAGTAATAGCTTTGAAGTGGCAATTCTTTCTGCTAGCTCTGGTCACTATTTCCTAACTCACTGACTGAGACCCACAATGACATCGCAGGCAACTTATATATAAAATATATATATATTAGTTGTATCTGCTGTTCCTGAACTTCATATATAAGACATTTAACAGAGTGGCCTCTGTGAAGAAAATGAGTTTCAGATATAAGTAGATTCACTTCATTTGTTCTTTTTGCCCCAGTTACTTGATTTTGATCTGCAGTCCCTTTTTGGAATCTCCCCATAGAAGATAGCTTTCTGCTTATGAGGAAGGCTACAGTTTTTGTGACTAAGCATTCATAATGCTGCTGTAGAGTTGCTCATGAGAGTAGCTCAAGTGTCTGGCCTTCAGATTTTCTCTTCCTTCCAAATGGGGGTCCCTAATAGAATATTCTAGTAGTTCAAAAAATTTGTTTGCTAAATCAATATGTTATATTTACTACAGTATTTTCTCTATAAACTGGGAGAACATTTTGAGAAAAATTTATCTTCTCTCTAATTTATGTGTATCACAGGGTTAGTTTCATCTCCGTGGATCAATTCATGGAAGCTACAATGTGAGGACTTGACTCATGGCAGGCTGGCATGGGCCTTGCCAAGTGCTTGCTAATTGTTAAAGACTGCCAATAGGTTGCTGCTCATTTCTTTGTTGGAAATGAGTGGAAAGGTAATCGCACATAGAATAAAACATTTAAAGGTTGTGCCAAGAAGCAACAAAAATGATTTATTTGAAGGATAAAGAAAGCTGGTGATTACTATTATATCTATATTGTTCCAAATCCTCCTATTCTTTTCCATCCTCAGTGCACTAGAAATAATAATCATTCTTTTTGTTTTCCATTTATTTAATTTTTAAAACTTTTAATTTTTTAATTGAGGAAGACCATTTTCCTGGAAATGAGATAACAGAATTAAGTAACCACATTTAAATAAATATGTTAAAATGCGATACCGTTATGTGAAGGCAACTCGTCATCTACTTTTAAAGGGCAACTCGGGAAAGGCAATGAATACTGGTCCTTCCCAAATCCCAAGAATAACTTTTTGAAAAAGTGACACTGGAGTATTTGGTACCATCACTGCATAGCTAACTATTCAGGAAAGTTGAGTATTAATAATTCTAGGTAATGATGATTGAATACTTTAAAGCTGATTATCATAAGTTTGTAAGACAAATTAAGAGACATTGAACAGAACTAGTTGACAGAATGATTCATCAGATGATCAGAACATTGTATAAGTGAACAAAGACATGTAAAACAATATTTTAAAAAAGGAAATAATGGCTGCAAAGTTGGGTTTTTATGCAATAGCATTGTTTAGTTATGGGGAAATACCATATTTGAAGTCTGATTGAATAATACCTACTTTAAAGAGGTGATGATATCTGGTAATCTAAAATTATTGCTGATAGAATAGACTGAATGGTAAGCCTTTCCCACCACCTGTCCCAAAAGAAGCACTAGACATTGCTTTAACTTCTCCCATCTTGATTTCCCTGAACCAGTCACAAAGTTTATCACCGTACTGGTTTATAGCTCATATTCCTAGATCTTGTTGAAATTCAAATTCATTTATCGCATAAAATGGGTGAGGAAATACTAGATGTCACCAGGTTTTATTTCTGGTTCTATGATTTGGGGGCAAAAATAGTTGCAACAAAGGTAAAATTAACCAGAAAGCTTTACATGTAAATATTAAATCTATTACATTGGAAATTTTTGCTTTTATGGAAGGCTGCCAAAGTGATCAAGCAAATATTTTAATATTAATGAAGCATTTGGTTTGTCATATTTCGTTTAGAAATTCCACTGAACTTCTTACATTGTACTTCTTGCATGTTTAATCAATGGGAAATATTAAAAGTGAAGGATTGTTCAACATTCACATTTCGAAAAATCGAGTAGGAAATATGTGCTAGAATATTTTAAATAGCATTTATGATTTGTTACTGACTTATAATTGTATCTGCCGTACACTTGCTTTATGATTTATCACTCCTGACATGCAATCTACTATATGCACCAGAAGTTGTAAATAAATCCACAGAGCACTTATATGGTTGATATTCTGCTTTAATGCTTCAGCTGAGTTATGACACGAGTGCTTCACCATGTAACCTTAATATCCTGGCAGTTTTTGAGGAAAGGAGGTATAATTTTTGTTTAGCATTATCGTATCCTTGCAAGGAATGGGAACTTACTGACCATGCAAATTTATTAAAACAGAAATTATAGACTTGATTAAAGGTACGTACAGAATAAGAGAACAAGCAATATTCTTACTAAGTTGATCTAATGTTAACCTAACCATTATCCTCGCACTGATGCATTCCTAAATGTCAGGAACTAAATCTTTTGATTTTAGAGCTTGTTGTTTCAATACTGGTTGAATATTCGTTACTGTTTGGTTAAATAAACTGTTCAAACAGCATAGTGAGCATCAGGGTTTGAATTTAATTTATTCTTACCTTATGTTTATATATAGGATTTTGATTACTTTACGGTTGATCTGGAGAAAGGTGCCAAGGGATTTGGATTTAGTATTCGTGGAGGGCGAGAATACAAAATGGATCTCTATGTGCTGCGTTTAGCAGAAGATGGCCCGGCAGTCAGAAATGGGAGAATGAGAGTAAGTCAGCAATTTCTTTTTGATTCAGTCACTTTTTTGTTGTGGCAATCAAACATCTTGGTTTCACTGCAGTGTCAATTTTACGCAAGAGGCATTTCAAAGATATAAAATCAATTTAGACTCTATCATTGCTTCAAGGCATGATATTTCACTGTCACTGCTATCACAAAATCTGCTAAATGGACTGAATGGTGTAAATAAAAAGCACAGCATTTCTTATATTACTGTACAAACGCTGCTACTTTAAACACGTCATCAGTGATGCAACGGTTTATGTGATGTCACGATACATGTTAGCAGTACTTAGTAAGTAACCTGATTTCTCTAATCTGTTCTCCCTGAGGAATATCAGAACCTGTTACGTTGCTCCATTAAGACTGTGGATCAGTCCCAGGAACTTATAGCTATAGTCCGTATCACCCATAGTGGTGCATTTACCAAATTGATGATCAAGATTAAGGAGTATTTTATATTTAGGTAAAGTGTCAATCATCATTTATAAACCTTAATGGAGACTATGTGTGGCAAATACTGTAGAATATTATACTTGTGGTGGAACTGCAAAGGACGTAACTTATAAGACAGTAGTATTTTGAACATTTTCTCCTTTATAATTTAAATCAGTCCTCACACTGTATATCTGTGAAGTAGCTGTAAACTTGCAGCAGGAATTTTGCAAAGTAACGATTCAAACAGGATTAAAGCAGTAAAAACATCTGAATACAAGGTAGGTGTATGGATCACAACATTCAGGTCAGTAGTCACTGCTATTGCTGATGCTGCAGAGCTTGAAACATTTGAAAGTTTGGTCAAAGTACTTCTTCCTAACAGTGAGGCTGCTGCACATGAAGCAGATGATGTCTTTTCACCTTTGTTAGCTCACAGCACAGGCTGTAGTGAATTTAAAAATAACTGTTCAACTTTCAGGTGAGGTGCTTTTGACGTGCTTCTATTACAGCAGACTGAGTGGAACATTAACAGAAGTTTCTGAGTTCACAAGGGAGTGCTGCTGGACTCTGTCAAAGGGCCTGTCAGGCATTTGCCTGCTTTCCGTGGGATGGTTGTGGGTCTTCACAGATTGCAGAATGATTTGGAGATGATGCACAGAAAGCAGAGAAGAAAAGCTATGTGCAGATGCAGAAGGAAGATAAATTGCTAAGGGCGGCCAGGTTTGGAATAGTCAGGTCTCAAGGTAAACTTGAATGATAAATACTGTTACATGCCACTGAGGTAGCTCATTGGAAATCAAGCCTCACTAGCCCCAGCATCATCACAAAAGTTAACGGTTTTGACATGTTCCAGAATTCCCCAATTTACCCGTTCCTTTGATCTAGTTTAACAGAAAACACGGACCAGGATTTCACAGGTTTCTGTACTTAACTAGAACGTGGCTATTTATTACAAATAAATAGATTCTAACTTTAATTAAGCAATTATGAGCCATTGATCTAAAATTCTGCTTGTTAAAACTCTAACCCCCTTCTACATTCCCCATGCACACCCACATACAGATCTGTACAGACAGGAAAATAAACAACATGTTGGCAACAGGAAAGATTGAGAAGGCAGTCACTTGACCCTGTCCAAGGTTTGCTGAGATGATTCTTATGCTGATCAGAACGCTGTTTCTTGGTTTACCCTCTCCAGATGCTTTCACCTAGCACAGAGTGACTGGTTCCCACTGATCAATTAAAAGTCACAGCTTAATGCAACTGGAAAGGGGAAATAAAGTGGTTATCTTCAGTCTTGAGATAAAAGGTACTGCAGATGCTGGAGAATCCGAGATAACAAGCATGGGGCTGGATGAACACAGCAGGTCAAGCAGCATCATAGGAGCAGGAAAACTTGACGTTTCGGGCCTAAACCCTTC
>JAHRHZ010000045.1:22902251-23010599 GCA_024137785.1 Ginglymostoma cirratum | reverse complement strand
CCTGCTCCTATGATACTGCTTGACCTGCTGTGTTCATCCAGCCCCATGCTTGTTATCTTCAGGCTTGAGATGCTTTTTACTACAAAGCAAAACAGTTCCTTCCCCTCTAGAGGTCCAATGGCTTATTCTAAAATAATCACAAACTCAAGGTGTTCACCCACCTGGGAGCCAATCACATAGCTGTTGACAAGAGGATAACTCGAACTGATAACTGTTCACTTATCTACAGACCAATCAGCTACTTGGAGCCAGCCAAAGTTTCATTGTATACATCCTTGGGCTCCAGCTTGATTGCAAACAAGGCATCCACCATTGTTTGAACAACCCTATTTACAATGAGTGTCAGGTTATTTACCTTTTAAAAAGTGCAGCAATCTTTCAAGAATCCTTCATTTTTAAAATAATTTTGTTCTCATTTCAGTCATCAACTAAAAATACAGCAAAAAACAATATTTACAATATCCATTAAACATGGCAGAAAACGTTAGCGTTTGTCTTTTCTAGTATAAGTACATTTTATAAATGCAACAGGTCTTAGTTACCACCAAATTAACTTTTACAAGGTGGTATTTTCATTATTTCAGATTTTAATTATCTCTTCCTCCATTGCATCATTCCCACACTTTATTTTATGTACAAGTATTCTCTGACTTCGTGGTTCAAGAGATACTCAGCTGTTTGTGTTGCTCACACAGGGCTAAATTCCTTGTTAACAGTGTTGCATTGTTATGAACTTCATTCATCACAAGTTGCAGTGAAAAATCCCATTGAAAATCCGTGAACAAGGGTGTAATGAATGATCAGTGCAGTTTCCTCATCTGTAATCATTGAATTTGGCAATGTGTTGAAAATCAGATCTTTAAATTATACCCTTGTTTATTTTACTAATCTTCAATGGCATTGTTCAAAATGAGTCATTTCAAATACTGCTTTAGAATGGCAACGTTGTCTTATTCTTCTTAACTGATGCTAAAGTACAAACTGTTGTTATTAAATAATGTTCGAAATTAAGCTGCCAAGTTACATGAACAGTTGAAAATGTACAAACATGATTCTTGCAGTTTACTTTTCAGGTGAAACACAGGATTCTTCCTGGAAATCATTTAAAGAGAGGTCAAGACTAGAGGCAGGTTTTAGCTGGGAGCGGCTTGTTGTTGGTTTCGATCTTAAAGATAATCTCAGAAGAAATTCAGAGCTTTATTCTTAGAGCTGTTCAAAAACCAAAAGTTTCAGCAACGTGACAGGGTTCCACTCAACATAACAAGGTGGTTTTGATGCCTCTCATCAAAATCATTGTGTGCTGTAGGAGGTAACTGTGGGGCTGCTACACAACCCCACCCATAATGCATTTCAATCTTGTTCTTTGTTTAGAACTTTGTTGCTCCTTCATCATACAAGTAGGAGATGGGAAATTCCTGAGAGATGATGAGTTAACTTTTGTCCTGTTCTAGGAATTGTGAGAAGCAGCCAACTGGACAATTCTGTGTTTGATAACAGCCATTTTAAATCCAGCAAGACTCCATTTTAAAAGTTAAAGGAGAGTAAATGCTCAAAATATAAAAAAAACTAGATCCCTCTTCATGTCTTGTGATACCAGAGAGTGCCCAGGTTTGCAGAAGCTTCGCTCTAAATGTCCTTGATCAAATCTCACTAAGCAAAATTTGCATTATCTTTTGACGTTTTGTAGGAAAGTGCAACAATTACGATGCTCTTTACATGCAAGCTGTGTATATAAGCGGTTATTAATATAGCAGTTGGTGCACTCATGATTGTCCAGCAATTGTTGCCCAATCACATCTAACAGAAGACATTTTGGATTTTGTAAACATGGAATTATTGAATACAAACTATGCTGAGTCAGCACTATTTTCTCCTGTAGTATGAATTGGTGTGATCACTTGAATTTAGTATTCTTGCATTTGTCCTGATGGTGTGGTATGAGGAACTTTGGCAATACCAATATTCAACAATACCTTCAGGCAAGGAAAAAGCTGAAAATGGCAAAAAAGAAGAAGCCATTATTCTACTGTCTGAATCATGCGGGCTCCCTTGCAGATATGAGTTAACACAGCTATAATTTGGCAAACATTTAAACTAAATTAGCGATTCCATCCAGGGGACATAAGAATTGTTGATGTGGAAAATGGAAAATTCATTAACAGCAATTGACTTGCAACTGGGATTGTAAACAAAGATAGCATTTGTACAAGCCCCGATCATGTTTAATTCTATTAATCTGTCTACTTTGATCACACCAAGTTTTCATCTTCCAGCTTGTAATTTCTTCTATTAGGATGTCAATGTGTTCCCTCCTTCTGTTTCAAACAGTTTTTTAAAAAATTAGGAAGTGTTTCTAAAACTGCTGTTTTAAACAAATAGAAATTTGTCTTGGAGTCTGTTTTTATATCTTTACAGGCACCCCATTTAGAATAGTGCAATGTGGTAGAAGGATGTGCAGGCTGATATGAATGATTCTTCCATGGCCATTACCATCTTATAGGGAGGTTGGTCAAATATAGTATCAGGACTGTCTCAACATATGATGACTGACATCCATGCTCATATCTACAATGTTCAAAGATTTCGCTGATTGTCTCTCTGGATCCATCCTCAATTTAAGGTGGGGTTTAAACTCTGCCCATTCTGACTCAGAAACAGAAATTCCATTATAATTCCGTGGTCGTAGATTCGTTCCTACAAGGGATATACAAAGGCAACAGGTTTAATTCTGCTATTTACATCACTTTGATTTTCAGTTGCTTAATGCAAGATTAATTAGAAGAGGTTTGGGGTTGCCAGGCATAATAAATAATATCTCCAATTAGCAGAGAGCCCATGGAGTTGTACGTGTTAATCTGTCAAATTCAGTCAGCCGCATGAAAATTTAAAAGAAAAAGTTAAAAGTATGTTGTTACATTCATTTATGTGTACTTAATAGCCCTACTGTAACATATCAACTCCCTGTCTCTCTTTTAATTATTTATTCAATCTGCCATGCAGGGGCCATTTTATGTCATTTCTGACGGTTGAAAACAATGTAGGTAGTTCTTCCAATTGATCGATGTAAAGAATATTATTCTGTATGTTCAACATGTTCTTTTGTACAAAATTGGATTTTGGATTACAGGCTATATTGTGACATTTATAACTGTTTATACTTGAAGTAGTTATAACACAACAATCTATCTAATTAAAAATTATACTAGAGCCCTAAGTGCCCCACACACAATTCTTTTAGGTCAGATCCTGACCTTATTCTCCAAGTCTGGATGAGGTACAAGATACAAATGTTTGATTAGATACGGAAAGCAACTTTTCTGTACAGCCAGTATGTATCATGCTCGAATCATGTTATCCGTATATGTAAATTAGTTTTAGTTCAACATGTTTAATTCCAGACACCGTTCCTCAGCAAGTCAAAATGAATCATGTAGGTTGTTCCTGGTGATATCTGAAATATTCTGACAGATATTACTGTTACTGTTACTTGTCACTTCAATCATCCTGATAATGTATCTTTTAATACCTATTACAGTTTAATAGTCAGGGCGAAAATTGATGATAACAGATTTCCAATATAAGCACTGTTTTACTTGACAGAATACCCCACATATTATCACAGGTGAGAAAGGTGACTTTGGCCATATTAATTCTGTGGTGGTAGATTAGTTGATAGCTTTCTCACATCTGAGTCAGAAGATTGTGGGTCCAAATTCCACTCTAGAGACCAAAACATAAAATTTAGGTTGTGACATCAGGCACGCTAATGGAATGCTGCACTGTCAGAGGTGCTTTCTTTTTGGGTAAAGTATTAAGCTGAGGCCATATCTGCTGCTTTAGGTGGATAGGACAGATCCCGTGGGACTATTTCAAAGAAGAGATTGGGAGATCATCCTGGTGTCCTGAGCAACATTTATCCCCTTATGAACACCATCAAAACATATGAGCTTGTGGGTATTACATTACCGTTCTGGCCCATCATATTACTTTGAACACCAGAGTAAGTCTAATGCATTTTAACCATACAGAGTCAGATCAACAATGAACCACCACATTCCACAATACGGTTTGTGCATTCAAATAAGTAAAACTTCACAATTCCACTTCTGAGTACAGCTCTCAATTCTTATACTAATTCTGCCTTTAATTTCTACATTCACTGCTAAATTATAGTACTACATGGAGCTGGCAAAATGTGGAGCTCTTCTTATTTTTTTCTAATACTCTGTTAAGTCTGTTGTAATGTAATCTTAAACATTCAGGTAAAATTGTAAACACAAATTCACAAACACAAATGACCAACTGTCCTTATGATAAGCTCACTTTAGTGCATATATGCTCAGCAGAAAGTTGTTTAACTCATCATCTGGTGATCCTACATGCAGACTTGGGCATTGAAGTATGTGAGTCCTCATTCCCACAAGTATCACATTACTGTGGGCCCTTGCATGTTTCCTCCATGACAAACCATAAGACATAGGAGCAGAAGTTAGGCCATTCAGTCCATCAACTCTGCTCTGCCATTCAATCATGGCTGATAAATTTCTCAACCCCATTCTCCTGCTTTCTCCTCCTTGACCCTTGATCCCCTTGACAGTCATGAACCTATCTACCTCCGTCTTAAATATACTCCATGACCAGGCCTCTACAGCCTTCTGTGGCAGTGAATTCAATAGATTCACCATTCTCTGGCTAAAGAAGTTTCTCCTTATCTCTGTTCTAAAAGGTCTTCCCTTTACTCTAAGGCTGTGCTCTTGGGTCCTAGTCTCTCCTACCAATGGAAACATCTTCCCAACATCCACTCTGTCCAGGCCATTCAGTATTCTGTAATTTTCAATTAGATCGCGCCCCCACCTTCTCTTCCCCCCCCCCAAATCCTTCTAAAATCCATTGAATATAGATCCAGAGTCCTCAAACGTTCCTCATACGTTAAGCTTTTCATTCCTGGGACCAATCTCGTGAACCTCCTCTGAACCCGTTCAAGGGCCAGTGCATCTTTTTGAGATATGGGGCCCAATACTGCCCACAATATTCCAAATTTGGCCTGACCAAGGCCTTTTAGAGCCTCAGAAGTACATTCCTGCTTTTATATCCAAGTCCTCTCAAAATAAATGCCAAAGTTGCATTTGCCTTCCTAACTACTGACTCAACCTACAAGTTTACCTTGAGGGAATCCTGGACTAAAACTCCCAAGTCTGTTGGAATTCCAGCCTTCTGAATTTTCTCCCCATTTAGAAAATAGTCCATGCATTTATTTTTCTTACCAAAGTTCATGACCTCACACTTTCCCACGTTGTACACCATCTGCCACTTCTTTGCCCACTCTCCTAACCTGTCCAAATCCTTCTGCAGCCTCCCTGCATCCTCAATACTACCTGTCCCTCTACCTATCTTTGTATCATCTGCAAAGTGATTACACTTCAAAAATGTTTTGTCTATAAAACACGTGTTAATGAACTGAAATTTCAAAACATACTGTTGATGTGTAAGTGCATTGCTGGAGCATTGATGTTAGTAGCCAGTCAGATTAATCAGCCAGCAGAGCCTACCAGTGCTTCCTTATGTTCTCTGAGGGAAAAGTGTGAAGATATGAAAACAACAACAACCTCATGTTAAGCACAATCCTTGAAGTGCTTGCAATCTTAAATAAAAACTGGAAATGTTCAGAAAGTCTAGCAGCATCTAAGAGGAAAGAAATAGCTAATAAGCAAATTTTCCCAGTCCCTAAATGATGTGGGCAAGGCCAAGTGAATTTGTTAAAAAAAAACTGGTAAGCTGAGAAAAATGTGAATCTTGACACAGGAGAACAAAGTCTGATTTTCCACCCAGGGTTTTCATGATGAGCAAGTGATGAGATTCTCATGAGCAGTGAGAGGCCTATTTGCATGAGTTGACTTTTCATTACCACCTAAACTCACCTCATGTGTATGTAGTTTGCTATTTTACCAGGCGGTGGAGAGAAACTAGATGGCAATAGTTTCTCACATGGAAGTCTGACCAAGCACCTGGCAGCTCCAGCTCAATGCTGTCTTGGCCAAATTTCCTCAACATCTCAGGGCACTCTCCGTGGGCAGCGACCATCTTGATAAGTGTTCTTTAGTGCTTCATTGTTAAGGTTACAAGACGTCTGGCTTTGCCTGGACAATTCCAGTGTTTCACTAAACATTCTAGTAACCTGACATATTTCTCTAGATTGCTCAAATATCTGTGTTTTCGACTCCATTAACCCCCTCTCCTTTAACCTGACCTTCATGGTCCATTTCATTTCCAGTGGTTGTTTATCTTGAAAATCATATTTTTTAAAAAGTAGATTCCTTTTAAATTTTAGATCATTGAAAAGGTCAGGCTGATATCCAGAAATTGACCAATCAATGAGCTTGTGCCAAAAGCCTTCGATAGGCAGTTCATCTGAGGGTCTCAGTCCAATCAGAGGAAATGTTAGGCCCATGGAAAGTCAAAAAAGGGCTGTGATCAAAGAAGAGTAGAAAAGCGAGAGATGGCCCTTTCATTTATATCATATTTGGCCCTGTTTGAGTTTGAATTAATCTATCACTGGGAGTTTTGGGCTCCCCCAGAAACCTACATCAGTGGTGAGTGAGTGAGTGAAAACTGATCAAGGTGCTCTGTAGTTACTCGGAATTTTATTTGATCCCCAATTTGGTGAGCTATTCCGTAGGATGTTCTGTGCTGTGTATTTCCTTTGCACGTATGCATCTGCTGATGTAAACAGCTGTGATGATCAACAGGGACATTGCTGGCTCTTGTTAAGAGGTAAAGACTTGACAGGTGGAATTTCTACAGAGGCTACCTATTGAAACCTGTCTTTTCAGGCAAGAGTCGTGGCTTTTCATTAAGTTGAAATTAGTTGCCTAAAGCTGTTGGATCTTTAGTTAGTTTCAAATAATATTTGAAAGACTCCCTATTTTATTTATCAAGCGCATTGCATTTTTTTTTTTTTAGATGTCTTCAGTAATTGAGTATCTTAATAGTTGCCAACTCTGGCTGGCAATATTCCAGCAGATGTCAACACATAACTTCTGAACTTCAACTGTCCCCTTCCCCTGACCGCTCTCATTTGTCACTGCCATATCAATCACCATAAGCTCCACCTTTCAAGGGCTTTCCCATACATCCCAGTTTTGTTTTTTGAAAATCTGGTCACCTTATCCATTGTATTTTCACCTGATTTTTATTTTTATTCTTAATAGGTTGGGGATCATATCATTGAAATCAATGGAGAGAACACCAGAGAAATGACTCATGCCAGAGCAATAGATCTGATCAAATCTGGAGGGAAAAGAGTCCGTCTCCTCCTTAAACGTGGGACAGGTCAAGTGCCCGAATATGGTAGGTTTCATATTCTAGATCAGTTCATTTTCTATGTAGCTAATAAAGAATAAAGCCAAATTACAACAACCTTTTCAGGTTCTAGACCAACGTGTTAAAATTGGCAACCAGCTACTAATCAAGTTACGACAAATCTTTAACTTT
This sequence comes from Ginglymostoma cirratum, assembly GCA_024137785.1. Classification (NCBI taxonomy): domain Eukaryota; kingdom Metazoa; phylum Chordata; class Chondrichthyes; order Orectolobiformes; family Ginglymostomatidae; genus Ginglymostoma; species Ginglymostoma cirratum. Next base: position 23,003,108 of record JAHRHZ010000045.1, on the reverse strand, counting down.
AAGAGGCTGCTGACTGACACTTAAACAATGTTGTGTAACTGATTGAATTTTGGCACACTAACTTGATTGCAAGCTCCATCAATTTCTAGTCACTTAGCACAATTGACAACAAATGTATTGCCCTCTTATTTGTTCAACAGAAGGTTTGTTAATCAAACTAGCTTTTCTCCCTTTCTCTAGTAAGACTTGGATCATCAAGCTTCAAAATATTGGTACAAGAAACGGTCAAAATAAAAATTATTTGAAATGTCATTATATTATTAAATGTTAAATTCTATCGATAGCTGGTTGCCAATTGATGTTAGCATTTCAGTTACAAACATACATAGCTTTAAAAAAGTTACAGCTAGTTACTAGGACTCAATCTACTTTTTAATGTCTTTCTAATCACTTAACTTCTTGCATGACTTCTTATTTTGATGTTTCTTTTAACTTAATTCTGGCCTGTTTTAAATTTTTGAATTTACTATGCTAAACAGCTATCTAAATAACATTGTGCTAACCATTGTGTTAATATCTGCCACCGGTTCTGTTAATTCTAATGATTGGTCCTAGGCTGTTCCTCCCCTTCCTTTAGGAATGGTACCTTCCAGTCTCTCCATGTGCATGAAAAGTGACAAGCATGGGTCCCCTTATTTCTTCCTATTGGGCCACCCTAAAGACACGGTTTGTAATTCTGCATGCGTTTTCTTGAAATTTCAGATAGATTAATTTCACTTAATTATAAATTAACGCATTCTATAGATAAGCTACACATGGTCTTCTTCTGTGAAACAGTGTACTAACATGAGTACTTGACATAAAGCATTAACAGTGACTGTAATTTAAAGGTCAATAACTAGAATTAAATAGTATCTGCTAATTTGCATACTGTATTTTATAAACTTAATCACTTAAATTTCTTAGAATTGTTAACTGTTCTAAGCATTATGAAACGTCTATCTTTCTGTGATGTACAAAAAAAATACATCTCCACTTTTTCTTTCTTGAATTCCTTGACAATAATTTGAAATTAAAATTTTATTCTGTGAATTGATGCTGCAAGGTATGCTTTGAAACAAAATTCAAAACTACAGTAAAAATAAGTCACATTCCATTAATATCAAACTGACAATGTCTCTCCACTTTTCAGTGCTACCAGGTTTTTAAAATAAACTTATATTCCAAAAATCAAATAGCTGCTAACGCAAGCTACCTAGACTCACTGGTCATTCTGCAAGATCCTAGAGATTACTGTTGAATACAAGACAAAAAGCTTTGGACTCATGTCTGTTTTTCAGCAATATTCAAATTCTGTATTACCAACTGTAAATTAATGTTCTTGTTGCATCCATACCTCTGTTTATGAAACCAGAATTCTATATGATTTGCTATCTATTCTCTCAAAATAATTTGCCACATCATGATCTATGCATATTGACCTCAGGACTCTCTGTCCCTGCACACACTTAAGAACTGTGTAATTAAGTCTGTATAGCCAGTTCTTTTTTCTGCAAAATGTATTACCTCACACTCAACTATGGTAAATTCCATTTGCCACTTGCTTACCCATTTCACTAGCCTACCTATGTCCTGTAGCAGTCGATTGGTTTCACCTTTACCATTTGGAAGCATGGAAGGGTTTTGAGAATTCATTCTGAATTGCAATATCCAAGTCATTTATATAAGTCAAAAAAAGGCTACTGGCATGCACCATACCTACTATCTTCCAGTCAGAAAAAAACAATTTTTTATCATGAATTGCGATTTTCTGTTCTGAGGCAATTTTTAAATCCAAGTTGATGCTGACACTTCTATTTCATGAGCCTCAGTTTGCTTCACCAGCATTTTAATGGCACTTTGTCAAATGCTTTCTTAAAATCCACATTGACAATATCTATTGCGATCCCTTCATCCACACTTCCTTCTATAAATACACAAGTAGCAAAAACAAAGAATAGTATGGGCTGAATATGAACCAAAAAGATCATCATCCTTTGGAGGCATAGGGCATGGCTCTATTTTAATCTGACTTTTTTAAAATAAAGGATGTTGGCAACGTCAAGGTAACTGGGATGGTCGAGAAATTCAATTGGACTAAAACAGAAAGAGGAGTTACTTGAACATTCACAGTTCCCAAAAGTAGAAAGGTTATCTTGTCTAGATGGGATGTATTTAGGTTGCTGAGGAAAGTGAGAGTAGAAATTGCAAGGCTATGGCCACAATTGTCCATTGCCGCTTCGATATGGTACTGGTGTGAGAGGACAGTATTGCAACCCTTTGACAAAAATGGGAAACGAACAAGCTCTGAGATAAATGGCCAGTTTGTTTGATGGCAATGATGGAGTAAGTATTAGATGTAATAAACAAAGTCCAAATGTTCAGTTAGAAAATATAGATGAGTAATTGAAATCCTGTATAGATTTGTTTGATTGACTAAAGTCATGTTTGACTAATTTGGTTTATTTCTTTGGCGAATTAGTAGAGTGTTAATGAGGCCTGTACAATTGTGGATGTGAACTGAAAAAAAAATTTTGAAATGCCATTTCAATAACATGTTAACAAACAAGATTAAAGGGACTGTGACAAAATCAGAATTTACTGGAGAAACTCAGTAAGCCTGTCTGCATCTGTGGAGAGAAAGCAGAGTTAACTTTCAAGTAGTGTCCCTTCTTCAGGGGCTGTGAATTTGGCCTTGCAGCATAAAGCAGTAAATAGTTGTGAATGCTTGTTTTTAAAACTGGAGGGACGTATTAAGTGATGTCTCCTCAAGGGTGGATATGTTCTACATACAAACATATGAATTAGGAACAGAATTAGGACATTCAGCCCCTTGAGCCTGCTTTGCCGTTCAATAAGCTGATCTGTTAGTGTTTTGAACTTCACTTCCCATCTATCCTTAATAACCTTAGATTTTTGTTAGGTAAGGGAATCAATCACCTCCACCTTAACAATATTTGATGACCCCGCTTCCACCGTCTTCTGAAACTTTGAATTCTAAAGTCACACAACCCTCAGCCAGTGCCCTCTAGTTCTCGATTAACCTACAAGAGGAAGCATAATTTCCATGGCACCTTTATCACAACCACTTAGGATCTTACATATTTGAATCAAGTCATCCCTCACTCTAAATGTCAGTCCAAACAAATCCACTCTGTCCAACCTTTCCTCATAAAACATTTATTCCAGATATCAATGTCTTAAATAACTTTTGGATATCTGTGGAAAATCTTGCTATCTGTTCTTACATTTCTAGTTATTACTTCACCTGACTAATCTTTTAGTCATTCTCTGCTGTTCTTTATGTTCTGACCAGTCATCTGACCTGCCACTCATCCTTGCACAATGATATGTATTTTTCCTTAAATTTGATGTCTTTCCTTGCATTCTTAATTAAACCATGGATGGTGGTCTGCTGTCTTGGAAGTTTTACTTATTTATATTTATTCTCAGTATTATAAAATGTCCCTAAAATATGTGCCAATGCTTCTCTATTCCTGTATTTCCCAGCTCCGTATCCTAGTTCATTTCACCCTTCATGACGCATCGTCTTTTGTTTCTGTTTAAGTGCTGGTCTTGGACTCACTCTTTTCCCTTTCAAACTGAGTATAAAATTCAGTCACATTGTAGTCACTGCTGCTTAGGGATTTCTTTATTTTGCAGTCATTAATACTGACTCATAACGCAATGCCAAGTCTAATAAAACTTACTAGATGGTTTTAACCGCTTTAAAGCATCCATTCCCATCTTGCTGTCACTGAGTCACTGTCCTTTGTGTTCTTCCTGCCCAGCATCTGTTCTTTAGACCCTGAGTTTTTTGTTGGAACTCAGCCTCCACTTATCTCTATACTTGTGTTCTTTCCTTTGAGTATTAGTGGTGTTTCCAGTTCAGGAACACCACAGATTTGCAATTTAATATCTCCTGGATCTCCTGATCATTCTCATCAACCCAGTTCTTACTGGCACAGAAACCAACATCTTCTTACAGGTGCTGTATATGATAGATTCAAGGACAGACCAGGCACCACTACTGGTCACTGAGTATCATCAAATTGAATTTGAGGTGCTCACTGTGTAGGTCTTTCTTTGCGGAATCATTGAGTCCATTGACGTTGAAATCCTGACATCAGTGCAAATACTGCTGCTGTTTTTGATTCATGCTGATGAAAATATTGGACTGGGTTAGGCAATAGTCAATCCAGCAGTCATCAGTTCCTGCGTTGTGAGATTCAGATATCCTTGTGGCCCCATCAATCAGGTGCCAACGTCTAGAATCAGGGTGCTGTTGTGGGGTTATCTTTCTGGCAAAATAAGGCATTTCTTATGCCTACACAATGCTCTAAGCCCTTCATCAGGAGGAGGACGTAATTGACATTTAACAAGCCTACCGTTATGACTGTGACAGGAGGAATGGATTGATAATCAAGCCTCACTGCTCCACTAGTTGCACCATTAGCATAAGAAAAATAGAAATTGAGTGAACGTGTCAAATCCAGTATGACTTCGCAACTGAAGGAGAGCTATATCAGACCCGGAATGTTAACTTTGTCTTTTTTCTTCTCAGATGCTGCCAGAACTGCTGAGTTTCTCCAGCACTTTGTTTTTATTTCCCATTTCATTTGAAAGATATGCTTCCTTGCTTCTCCAAAGTCACTCCACCCGAAAGACTGGAAGTGGCTTAAGCGAACATTAACCTTCAGTAATTAGCAGGTGCCCTACAGCCCACGTACTGTGGAGTGCAGTTCCAAGAAATCAACTGATCTTGTTCAATCAATAAAATTTCCAAATAATTTCATCTCTTCCAGTTTCTTAAGTACAGAATATGTATTCCTAACATCATAATTTCCTTGCCAGCCATGACTTTTCAGAAGTCTGTCCCTTCCAACTGTGACATTGAAATCAGCAAGGAGAATCAACTTGTCTCTCTTTGGGACACGGGACAATAATTAATCAAGGCAGGAATCATCAACTAAATAGAAATTGAGCAAAATTAAATTTTATTTTGTATGATTGCAGTGTTCTTTATGGAATGGCTTATTTAGGAAACAAAATATTGCTTGGGAGTCCTGACTTAAAGTTGGGGTATATTCCTGAAAATTGCAACTTTAAGTGAAGCACTGTTTCCCATAGGAATTAATATTAAAGTCAAAGTTGAGTACCTGAGGACAACTTTTTGCCTAAAAAAGCATGTAAAAGTTGAAATAATGTACTGTACATGGACAAAACTGTCCTTTCCTAGCTGAAGAACATGCAAAAAAGAATGAATCACTTTTAATATAGCAAATACACTTTAAATTCAAATTTGACAACACTCATCATTTTCTCTTTAGCAGCCCTTCTGGGATTACTTGCTTTTACTCCATTTGATGGGATCAAAGATGATTGATAAGTTCGATGTACAATCAATAGACTGTGTCATGTTTGGACAGGTGTTGCTTGCAATGTCAGTGTCGTCCTGCATTAGTGCCTTCCTAAATGGAGCTTCTTTCCTTTTGGTTGGTCGCAATGAGTTGTTGGAAGTATTTGACATTTCCAGAATTTGAGGATATCAATACAGTATTTTGTTGGTGGTGGCTTTGAGTAATTCAGAGCGTCAGTGCTGGCATTTTGGCTTTGGAAAAGACTTCGCTATTGAGGTTTTTTAGAGGATATTACTGATTTTAAATTGAAGTAGCATCAAACAACAAAGCATTGATAGCGTGAATGGGATTAAGGGTCAGGATCACCAACATCCATAAAAACCTTAACCAACTGCTGAACAGTTCTTTTTTACTCTTCCTGGTAAATCTCTTTGTAGCAGTTAATGGCATTATTAATTCTTCTGTTCCGTCTGGCGTTGTGCTATCTGTTCAGGGCATTCTCTGTGAAGATTTTCATCACCTTTTCCATGATTTGGAGAACACTGGCCAAAAGACCATGAGATAAATAAGCAGACGCAGACCATTTAGCCCATCGTGTCTGCTTTGCTGTTCAATGAGATTATGGCTGTGTGGTCACTGCGCTCTTGGGGATCTTTCACTCTGAGATCATTTATTAAAACTACCTCATTATACATACCAGATCAAGAACAGCCTGATCCCTAGTTGGATCCACAACATATTGTTCCAGGAAACTATCCCAAATGCACTATCTGAATTCTTTCTTATGGCTACATCTACCAATTTGATATTCCAAATCTACATGAAGAATAAAGTCACCTATGATTAATGTTCAGGTATTTTTACATGTCCTCATTATCTCCTGATTTATTATCTGTTCTACAGTATAGTTCCCTTAGTTATTTCTTGCCTCCACACATGTACTAGATTCGGCATCAGCTAATTCAAGATTGTTCCTCACTATTGCACTTGTTCTGTCATGTAACAACAGAAGTAGCCACAATCTTTTCCTTTCTGCCCATCCTTTTGAAAAGTCATATACCCCTAAATAGTTGGTTCCCAACTTTGATCTCCTTGTAACTACGACACTGTAATGACTATATGATCATATCCATTAATCTTTGTTTACACCGTTAATTCATTTATTGTGTTCTGAATGCTACGTACCTTTTTCCTTTAACCGTTTTTACCGCTTTGACCTTATTTGCTACTATTTTTATGTTTGTAAGCTCTGTCCCTACTGCATCCCAGTTATTATTAGGCAAGTAGTTGCACCGCAGTTCTGTCACATCCTTTTACTTTGTAAGTCTACATATCCCCTCTCCATGACGTCGTCATTGTAAGTGGTGCACTCAATAAAGCATTAATCATTTTGGACCTATATACAATATGTCACTGGGCAGGGCAAGTAGTGGAAAATATAGTCAGTTAGGATAACTTGATTTAAGGGAAGGTGTCATTATCTGTCAGCCAAGTTTGCAACAAGACCATGCCATCAGTACAATAAAATATATTGTGGACATCAGCCACAATAAACTCAGGTGACAAAGGTCTGTTTCACAAGTCAGAAAATCTTGAGGGAAGTTCAGAAACAGATGGTAATAGCGGAGTTGATGGCAGAGTCCACAAGATCAGGACTGGGAGGGGTGAGTTGGACAGGAAAAAGATTCAAAAGATGAACTCCCTCTGGCACACTTGGTGGGAAATCAGAGAGAAAATAATGGGACTGCAGCTCATAAAGATGCAGCAACAAGTGCTTGATGGGTCCCTAGGCAGATGGATTGGAACCAGATGGTGAGGAAACTACTTCAAGAATTAAGATTCAAGAAGTCAACTGTAAAAGTAAGGAGAAATCAAAGGCGATAACAATAGACAAGGTCAGCAAAATTTAAGTATTTACTTTTTTGAAAATTAGTTACTACATTTGGTTAATGTTACAATAGCAAACTGCAGGTGATAATTCATTACCTTTGTTGTATTAATAGTAAATTTTTAGCATTAATATGTGTGGACTGAAGGAGCACACAAACTGGTGACCCAGGGAGACTGTTTTTCTAGTTTTAGTGCAAGGCTATGGACTAAAATAATTTTTTTTAAACTCACGTGGTGTGCACTCCTTGCTGGCCCAGATTTTGAATTCACTAGTATTAACCTTGAAATTTTGATCCTTTCAATAGTTTTAAAATTCAACAAGGCTGGTGCTATTACATTGAGTAAATATATGTGTGAATAAATAATGAGTAGTGATTATACACATTTTCAATACATAAGATCACTAAGCTAACTGAAGGAATGCATCTTTAAAAACAAAAACTGTGAAAAGAATGAAATAAATCAGGTGTTGTAGATTGGGAACTGATGCATTTTTAACATTGTTTCTAATTTTGCAGCTAATAAAAAGATGCTACGTTGTTTTGTTTTAAATTATACAAAGTAGAAACAAAGACAACAATCCTTAGAACATTTAATACAGTGCAACATATAGGAAATTAAAGCTTTTAAATTGCAGTGCGTTTTCATCTACTATTCCTGTCATTAAGTATTTCATAGAAAGCTGGCAGTTCATGAAACTCTTCTCATTCCTACATAAGCATTCTTACATGCCGTTTCTACTGTAGCGTAAGAATTACCCCAACTTCAGGACATTCTATTCTAAATATTAAAATAACAATTGAAGTTGATAATAACTATATTTATATTTAAACTTTTATCTAATTACACCCTTTTCATATCTTCTTCGATTATTGGAAAACTTGAGGCAATTTAAACATGTCGGATTATAAATTAAAAATATTGAAGTAAATGTACAATTCAGAAAAAAGGAACAAAAGTAATAATCAGTAATTTGATATTTGGCCAGATTTAGCTCCATTGCAAGGTCTTTTATTGGGAAGCTTTCTTTTTCTTTTCATTACTCATGGGAGTGAACTTGCTGGCAACCCCAGAATTTATTTTCCATCCCTAATTATCTTCTATAAATCCTGTACTGACTCTTTTAAATTATTGTTTTAGCAGACAACCACAGCTGGAATGCTTCCTCTGCAGGCTCCCCAAGCCTCTCGGAAATAACCATAATTCCTGATGATCTGATACCACCATCATCATTATCGCATTCTGCCCCAACCTGTGATTCCATTCACCAGCTAGCCCCAGGGACGTTATGGGACATCAAGAAAGAACATGATATCGTGGCAAGAGAGCACTCTGCAAATCACTATGGGAGGAGCAGAAGAGACAGATCAGAGAGCCCAGGAAAAGTGGAAAAGTTGAAGCAACATCGAAACTCTAAGAAGAATCTTCCAAAGTTCTCTAAGGAAAATAGTAAAAAGACATATGGTGGCAGGACCACCTCTGAAAACAGGACAACTGGGAGGAAATATTTTACAGACACTAAAACAGGGGAGGGCAAGTTTTATGAGACAAGCAATGGGAAACATAAACGTGGTAGATCCATGTCCCCAGCTTCCCGGAGGGAAAGGTCTCCTGGAATAAAAATGGATCATAAAGTTGCCGGTATCACTGAGAGAAAATTGGTAAAAACACATAAACACAGGATGAAATCTGCAGATTTTGGCTTACGAATTAATACTGGTGATGTTGATAACTTCCATGAAAATGCCTTAGAACAGGTCATCAAGGACCTTAAACGAGATCTCAATAAGATCTCCAGTGAGGAGCATACACATTCAAATCTTGCTATTCAAAGTAATAACACTATAACCCGAAAATCAACTATCTCACCTGGGCCATGGAAAATTCCTGGTTCTGATAAGTATCCCAGTATAATGAAATCTGGTGCTGCGACCATGGGCAAATGAAGTATTAATATTGTTATTCTCCCAATTTTTGGATAGATGCAGGACATTCAGCATTTCCCCTTATCATGTTATTTATCTAACTTAATTTGAACAGTTATTCAGCCTTATAAACTGGAAGCATTTACATTAACAATATAATGGGAATAATACTCAATGGGGCAGTGATATGTTTGGTCATGAAAGACTTTGAAGAAAGCAACCAGCTGTATTTTGAACCTTCTGTAAACTGACGTTTTACCACTATGTTATGAGGACAGTGACAGCATCCATGAACCAAACCAATAAACTGTATGGAGCAGTGCAGTGCGTTTATGTTGGTAAACGTAACTTCAGAGATCAAGAATAATATTGGTGCTTTAGTTGAAAACGATGTTTAAAGTATGAAGGATTCGCTTCATCTGTATGCTGCAGTCATATATGTTGTATCAGTAATCTTTGTACTAGTGGGAACATCAGTTGTTAGAGTCTGGCCTTAAGTAAAACTGCACTGAAGAATGAGGCACTGAAGAATTGAAGTCTACGTAAAGCTGAACTTTTGTAAATATTCAATTTATAGAACAAAGGTCTAGCCCAGGGGTTAAAGTTGTTTTAAATAATACCAGGGTCTCATCTCTAGGAATAACACAAGTGAAAATATTTAATTTAAATTGAATCTTGTATCAAAGCAACCCAATCGTTAGGTCCACATCAGTGAACCAAGCACAAGAATAGTGTCATAGTAATGAAATAATGCAGTTGATTTTCAAATGGAAGTTTACTTATGGTGAATGTAACACGGTTCACCTACTTTATCCTCTGGCCTAGCCATAATCTGATTTCTGCCGTTAATGGTATAGTAAAATCAGGTTTTGGGCGATGCTTCTGTATTGTAGTGCACGTACCTGTATTACCCCCTGGTTTTAGGTTTATGGAAGACTGGGATTATGATTGCAGAAGCAAACTATATTTTGTACAGTTCACAGCTCTTACATGTGCAGTAATTGCTGTATGCTATCTGTAATCGAATTATCTATGAACATGACACGTCACTTACCCTTTGGATAAATATTGCTGTGTAGTGTTAGCTGTGAATTTACCTTGTACAGTATCTCTATAAATATGATTCCATGTATTATTAGTCACAAAGACTGTAAGTGAGCAACTATTTTTATGAAATGCACCACTATGGATAAATTAACTTTTACAGAAATCTTGTTTATGATATTCTATCTGAAACACTGTCAAATAAAGTACATACTCTGAAATGAGTATTGTTCAAAGTGCTGCTTCATTTTCCAGCTCAGGCGAATAAAAAGGACCTTTATGCTTGTGTGTTTAAGTTATCAGAAGATAATTATATGCACGTTCTTATGTTATGCAAATCAACATTTTTTGTGTGTCTGTGAAATTAACTTTTCTTATATTCTATCAATACCTTTTATTCAAAAGTCTGTACTGTTGGTGTTTTACTTTTGGCTTCAGGTACCAGAATGTTGCTACTGTCAAAAGTCTTTCTAATCTCTTTGACCAGAGTCATTAAGATTGTTTTACAAAGGTGTTCAACTCCTTTCATGGGTTTTGTCAGGACAAAGCCAAAGAATGCACAGCAAAAGATTATTTGAAAATGTCAATTCAGCTGATACTGTAGAATCTCTCTTGTTATCCTGCAAATTTGCAAGGGTAGTTGGTCATTCCCTGATGTTGAGACATACAACATATTTGTGTAATGCTGAAAAGTAGTCTCAAAAAGTAATGCATTAAGTGACTGGAGTAGTGTGACTTTAAAAAAGGCAACCTCAGGTTTTTTTAATTTAAAGGATTACGTTATAACTCTACACTAGTTTCAGTCTTCGGCTTTGTGATTTTAGTCCATAAATTGGGAGTGATGTATCAAAGAAGTTTACAAATAATCGTTAGAGAAAGATCAACCTTAAACCAATCATTGTTCCCGGTTCTTTTGATCTCATTCTCTGTGAACCTTAGAAGAGATACCACAAACCAAATTCAGTCACTCTAAAGCACAACTAAACTACTTCAATAATCAGCTCAACTGAGTTTTTAACCACAGATTTTATGGAAAGGGAAGTGTAGTAGATGAGTCATACCTAGGTCACCACATCACCTGGCAGATTATCAATAGTGATATTGCTTAATACCTAGGACTATTTACACATCCATCACTCAGCTACTAGACTGTCACTACTGAAGGGAGAAAATTTATTTTAAAAGAATAATGAAAATAAAACAAATCGAAAGTAAGATTGCTAGAAGAAATTGGAAGTTAATTTTAAGAGTTGCAGATAGAATAATTGGTAGAAACCTTGCATCTGAGTCACCAGGTTCCAAGTTCAAATCCCACTAGAGGGCATGATATCAAAGCCGACAGCCCATTGAAATATTGAAGGAATGCTGCATTGTTGACAGCTGAGACATTAAGTAGAGCCTGTCAGCCTGTTCAGGCAGATGTAAAAGATCCTGGCTAATATTCCTTAATCTTATCATAACACAAAAATGACTTGGTCATTTTGACACTGCTGTTTTTGGGAGTTTACTATGCACAAATCAGCTGCCACATTTTCTAAAATGGTGACTGTTCTTCAAAAAGAAATTCATTGGTTGAGACATCCAGTGGTTGTGAAATGTGCTATTAAATGCAAGTGTTTTCAGTGAAGAATAGTAAAGCACCACACACATCATCTGTAGAATCTAACAACATGAATACAGTTTTAAAGAGCTGAATAACATACTCATGTTTCTATGTAAAATAAGTTTTCTGATGGATGTAAAGATCCTATCACCGATGATCAAAGTTTCAGTATCACAACAAGCCAAATTATGAGCCTCTTAATTTGTGTAAAATATGTTGAGACGTTACTGTTAGATAACTGACATAATTTCATAAGCACAAAAGAAATCATAACTGTCAGAGAACTTAGTAATGTTTAGTACCAGTAGAGAATAAATATTGCATGAAAATATATCACCAAGATATTTTCATACAACCGGTGAAATTAAAATTGTACAGCCACAGAAAATTTTCTATGCCAATAAAAATACAAAAGCAAACTAATGTCGGAGCACTGAACCAACAAGTGTTATTACACAGAGGCAAACTCCTGAAGCTGTTCTGCACTGAAACTTGGCTTCATTCAAAAATATTGAAGAGGTAATTATCTTTATAAATTGTGATAAGTGTATCTTTATTATTTCTGTATGTTGAGTGGGCAATTGCATCTAAATATCTTCAAACATTTGTAGAAAATATAACTTCTGAAACACTATATTAAAAAAAAATCTCTTTTTATTGATGCAGACAATTTTGGATTGTTCTGAGGATGTGAAGATGGAGTATTGCTTTCCTATTTTTTCCCTTCCCCCAGTATACTGGGACCATTTGGCTCAGCAACCAGTTGCAGATCTTGAGGGGCTCCGCGCTACTCCGAAAACTGACTTTAAAAACACGATGAGTATAGACTTTTTTTCCTATATGAAGAGGACTTTGCATTTGCAGTAGGCTTTGTTTTTTAAGTGCTGAAACATTTTATTTATTGCCTTTGATTAAAAATACAGGGTACTTGCTTTCCTTTTTAATTTTAAAGTTGACATATCCTATGTCCCAAGGTGGCTTATCCAGTTTTATTACATATTGAAGGTTACGCCATGTATCTTTCTAGTGACTGTTACAGAGTCATAGATGTGGAGGTGCTGTTGTTGGACTGGGGTGGACAAGGCCCGAAATCACACAACACCAGTTAATAGACCAACAGGTTTATTTAAAATGACCAGCTTTCGGAGCACTGCCCTTTCTTCAGGTGAAGTGAGGAGAGGCACATAGGCACGGAATTTATAATCAGAGAGATCAAAAGATCATCCAAATGGTGTGAGTGGAGTCTCAACAGGCCAAATAATAAGTCTCTGCGGGTGATCAAGAGTGTCAGACGGTGTGAGGAAAGTGTCAACAGCTGAATAGCAAGTGAAGGGATGACCTAAAGATTGATTAATTGAGGAAGAGAGACAATCACAAAAAAAAACTAGGATGGATCTAGAGAAAAACCAAACAACTGGAATAACATGATGGTTATAAGAGGCGCAGGCCGAGGGTCTAACCAAAGTAACAAGTAATCCAAAACTGTACAAACTAGTTAAGAATGTCTTTACCTTCGACAACCAGTTCCACATCCAGACACAGAAGAGCCATGGGAACCAAATTTACACCCCATTATTCCAACATTTTCTTGCACAAGTTCAAGCAAGATTTCTTTGCTGCACAACCAACGCTATACAGCAGATACATCAATGACATTTTCTTCCTCTGGACTCATGGCGAGGAATCACTGAAATGACTACACAATGATATCACCAAGTTTCATCCCACCATCAGACTTACCATGGACTACTCTTCAGTATAAGTCTCATTCTTGAACACACACATCTCCATCAAGGACGGCCACCTCGGTACCTCACTCTACCACTAGCCCATGGATAACTTCATGATGCTGCACTTCTCTAGCTTCCGCCCTAAACATGTTAAAGAAGCCATTCCTATGGAAAGCCCTGTGTATACACAGGATCTGTTCAGATGAGGAGGAATGTGATGGAAACCTAAAGATGCTGAAAGACACCCTCATAAGGACAGGATACAGTTCTGACGTGCCACAGGAAAAAACCCACAATGGCCTCCTCAGAAGACAGACACAGGATACAACCGATAGGGTACCCTTCATCATCCAATACTTCCCCAGAGAGGAGAAACTACACCATGTTCTTTGTAGCTTTCAACATGTCACCGATAATGACGAACATCTCACCAAGATTCATCTCTACATCTCCACTTCTCACCTTCAAACAACCGCCAAATCTTAAACAGACCATCATTCACAGCAAACTGCCCAGCCTTCAGGACATCGACCACAACACCACACAACCCTGCCACATGCCAGATCATCAACATGGATGCCACCATCATACGCGGAAACACCAGCCACCACATACACAGCAGATACTCGTGACTCGGTCAATGTTGTCTATCTCAAACGCTACAGGCAAGAATGCTCTGAGGCAAAGTATCTTGGTGAGAGCTTGCAAACGCTATGACAATGGATGAATGGACACTGCACAACGATCACCAGACAGGAATGTTCCTTCCCAGTCAGGGAACACTTCAGTGGTCAAGGACATTCAGCCTCTGAACTTCGGTTAAGTGTTCTCCAAAGTAGCCTTCAAGGTACACACAACACAGAATTGCTGAGCAGAAACTGATACCCAAGTTCCGTACCCATGAAGACAGCCTCAACCATGATCTTGGGTTTGTGTCGCACTACATGTAACCCCACCGCATTGTTCTGTATCTGTAAAATCTTCCTTACTATCCCGTTTTAACACTATCACCTTGATAACTTGTTATGATCCCACTACCTTAATTAGTTTGTACAGTTTTGCATCATTTGTTGCTTTGGTTAGACCCAATGTGACTCCTATACCAACTATGTTATTCCAGTCATTTGGTTTGTCTCCAGCACCACCTTATTTTTAACTTTTTGTAATTATCTCTCTGCCTCATTTAATCAGATTATAGGTCATCCCTTCACTTGCTATTCAGCTGTTGACACTTTCCTCAGACCGTCTGACACTCTTGATCACCTGCAGACACTTATTATTTGGCCTGTCGACACTCCACTCACACCATTTGTATGATCTTTTGATCTCTCTGATAATAAATTCTGTGCCTGTGTGCCTCTCCTCACTTCACCTGATGAAGGCACAGTGCTCCGAAAGCTTGTCATTTCAAATAAACCTGTTGGACTCTAATCTGGTGTTGTGTGACATCTGACATAAAGTCGTAGAGTCACACAGCATGGAAACAGACCCTTTGGTCCAATGCATTGATGCCACCCATGTTTCCCAAACTAAAACTAGTCGCATTTGCCTGCATTTGGCCCATATCCCTCTAAATCTCACCTATTTTTGTACCCATCTTTTAAATGTGGTAGCTGTACCTGCATCTACCATTGCTTCTGGCCGTTCATTCCACAAACCAACCACCCTCAGGTCCCTTTTAAATCTTACTCCTCTCACCTTAAAAATATGCTCCCTAATTTTGAACTCCTCCACCCTAGGGAAAAGGCCTTTATTATTCACCTTATCTAAGGCCCTCATGATTTTATAAACCTCTGTAAGGTCACCCTCAACCTCCTATGCTCCTGTGAAAGAAAGTCCCAAGCTATCCTTATAACTCAAACCCTCCAATCCCAGCAACGTTCTGGAAAATCTTTTCGGAACCCTCTCCTTGTCTACCTTACATTTTGTTTTGATCTTAATTGTATAGGTGGATTTCTTTTTACTGTGGTGCTGTTAATAAGTTTAAAAAAATAGAAAAAAATAGATTTTCACAATTATGACATTCAAATAATATCAACTCATAAAGGCAATTGTAAATAGGTGCAGAAAAGAACAAAGCCATTCAGCCCATCATGCTTGTGCAGTCTCTGAAAATTTTGGTTGGAACCTCATACAGTCCTCACTTTCGACTGCCTATCCAATGTCTTTATAAATTTGGTCAGGTGGACTATTCTAGATTCTGACAAAACTGAGTGAAAAAAATTTCACCTTTCCCTCCATGATCTCTACTTTTTGACCCACTTATCAGAGGTAATGTAGTTTTTCTCTATATGTCTCATCATCTTGAAAGCCTCTAATAAGTCACCTCTTAAACTCTCTGTTCCAAGGAGTACATTCCTAAGTTCTTCACTGTCTCCTCTTAACTGAAAGCACTCATTCCTGGAAACTCTGCTTTGGACCCTTTCTGTGATCTTTACATCTTTCTTGAAATGAGATGGTAAAATTTCACAATTCTCCAGCTGAGGACTAAATGATGATTTTCAAAGTTCTAACATGATCTTATTTCTATATAAACTGAAGTAACCTAGAATCTCTAGCCCAGGATGCAAACTGCTAAATCTCTTCTACACCATCTTTAGTGCAATCACATCTCTCCTATAATGTGATAATCTCTACTACACAGAGTTCTCCAATTGTGACCTAAACAGTATTTTATAGAGTTTCAGTATAACTTACCTGCTCTTGGTTAATAAAGACAGGTAATCCATATGCGTTCTTAACCACCTAAATACCTACCCTGCAGGGACATGAAGAAACGCACACCAATATCCTTCTGATCTTCAGGACTTTCTAGGGTCCTCTGTGTAACTGACTCGTCCATTGCTGAACTGCTTTATTAATAGCTATGCTCCTCACTATTTACCATCCAACCGATATTTGTGTCATGCACGTTTCTTGATCACAGCCCCTGCATTTATAGAGTCAGAGAATACAGAAACAGACCCTTTTTTGTCTAACCAGACAATAGCAACCATAATCCCAAGCTAAACTAGTCCAGCCTGCTTGCACTTGGCCCATCCCTCCAAGTATTTCATCTCCATGTACTTATCCAAATGTCTTTTAAATGTCATTATACTGGCATCCATCACTTCCTCTGGAAGTTCAAGAACCACTGTCTGTGAAAAGATTGCCCTTCAAGTCTTTCTAAATCTTTCTCCTCTCATCTTAAAAATATGCTCCCTAGTCTTGAAATCCCCTGCCCCAGGGAAAGACAGCTACCACTATATCTATACACCTCATGATTTTATAAAGCCCTATAAAGTCACATCCTGTGCTCCGGTGGAAAAAGTCCCAGCCTATCCAGCCTCTCATAACTCAAATCTTCCATTCCCGGCAACATCCTGGTGAACGTTTTCTGAACCTTCTCCAACTTAATAACATCCTTCCTATAACAGGGTTAGCAGAACTGGACACAGTACTGCAGAGGAAGCCTTTACCAACATGTTACACAATCTCAACATTACGTCCCAACTCATATACTCAATGGCTTGCGCAATGAAGGCAAGCATGCATTCTGAGGAAGGCTCACTTGACCCGAAACATTAACTCTGATTTCTCTCCACGGATGCTGCCAGACCTGCTGAGCTTTTCCAGCAATGTCTGCCTTTGTTTCTGTGCTGACTATCCCTGATTAATCAGCGTCTCTCCAAGTGCAGATACTTTCTGTCCCTCAGAATTCTTTTTAATAACTTAGCCACCATTGAGATTAGACTGACACCTTCTTCTAGTCTCCTGGTCTATTCCCTTCCTCCCATTTTTTAAAAACAGGAAAACATTTATAGTCCTCCAGTTCTCTGGCGTCTCATCTGTGGCCTGAGAGAATTTGAATGTTACTGCCAAGGCCCCTGATATCTCCTCACTCATCTCGCAAACTGTGGTTTGCTACAATAATGTTTAAAATTCTTCAGTAAATAATATTACTGGCCGTTATATAGTGATACATTGCTTTCAAGCTTTTTAAATCATTTTTCTAATACTGCATCTCTGTACTGCTTTTTGAGATTTCCCACCTTTTTCAAGGTTCCCTCACATTCACCTCTAATGATCAAAACAGTGGCTATAGGTTTCTTCTAAGACTTTTTCATCATCTGTAACTAAAATGGAGTTCTCCCATTTCATCCCAGGTAAAGTTGATGCTTTCCCACCATTTGCAGTCTGATGTATTTTGGGAGAACTATTGAGGCAAGGGAATTCACATTGAAAGGTAGTAAGTACAGAGGATCAGAGGGACCTTCATGCGCCTTTCCATAGGTCCTTGAAGGCAGTAGGACGGGTAGATAAGTTGGTTAAGAAGTCATATGAGATACTTGACTTGCTTACGCAAAACGTTAAATAAAGGAACAAGGTGGTTACAATGGAACTTTACATACTGTTAGTTGGGCCACATTTGGAATACTGTGCGCATTTCTGGTTGCCACACTATAGGAAGGATGTGGTTGCATTTGAGAGGGAGCAGAACCGATTCACCACAGTGTTGTCTAGCCTGGAGAAATTCAGCTTTAAGGAGATACTAGATAGACTTGGGTTGGTTTCCTTAGAGCAAAGATGGCTGAGGGGTGATCTGATTGAGATGTACAAAGTTCTGAGAGGCATAGTCAGGGCTGATTGGTGAAACCTTTCACCTTAGTAGAGAAGCAAAGCCCAGACAGCACAATTCTAAGCCACAGTCTAAGTGCTGGGAAATGGGATTAGGATAGATGATTGTTTAGTGCCTGATGTGTCACGGTGGACCAAAAGACCACTTTCCTTACTGTACAACACTATGACTCTAAAACATGTGGAATGTTCTTCTATACAAATTCTTAAATAATGTTCTCTGGCTGTGGACCTTGTAACCCATCCTTCCCAAATTGTGGCATAATTACTGAGTTCCAGTCCTTTTAACTCTTTAGTGTTTTTTTTCCTGACTTTTATTCTTTCTCCACACTGTTTCATTACTGTTTAAGCTGAAAGTGAGTTTTTAAGAATAAATTCTGAAACCATCCCAATGCTGTAGTCCCAGTCTGAACTTACTTCTTACAAGGAGCATCTCTGCCATTGAACGATGATAAGGTGAAAAGTGAGAATTATTTTACGGTCCCCTCTCACCCCTTTTGGTGCTTGCACTGTTTCCTAAAGTTATTTGCTTTTCCCTTAAAGATCTGTAACTTCAAGTCCAGGTGTTCCTTGCAGAGCCCTCTTCACTAAGGCCTCTGTATTTTCTCATTGTTGACATTTCTGTTTTTTATTTGGTATTTTCTCTCTTTTCCACTTTTGTCCTGTACTTTTTACCAGTTTTTCAATGGCATTGGTGTGCTGAACTTGCCTTTTGCTTTTACCCCAATCACTGCTGTCTCTGACAGACATCACATTTCAGCTGTTGACCAACTACCGTGCTAACGCGCTTAAAATGATGAACACATTTAGAACATAGAACAATACAGCGCAGAACAGGCCCTTCGGCCCTCGATGTTGCGCCGACCTGTGAACTAATCTAAGCCCATCCCCCTACACTGTCCCATCATCATCCATATTTGCTTGAAGTGTGTTCTTTCTGAATTTCTTTACCTTATGATGGGTATCAGATCCATACTGCTGTAACTATGTGATATTTTCCCAAATGATAACCACCGTTAATTTGAGGTTTTTTTTCTCTACTAGTACAAGATACCATGTAAGGTTGTTAGAGGTAGCTTGATTTTCCATCAATCCTCCTTTCTCCTAGGTCTATCTAGTGATTAGTGGTAGAATGTACACCAAAGAATATCTACACAAGAGGCACTATTCTTGAGTCAAGAACGTTTATCGCATGATAGCAATAAGTACAACTATAGCACATAATTACTAGAAACTTAGCAATACAGATACATCTGCTTCCTCCAAAAGATACAGTAGACCTCTTTGGCTCCACCCATGCTATTGATGTTACACACTGTCTGTAGACATCACTGTCTATTCAAAGCCATTATCTCATGCAACAACTATAGAGTGTAGAATTTGTGGAGAGACAGCAGGAATTTATTAGGCACTCGCTCAAGTTTTATGATTGTGGCAATCAGAGTAAACTTAATAAAATGAAAGAACTGAAGCAGAAAATTGAAAATATTATTGGAATTGTTTTATCTCCATCTAGTGACATTTTATCCCCCATTACAGAAGAGAGCACAACACCAGAGAAAGGACTGGGGCCCAAATATGATCCTCCCCTGTTCACTTGACAACAAGATGAGGAAGTGATGGAGATTCGTAACAGTTATGTATCCCTGACCATTGAAGATGGAGTGACTGGAATCTTTGGTAGCAGAGTTAATCAGTTACCTGCAAGTAATACGGTATCACATATTGGCTTGATTTCAGTAACAAGTGAAATATGATTTTCATAATACTAAATAGCAATATTCTTGGCCTGCTAGTGTTAGTATTGCATTTTCTCTGCACAACTGTAAGATTTTAGGGTTTACGTTAATTGTAAGATCTAAATCAATTTCAAAAATAGGTTGAATTGCAGGAACCAGTCTAAGCTTTCACTATTGTGAATTGGTTATAAGACCATTTCAGATACAAATATATGTTTTCAAAAGTTTTATAGAATTGATTAGGTTGATTATAAAAAGTATGGATAAAGACAATAAAAGCAGTTGTTTTCAACGAATGCACATTGGGATGCCAGATGACGACACTCGTTGATCGAAGTTTGCTTTCTGTCTTCAGCCTTCCTTGGTTGTGCATTGAATCAATTAAGAATCATAATTTATTAACTCTTGTTACTCACTCTGCATGATATTCTAAAATCTAGTTGGCTGACAAACAGTTATTTGGGAGTTTAGAATCATAGAGTTATAGTCATACAGCATTGAAACAGACACTTTGGTCCAACCATGTTCCCAAACTAAACTAGTCCCACTTGCCTGCGTTTGGCCCATAACCCTCCAAACCCTTCTGATTCATGTACCTGTCCAAATATCTTCTAAATGTTGTAACTGTACCTGCATCCACCACTTCCTGTAGCAGCTCATTCCACATATGAACCACATATGTGAAAACATTTTCCCTCAGCAACCTTTTAAATCTTTCTCTTCTCACCTTAAAATTGACCCTAGTTTTGAACTCCGCAACCATATGAAAAAGACCCTTGCTTTCACCTGGTATATGAACCTTGTGATTTTATAAACCTCTATAAGATCATCCCTCAACCTTCTACGTTCCAGTGAAAAAAATTCCCAGCCTATCCTTGTAACACAAACCCTCCAGTCATGGCAACATCCTGGTAAATCTTTTCTGAACCATGTCCAGTTTAATTATATCCTTCCTACCCCAGGGCAACCAGAAGTGTACACTGTATTCAAAAAGTAGCCTCACCAACGTGATGTACAACCTCAACATGACATGCCAACTCGTATACTCATTGGTCTGAACAATGAAGGCAAGCGTGCTAAGTGCCTTATTAAGCACCCTGTCTACTTGTGACTCAACTTTCAAAGCACTATGTACCTGAACTCCTAGGCTTCTCTTTTTGACAACATTACCCAGGGCCCTGCCATTAACTGTACAAGTGCTGTCACCCTCATTATCTCTGGAGATCTTGACCCCCCACCCCCTCTTCCTGCCTCCAACCTTATAGTCGCCCAACCCTGGATAATCCACTTCTACTTCCTTCCCAAAATCCACAAACCAGACTGCCCGGTTGGCCCATCGTATCAGCCTGTCCCTGCCCCACTGAGCTCATTTCCTCCGACCTTGACTCCATCCTCTCTCCACTTATCCAGACCCTGCCCACCTATATCTGCAATTCCTCTGATCCCTTCTGCCATATTAACAAGTTCCAGTTCCCTGGCCCTAATTGCCTCCTGTTCACCATGGATGTCCAATCCCTCTATACCTCCATTCCCCACCAGGACGGTCTGAGAGCTGTCAGCTTCTTCCTCAACCAGAGGCCTGAATACTCCTCATCCACCACCACTCTCCTCTGCTTGGCTGAACTTGTTCTCTCACTGAAAAATTTTTCCTTTAATTCATCTCACCTCTGCCAAGTCAAAGCAGTGGCTATGGGCACCAACATGGGTTCCAGTTAAGCCTCCTTCTTTTATGGAGTATGTGGGACAATCGTTGTTCCAGTCCTACACTGGCCCCCTCCCACAACCCTTTTTCAGTACATCGAATGTTTTGTTGCTGCTTCATGCTCCTGCCTGGACCTTGAAAAAATTGTTCACTTTTTCCACCCAATTTCCATCCATCTATAGCTTTCACATCATCCATTTCCAACATTTCCTTGATCTCTCCGTCTCCATTTCGGGGAATAAACTGTCCACTGCCATCCGCTACGAAGCCGCTGACTCCCATAACTACCTTCACTACAGCTCTTCACACCCCACCTCCTGCAAGGAGTCGATCCCATTCTCCCAGTTCCTTCACCTACATCGTGTCTGTTGGGATGATACCACCTTCCAAAACAGCACTGCTGACGTGGCTTCCTTCTTCCATAACTGTGATTTCCCGCCCACTGCACTTGATAGGCGCCTCACGAATATCTGACCAATCACCCGTGCTTCCACCCTTGCCCCTTCCCATTACTCACAACAGCGTGATTGGGGGCCCCCTTGTCCTCACTTTCCATCCCACCAGCTTCCGCAAAGGTTCATTCTCCACCATTTCAGATAACTCCAGCAGAGTGTCACCACCAAATACATTTTCCCCTCACTCCCCTGTCTGCATTTTGCAGGGACTATTCCCTCCGTCACAGCCCTAGTCCAATCCCTGATCACCAACACAACCCACCTTCCCATGGCACCTTTCCACAGAAGGTGCTACACCTCCTCCTTCACCTGCTCCCTACTCACCATGCAAAGGGCCTAAACAGTCTTTCCAGGTGAAGCAGCATTTCACCTGGACCTCTTCCAATCTTGTGTATTGTGTTTGCTGCACCCAATTAATTTACTTAATTAATTTAATTAATTAACTTACATTGGCGAAACTAAACGCAGACTGGGTGACCACTTCGCAGGACACTTCCAGTCTGTGCACAAGCATGACCCCAGCCTTCCTGTAGCCAGTTATTTTAGCACAACATCCTGCTTGTGTGCTCATTTTTCTGCCCTTCGCATGCTACAAAGCTCCAGCGAATCACAGTGGCCAACTGGAAGAGCAACATCTTATCTTCAAACTAGGCACTTTACAGTCCTCCGGGCTCAATATTGAGTTCAACACCTTCAGATTGTGAACCCACTCCCATTCCTTGCCTTTCTTTTAGCTTTATTTGTTACATTCTCTGTCACCATGTCCTCTGTCTCCTCTCTCCACTTCAGTGGGACTGTCTGTTCTTTCCAGTCTGGCAGTTAAACACACCATTGTATTGCCATTCTCACGTTCTGTCAGTTAATCTGCACTATCAACATCCTTTCTCCCCCTGCACTCCAAACCCCCTTCCACCCCAACTATTGCATAAATGCTGCACCCTCCACACTTCATGTCAGCTCTGATGAAGTCATCTAGACTCGAAACGTTGGTTTGCTTTCTCTCCATGGATGCTGCCTGACCTGCTGTGATTTTCAGCATTTTTTTGTTTTCACTAAGTCCTGCCCCTGTTTGTTTTACCAAAATGCAATGCCTCACGTTTATCCAAATTAAACTCCAACTGCCACTCCTCAGCTCATTAGCCCAATTGATCAAGATAGCCTTCTTCACTGTCGACTGTACCTCCGATTTTGGTGTCATCTGCAAACTTACTAAGCATGCCTCCTAAGTTCTCATCCAAATCATTTATATAATTGAAAAATGACAGTGGGTGCAGCACCAAACCCTGCGGAACACCACTGGTCACAGGCCTCCACTCAATCAAGTTTGTGAGACATGATTTCCCATTCACAAAGCCATGCTGACTATCCCTAATCCAATCTCTCAGAATCTCCTCCAACAACTTACCCACCATTGATGTCAAACTAACCAGCCTTCAGTTCCCAAGCTTGTCCTTACAGTCTTTCTTAAATAAAGGCACCCTTCAGTCCTCCTGTGCCTCACCCATGGTTATAGATAGCTATATTTCTCTGCTAAGGGCCCCACAATTTCTTGCCTAACTTCCCATAATGTCCTGGGACACACTTGATCAGGTCCCACAGATTTATCCACCTTTTGTCTTCTCAAGACCTCCAGTACCTCCTCTTCTGTAATGTGAACTGTTTTCCAGACATACATCCATATTTATTTCCCTGAGTTCCCTTGTCTCCATGTCTTTGTCATCAGTTTTTACTGTGGAGAAATATTCATTCAATATCCCTCCCATCTCCTATAGTTCCACACATAGATGACCTCGTCGATCTTTAAGCGGCTCTATTCTTTCCCTAGTTGCTGTTTTTCTGTTAATGTACTTGTAGAATCTCTTTGGATTATCCTTAACATTATCTGCCAAGGCAATCTCATATCCTCTTTTTGAGTTCCCTTTTAAAAATGACCCTACACCCTTTATACTCATCAAGAGATTCACTCGCCTAACATATGCCTCCTTCTTAGAACTAGAGTATTGCTGTAAAAGATGTATTTCATCAAAGCATTCTGTCTTGCACTCAACACAATGCACAAAAACACCAATTTACAGGGAAAACTAACTTAATGACAGTCAATCATCATTAGCTGGTGGATTAGTTGAATGGTAGGACCGTAGGAAGTACAGAGGATCAGAGGGATCTTTGTGTGCTTGTTCATAGATCCTTGAGGGCAGTAGGATCGGTAGATGATGTGGTTAAGGCAGCATATGGGATACTTGCATTTTTTAATGCAAGAGCAGGGATGTTATGATAGACCTGTATAAAATATTGGTTAGTGCACAGTCGGAGTACTGTGTGCTGTTCTGATCACCAATCTGTAAGAAGGATGTGCTTGCACAAGACAGTGCAGAAGTGATTCAGTAGAATATTGCCTGGGCTAAACCAATTCAGCTATGAAGAGACACTCAAAAGGCTAGAGTTGTTTTCTTTAGAACAGAGAAGGCTAAGGTGTGATCTCATTGAGATGGACAAAGTTCTGAGGGTCATAGACAGGGTAGATTGGGATAAATCGTTCCCCTTGGGAAAGGAGTCAATAACGAGGTTTTAAGGTAAGGTGCAGGAAGGTTAAGAAGGGATTTAAGGAAAAATCTTTTCATCCAGAGTGTTGTGGGAATCTGCTAAAGGGTGGTAGAGGAGGGATCCCACAAGACATTTAAGAACTATTTTGATGAGCACTCAAAAATGCCATAGTATTCAAGGCTATGGGCCAAGTGCTAGAAAATGGGATTAGAATAGACAGACGTTTGGTGACTGGTGCAGACAAAGTGGGCCAAAGGGTTTCTTTTTGTGCCAGGAAAACTCTAACATGTCTTTGATTCAATATGTTTACAAATCAAAGTTCATTTGACAACTAATCAGTACTCTCCTCTCATTTCTTTTTATTGCCCTATCCCTAACTGCTGTGAGGAAGTCATGGTGATCTGTTGTCTTGAACTATTGGAGTCCATTTTGTGTAGGCATTCCCACAGTGCTTTTAGGGAGTTCTAGGATTTTGACCCAGTGGCACTGTATGGACAGCGAAATATTTTCTCGTCAGGGTAGTGAATGGCTTGGAGAGGAACTTGCAGGTGGTGATGTTTTCATCACCTCATGCCTTTCCTGATGATAGTGGCTATGGCCTTGGTGAATTTCTGTAGTGCATCTTGTAGAATGTATGCACTGCTGCTACTCTGTGTTGATGGTGAAGGATATCAATGCAGTGCCATTCAAGTGTGCTTGTTTTGACCCTGCATGGCGACAAGATTCTTGAGTGTTGTTGCAGTTGCACTCCTGCCGGTGCCTTGACGATGGTGGACAGGCTTCGGGAAGTTGGGAGGTGAGTTACTCGCTGCAGGATTCCTAGCTTCTGACTTGCTCTTGTAGCCATGGTATTTATATGGTAAGACTATAAATTATAAGTAGAATTAAGCCGTTTGGCCTGTCAAATCTGCACTGCCATTCGATCATGGCTGATGTGTTTTTTAACTCCATCCACCTGCCTTCTTGAATTGAATTATTTATTGTCACATGTATTCAATGTAAAAAGTCCCGCTCTGGGCTTTCCAGCCCTCACCATGCTTCCGCCAGAGTCTTACTAATCAAGAACCTATTTATTTCTGTCTTAAATACACTCAGTTACTTGGCCTCCACAGCTGTATCCAAGCATCTTAGTATTCTGTTAGTTTCAATAAACAACCCACCCCCAACCAAATCCTTCTCATACAATAACAAGACCTTCGTCCTCGGGGTCATTCTTGAAACTTTCCACGCCCCAATTACAAAGAAAATGGGGGAGTCCACCTCAGGTGCAAATTGGTTAATATTACAAGGAACAATGCAAGGATGTCTTCTGTTATAGACAGAATGGCTATAGCTATGCAGACTCCGAATACCATATCTAACACTTAGAGTGATAGCAAGATTACCACAGTTTTACAGCATATCACATCTCTGCAAGCTTCTATCTTACACAGGGGTTAAAGAGAAAGTAGGTATGAAAATGAGAATCCTACTCAACACGTCACTTCTGATTAAGTCCACCCCATCTCAAGTACTGACAAAACATACTGTGATGAGGTCCCTCAGAGCTCCATTACTTAAGTCAAAGACTAAATGCATTAGTGAAAGAAGGGATCAATGTAATAGCTCTGTAGAATCCACAGGTAAACATTGAGAATACTGAGCTTATTGCCACCAATCCCTGCCCTTTATTCTGTCCCCTGGATTAGTCATCCATAATCTTGGCATCCTCTACACCCAAATCTTATTGCACCTCTGTTCCAAGGAACTTCCCTGTGCCTCTCCCCACGACATCATCAAATCCAGACTGAAGAAGTTCAACTACTCTGCTGACCACCTCTCTGCCTCCAACATGCATTCTCCACCCTGCTGCACTTCTGATTTATGCTCATCCAAAGCTCTGGTCATAGCTTGCCCCCACACAAGGAAGTTCCATTTACACATCACTTTTGTTCATGCTGCTATTGATCCCCATAGTTCAAATATTTAAACAATCTTTGTGGCTTTGCTGCGCCCACTTCTTTACCTTGCTCCTGTAGTTGTTTTTTGTACCTGAAGCACTCCACAGCCATCTCACCTCTTTATGACTTTCCCACCTCTATCACCTAACCAATGGCAGGCATTGCTTGGAATTCCTTACTGTGGAATACCTTCTGTAAACTTCTTTGAAGTTATCCATTTAGCCAAGTCATTGGTTATCCTTGTGTTTTGGCTCACTATCTGACTACTGATTATATCTTTGTGAAGCTGATTAGAATACTTCTGAAGGTGAGAATGTACAGGAGAGGGTGATAAGTAAATTTGTAGATGACACAAAAATTGTCCAGTGGGTAATAGTGATGAAGATATAGGTAGGTTAATGAAATGAATTGAGCAATGGCAAATAGGATTTAACCCTGAAAATTGTAATGTGATACACTTTGGAAGAAGGAGCAAGACAAGGGAGTAATCACTGAATAGCAGGACACAAGGAAGCTCAGAGGAGTCTTGGGGTGGTTGTCCACAAATCCCTGAAGGTAGCAGAACAGATTAAGAACACATATGGGACATTTGCCTTTATTGGTCATGGCATAAGTGCAGGGAGATCTTGTGAGGCTGTACTAAACTTTGATTAGGCCCTTGCTGAAGTACTGGTTGCCTCACTGTAGGAAGGATGTGACTACAGTGGAGGGGTTTGCAGAGGAGATGTTGTCTGGGATGGAGTATTTTAGCTATGAAGAGAGGCTGTATAGTATCAAGTCATTTTCTTTGGAGCAGAGAGGACTGAGGAGTAGAAGATTGAGGGCAATGGACAGGGTGGACAGGAAGCAGCTATTCTCCTTAATGAAGGATGAATATGAGGGGGCATAATTTTAAGGTGAAGGGTAGTAAGTTTAGAGGATGCTTGGAGGAACATTTTTCCACCCAAAGGGTGGTGAGAATCTAGAACGCACTGATTGGGAAGATAGCCGATGTGGGAAATTTCATAATCTTTAAAAAGTGGATGAACCCTAGAAATGTCATAGCAGTTTGTGTGGTGTAGGTACACCCATAGAGCTGCTACTGGAGGGAAACTTGTATGTTGTGTTTTCAATCTGTCTGCTGCAATTATGCTTCTAAGTAGTGGAAGTTAAATATTTGAAAGGTGCTAACAGGTGAGTTGCTGCAATGCATCATGTAAATCAGGCTCATTCAGACTTTTTTCATAGGGGTGGTATATCTCAATATTTCTGTCATTTTGGAGCGGTAGTGAACAAATTTACGAAAGCTAAAGTTTGGCACACAGTGAACATGGAAAGTTAAAGCAATAAATTAATAATTTGAGTAGGTTAGTAATTAATAATGTGACCATCAAAAATCGCCAAGCAGCAAACTCAGCTAATAAAATTCTTAGATAAAAAGATGTACAGCTGGATGAACACAGCAGGACAAGTAGCATCAGAGGAGCAGGAAAGCTGACGTTACGGGCCTAGATATTTCAGAAATGGTGGAGGGGAAGTAGATTCTGAAATAAATAGGGAGAGAGGGGGAAGCGGATAGAAGATGGATAAAGGAGAAGATGGGTGGAGCCAGTAAAGGTGAGTGTAGGTGGGGAGTTAGGGAGGGGATATGCCAGCCCAGGGAGGAAGGACAGGTTAGGGAGACGGGGACAAGCTGGCTGGATTTGGGATGCAGTTGGGTGAGGGGAGATTTTGAAGCTTGTGAAGTCCACACTGATACCATTGGGCTGCAGGGTTCCCAAGCGAAATATGAGTTGCTGTTCCTGCCACCTTCGGGTGGCATCGTTGTGGCACTGCAGGAGGCCCAGGATGGACATGTTGTCTAAGGAGTGGGAGGGTTCTTGCATTCTTAGTTAAGAAGCAGAGCTAGCAAGAAGCAGTTCCAAGTTCTGTTACTGGAAAAAGGAAGTGGGTGGACCAAGCAAAGGTGTTTGATTTAAATAACATGGACCTTGCTTTTGTCTCTGAGGGAAAACTGAATTGGTGTGTTTATTTTGTAAGTATGAAATATGTAGAAAGATTCAGAACATCTCTGTTTTTAAGAAATGTATACAACAGTCAGTTTTGAATGAAAGGATGGTGCATACTTGTGTTCAGATCCAATACAAACATTGACTTGCATCAGAGAGACAATAACCAGTTCCTATCAAAAGCTGCATGAAAGAAACAAATATTCAAATAGAAAACAATAAATTTTACAAAATAAGTCTGCATCTTAGTCAGTTATAGTATGTTTATTCCTTCAAAATTAATGCCAGTTATACCACTTGTTGGTAGGAAACTGATGTCAGTTGTAAGTACCAACCATAATCAGAGTAGGTATGATTATCAGACAAAATATTCATTAAAATGGCTGTAATTATTTTGTCTACCCAGTACAACTTGTCCATATCTATGCTGCACTGAAAACAAAGTTGTGTTTCAGATAACAGATCAATTATGTAAAATTGTAATAAGTCTTATTACGTTCGTAAAAATGCAGTTCAGTCATTATTAAACATAACACCATCTAAATACAAAAACAAAAGGTGTATAATGATCTCATAGCTAGGTTTCACTTTCATACTAAAAAAAGTCACAATAAAAAGTGCAGATGCAGAGTCAGGAGCTGTGTTGCCAGTCCATTGTTTAAATAAATATATTCCTTGCTAGTTAAAGTTGTTTCTATCAAAACACCTTCCACAATGGCAGGCATAAAGCTTTATTGCTGTAAATAGAATATATCAAAAGGCTTTGTTCTTTTTTCTTTGACCTGCTACATACAGTTCCTTAAAAACTGACCACAGAGTAATACTTGTGAATCAAAAAGGTTGATAACTAAAACAAGTGCAAAAAAGTGAAACACATAACAGATAAAATATAAATTGCACAAATGGTGTAGATGTAAGCACTTCGATATGTCAGAAGTAGCGTAATAAGCTGTAGAGCCATATGCCTGCATTAAGAAAATGTCCAAGGGGATATGATTCACAATCCAACATATCAGGACTTGATCTTCCAGAGCTAAAATTTAAAAGAAAAAAAGTTTTAAATTTATGGTGTGTCTTCTTGTATATCCCAGGTTTCCTTAGAATTATTAACAATAATCTCCCTAATATGTTGTTTTGTCATATTTGTAACAATACCTCATAGCCCATTTATGCTATTTAATTTATGCCTCTGTGCAATTCTTTGAGTATGAAATCCATTGTGCAGTATAAGAAAGTGTTAGTAACAACTCCAAAACAATGAATAAATCCACCTACAAGGTGAAATTCTTTGTTTTCTACAGTGAAAACTGCCATTGTAATTTTCCCGTATCTTTGGGAACTTAAAGCAATTACCAGAGAAAAGATGCTGAAAAAAAAATCTACTAGGCCTGAAGGTTGAAATGTCTGGAGGACTAGATGGCCTACACCTTCAGGTCTGTGGCAGCGCAGATAGAAGGTGCATTGTTTATAGTCTTACAAAGAATCTAAAAGACCCCTAACAGATTGGAAAATAACAAACGTCACAGCTTTTTGGGGGGGAAAAAACAGAGCAAGCAATATAATATGGATGCAGGAAATCTGAAACAAACACAATAAATGCTAGAGGAACAGAGTTAACTTTTACATCTTCAAAAGTGTGTGTATCTGTCACAGGAAATCGTTAGAATCCATTATTAAGAAAAGTTACAGTAAGATCATGCAGTCAAATACGGCTTTGTGAAAGACAAAGTATTTAAGACATTAGAATTATTTGAGGAACCAACAAACAAGGTTGATAAAGGGGAACTTGTTAATACAGCATACTTAAATCTGCAAAAAAATCTACAATGAGTATATCAAAAAGTTGCTGCATGAGATAAAGGGCTTATGCTGTGGGGAATAACAACAGTGCAGATAAAGGATTGATAAGTTAACAGGAGGCATAAGTTGAGTTTTCTTTAACTATATAAACTAGAATGAGTAGAATGCCAAAGGGATCAATGCTGGGCCTCAACTATTTAAGATCTATATCAATGAATTGCACGAAGATGTGGGACAGACAGGAAGATGAAGTTGAAATCACAACCAGATCAGCTACTGAACGAATGATGAAGCAGGCTGAAATTTTTATTTAATTAAATTAATACCATGGAAATGCATCTATTGCTGCAACTGACATCATTATTGCAGTATAGCCTGTAAAATTCACGCTGCAAATAATAACAGGCAAATGCAGTTTCTTTTTCTTGAATAGATTTTATAACTCATTTGTAAATGTTCGTTGTTTCACAGGATAGAATTACCTATTTTAATCTTACTAAGCAATAAAACAACGACATTCTAATACCCATTCAAAAGAAGTTGTGTTTTACACCACATGCTGTACAGTAATTGCAATACCCGTAGTTTGAATTAGTTCAATGACTTGGGACCTAGTGGATCAAAAGAACTGAAGTTGGCAGTCACTGAAATTGATCTAGTGGTCTTTACATAAATTAAAAATTGTTTACAGTTCTCAACCTATTATGGATGAAATTGATCTCTATAAAGAGGTGATATAGCATTAACTTGAACACTTTTGAAGGATTTAAAATCTATGCATATATAGGAAGTGTCTTTTACTGTTGATAATTCCCATTAACTTAATATTGTATTTCAGGCTAGCTGGTGTCTCATTGCATGGACAGAAACCAACTCTAAAGGGAATACGTGTAGTTTATTTTGACAAAAATTTGTAAGTGACTGATGGCATTACAGAAATTCATTTGATAAGCTATCTGGAAATTTTGTATTTTAAAAGCAATGACAAAAAAATAGAACTTCTGCCTCACTCTGACCAAATTTTTTTAAGCATTATGCACCACCGCTTGACTTATAGGTGGAAGAAGAAACATCTTTGCTATTCTGTCAATAAAGATCAATGTGTGGCAGCAGCCATGTGGTTCAGTTTAGCTTTGAATTAATTCAGATTTTAATTCCCCTAACTTTTTCAGAGGAAGTGCCATATTTCTAACAATGGTGCAGCAGCAGAAAGTCAGGGCTCATATTTAAAGCTATATCAGATGTATAGAAAAAGTAATGTACTTCTTATGCTAATGAATTATATTATTCGGAGAAGATAAGACAGTTGTAATACTCCTCTCTCTTGGTTTGAGGAAACTGACCTTTAGATTAAAACCCAGCAAGTCACTAATGACACCAGACACAGCCGAAAGAATCACAACCTGGGTAATGTTGTATAGCAGCGGATTCATTGTCAATCCATATAATCTAAAAGGCGTATCCAATTCCTAAAGAGAAGATACATTTTTCAATATCACAAAACACACCAACAATTTCATAAAATACTTGAGCATTGACTGAGTAATTCATGGTACCTCAACAGGCAGAGCATAAAGATTATCCATCTATCATGTATATTATAAATATTTATTTTATGTAAACTTCCTGACTACAAATCCCTATTACTGTACCCCTGTTTTGGTCACATTTTACTGCCAACTTTTCAATTTATAAATTTAATATTTAGGATGGAAACTACCAATAACAACTCACAATGCTGTGATAAAAATCCAGGTATTTTAGTCCATATTGCAGAGGAACATCTAATCTCCTACTTGGTCTACTTCTCAGATTACTTGATGTTCAGTTACGGTATTTAGATTTATTTTGTGGACTGTAGTTAAAGTACTATATAAACAGACTTCAAAACAGAATTACAAAATGAGAAATGCAGGCCAGGACTGACTAATCTCACTTTCACGAGAAGACTACACTTAATCTAAAACCTCAGTTTCAGGGCAGCACAGTGGTTAGCACTGCTGCCTTACAGCGCCAGGGAACTGGGTTCATTCTCAGTGTTGGGACTGTGGCGGAAACTCACGCAAAGTTGTGCAGGTTAGGTGGATTAGCCATTGTAAACGTGGGGTTACAAGTATAGGGTCGGAGGCTGTTTGGAGGGTCACTGCAGACTTGATCAGCCAAATGGCCTCTTCCCGCACTGTAGGGATTCTATGATAATAATAAACCAAAATCAAATTTCAAACACCATGGCTTAGAATGTCACTGATTAATTGTGAGATCTTAACTTTTTTTGTGTGCTGGCATAAATTTGCTAAACTCATAGATTTCTCTAGTACATGGTAGGAGTTTCAATGTGAGGAATGTGCTATTTTGGGTAGCAAGATCTTGTAAATCATTTCAGAGGACTAACAAGCTTTGGAGACTTCTAGCCTGGAGATGTGGAGGAAAATCCTTAGCATTTCCAGATAAAATGCAATTCACGGAAGCAAACTCAAGATCACGTGTTCTCACAAAGTTTCTGGAAATAAGTCTGTTCAGTTCAATTTGATTTGAAATTGGTTTAAAATTTACTCCTAATAGGCAAGGTGAAAACAAAAAAAGATAAAAGAATCATAAAAATACATACTAACATTCAAGTTACATGAAAAAAAACCTCATTAAACACAATTCATTTTTAGGATGTAGATATTGCTGGTTACTCGTCTTTGCTTGCCCAAGTGGGTGATGATGGGCCTTATATTGGAACACTTCAGTTCATGTGGTGAATGTACTCCACAATGTTATTAGGTAGGGAGATCCAGGTTGTATCATATCTTTATCACATTTAATTGCCAGAAGTCACACGACACCAGTTTATAGTCCAACAGGTTTATTTGAAATCGCAAGCTATGGATTTCACTGCAAGATAATTCCAGGTAATTAAGAGTGTCAAAAGATAGTACAAATGGTGTGAGTGGAGTGTTGACAGGCTGAATAATGAGTCTTTGACACCTTTGATCACCTGCAAACAGTTGAGAGTAAAGTGTCAACAGTTTAACAGTAAATGAAGGAATGACACATAATCCGATGAATTAAGGCAGAGAAATAATTACAAAAAAAAAATCAGAAATAAGATGGTGCTAGAGACAAACTAAATGGCTGAATTAACACGATAGGTATAAGAGTTGTGTGACAAGGGTCTAACCAAAGTAATAAGTTATGAAGGGTGATGGTGACAAAATAGAACAGTGATGAAGATTTGACACTATCACTCTTGTTATCAAGTTATTACCTCTCTACCTTAGTTTGTACGGTTTTGGATTACTTGTTACTTTGGTTAGACTCTTATACCTATCATGTTATTCCAGCCATTAAGTTTGTCTCTAATGCCATCTTATTTCTGATTTTTCATGATTATTTTTCTGCCTTAATTAAGTGGATGATAGGTCATCTGTTCACACCTTTGATCGCCTGCAAAGACTTGATATTCAACCCGTTGACACTCTTAATTACCACAGCTTTCTAGGTGGTTACCCAAGATGGAGACAGAGAGGTCCAGGAAGGAGAGAGAGGTGTTAGAGACGGTCCAAGTGAACTTCAGGTTGGGGTGGAAGGTGTTGGTGAAGTGGATGAACTGTTCAAGCTCCTCGTGGGAGCACGAGGCGGCGCCGATACAGTCATCAATGTAACGGAGGAAGAGGTGGGGTTTAGGGCCAGTGTAGGTACGGAAGAGGGATTGTTCCACGTAACCTACAAAGAGGCAGGCATAGCTTGGGCCCGTGCGGGTACCTATGGCCTCCCCCTTTGTCTGTAGGAAGTGGGAGGAATTGAAAGAGAAGTTGTCGAGGGTGAGGACGAGTTCGGCTAAGCAGATGAGGGTGTCAGTGGAGGGGGATTGGTCAGGTAGCGGAGGGCCTTTAGGCCATCTGCATAAGGAATACAGGTGTATAGGGACTGGACGTCCATAGTAAAAATGAGGTGTTGGGGGCCGGGGAATTGGACGTTCTGGAGGTGGTGGAGGGCATGGGTGGTGTCACGGACTTAGGTAGGGAGTTCCTGGACCAAGGAGGTGAAAATGGAGTCTAGGTAGGTGGAGATGAGTTCGGTGGGGCAGGAGCAGGCGGAGACAATGGGTCGACCAGGGCATTCAGGTTTGTGGATTTTGGGAAGGAGATAGAAGCGGGAGGTCACCTGAGGTGATGAGGTTGTGGATGGTTTGGTGCTCGGGGTTGGGGTCATGATCCAGGAGGTGGTGTCGGAGAGTTGGCGCCTGGCCATACTACAACTGCGCCTCCCTTGTCCGCGGGTTTTATGGCGAGGTTGGGATTGGAGCGGAGGGCTGCATGTTCTGCGGGGAGAGGTTGAGGCGATTGATGTCTCGACGGCAGTTGGAGATGAAGAGGTCGAGGGAAGGTAGGAGGCCTTGGGGTGGTGTCCAGGAGGAGGGCTTGTGTTGGAGGCGGGGCAAGGGGTCAGTAGAGGAAGGGTTAGGTTCACGGTTGAAGAAGTAAGCGTGGAGGCAGGGGACAAAGGTGAGCCCTTTACTGAGGACTAACTGTTCATCCTCAGTAAGGGGGAGGTCTGGGAGGATGGTGAAGACTTGGCAGGGGTCAGTGTTGCTGTCTCCTCTGGAGCTGCTGGCTGTGGAGGCAGTGGGCGGAGCGTTGTCGGCATCGGCAGCAGCAGTGAATGTGGTGTTGGTCTCGGAGATGGTGGCGGATGTGACGTCATCTGTGGGTTCTCCGACAGTGGCCTCATGGCCAACGGCAGCGGGTACATTGTGGGGGAGGTCCTGGGTAGGGTTGGGGATTTGGGAGGCGGGGGAAGCCTGTTTTGGGTGGTGGGCACCAGTAAGTTTACTGTACTTACGTTTTTTAGTGTCCAATAAAGCTGAGTAGAACTGTGAGTTCAGGTTGTGGATCCTACAAAGAATAAAAAACAGGAGAGGTCCTTTGCAGGTCTGGGAGAGGGAGGCTCTGAGCTGGGGGAGTCTTGATTGTAGTGCCTGGAGATGCCTGCGCATTGCTGCAAGTGTGTGTTTCAGGAGTCGCAGGGAGAAACGCTTCTGAAGGGTCTCAATGTTCTGAATGTAGATATTGTCACGGTTGGGACCAAATTGGGAAGGCTTGAATATGGACTGTAGTCCATTGGGGATGATCTGGTTCCGTAGGCAGGTACTAAGAAAGGTGATGTGGCTCTAGTACCTGGTTTGCTTCAGGACATTTCTGATTTCTGATGAAGGGTCTAGGCCCGAAACGTCAAGCTTTCCTGCTCCTGTGATGCTGCTTGGCCTGCTGTGTTCATCCAGCTCCACACCCTGTTATCTCGAATTCCCCAGCATCTGCAGTACCTATTATCTCTGACACTCTTAATTACCTGGAAATATCTTGCAATTATCTCTCCTCCTGTAAAGTCTGTGCTTCCCTCCACATTACCCAACAGTGCTATGAAAGAGATAACAAGGTGTGGAGCTGGATGAACACAGCAGGCCAAGCAGCATCAGAGGAGCAAGAAAACTGACATTTCGGGCCTAGACCCTTCTTCAGAAATGGAAGTGCTATGAAAGCTTGTGATTTCAAATAAACCTGTTGGACTATAACCTGGTGTCTTGAGACTTCTGACTTTGTCTACCCCAGTCCAGCACCAGCACTTCCACATCACGTTTAATTGCAGACATTCAGTTCACAATGTTAAAATTAATATGCTTTCACAAGACAGGGAAGCCTAGTAATCTCATGATTGTCTACCTTCAGCAACTTGGTTGCAAGCTTCAAAACATTGTTCACTAAGTTCAGTTCTTCTTTTTTGTTAGGTTTTTTTTCCATCTTCAAGTATAAATTAATCTAGTAAAGGAGACATACACAGATAGCAAATGGCCATTCGAGACAACATAGGAAACCAACTTCTTCCAAAGTTATCAATGTACATATCTAGTACACAGTAGGAATCAAAGGTTATGGAGAAAGTACAGGAAAGTGAACATGAGAAATTTTGGATTGGCTACAGTCTGTTGGACAGTCTACTCCCATTCCTATTTCAAAGTGATTTGCTTGGGGGAAACCAGCACAGGTTATTACTGGGCATTTACTATTGGTAACACCAAAGAAAATGTAGATTTAGTATTATGCTGATTTAGTATTTGTTACTGCATTAACAGAGTTTACAATAGAATCTAGTAAAACCATTCCATTTGGTTGTGACATTCCAAAACCTGATTACTAAAGGTTAATCAAATTTGGTTTCTATTTCAACTCAGAATCAAACAATAAAGTGCCTAGAAGAATGTCAAAAAAGGACCCTTCAAAAATGTATAACAAACATTAAAGACACTAAAACGTAGTGCGATAGTACAGTGGGACAAGGTTCAAAGGACCAAATGACATTTCTTCACTTCTGGCCTGTTTTCATTAGCACTTTTGCACAAGACTCCTCAGCACAAAAGTTTCTCAATGCTTATTAAATTTCAAATTTTTTCACTAAATACAGGTCGATTGCTCTTTACATGCAAAGCGGGCTATTATCCAGGCTAATCAACATGCCACTAAAAACGCAAAACTAACATGTTTCTTCTGTATAGATTGTAGAAATATTTAACAATGAGCTAAGAAAGAGATTCAACCTTTCACATTTTTAAAGCAACAGAAGATTAAAATTTATTACCTGCTCTGTCAGTAAGATTGAGGTATTGCTGTACTTGTTATTTGTTTCAGAACCCAGCATAACAAATCTCAGGAGATATAACGTCAATGAGATGCACCAGATCACTAGCTCCCAATTATAATGAAAATCAAGGAACGTTTCATGGATATGAAGCAGCTGTATAAAAAAATTCAAGCTAGATTTAAAACTTCCAAGTAATTCTCTGGATCCTTCAGGCACTTGACTGAATCCTTCTCATATTATACTGTCCTTCTTTAAAAAATGATAGCTAAACCAGCATATTTTTGAGAATATATGTACCATGCATACTCTTGGTAACCAGATGGGATTTGCAGTTTACAATAAGCTCCAGTCTTATCACCTGCATGTCTCAGAGTTCAGGCATTATGTGATTAAAAGATTACAGGATGGATGTTCTCATTCATAGAATTACCGTTGCACTAGAATGTACTTCTACTCGTCAACATTTTCCAGTCAATAACTAGCACTTTTTTTTTTACATATTCATAGCAGATCCCCAGTATTACTCACAATCTCCAGGAAACCTGCCTTAGTACAAGAGGGAATTCAGCTGTTTTTCAAAGTTCTACAACATGTAAAGCAGCAGGTTTAGAACAAGCCCCAAACTACACTCTTCAGGCTGAGGCATTACCATCTCAGTTTAAAGGCGGATCCAGCTTTTTGGCACTATATAGGCATAAAGCTATGATCTGTTTCTCACTGCCATCTCCAGCAACTCCGTTTGGCTACTGAAGACAAGAAATTCAATTGGTATCTCCAGGGCTTACAGACATCTTGCAATAATGCACTTTAACATGTTTATCAATAGTAGATAACATGCCCTAGTTGCATTTACATCATAACAAAACTTATCATCACTTTGTGTAGAAAGCACCACAGTAGTCTTCACATGCCCTTCTACATTGTTTCCTTACTTGCAGCTGAACATGTAGGAAAGCAGTGAAGACGAGTATGATAAATAGCACATGTTCTCATTAAGAACTAGTCTTAATTATAGTACTTCAGTGGTTTACAATGATGGATGCATTGCTGGATGTGTTTCTGAGTAATGAAGCTAAATGTGTGCAAGCACCTTGGAAAACATTACTGAATATGGTGTAAAGATTGCCAGAAACAAACAAAATCAGTTCAAAAAACAAAACACCAGACTGGCCTAGGACAGGGTTTAGAATAATGAGGAGTGATCCAGCTGAGTTGCTGTGAACTGGAAGGAGCTGTTGGCACACAGTATCATACAGTTTGATGTTAGCAAAGGTATTGGACAGTACAAAAGTATACAATGAATAAATAAAAACGATAGAGACCAATTAAAGTTGCAAAGATATGCTCTAGAAGAACTCTATAAACAAAAAAAAATGAGGCAGAATATTAGAAAAGAAGAAAGATTAAAAAATAGCATTAGGAAAGTTGAGGGAATATGAGGAAAAAAACAAGAACAATATGTTTTACACATATATAAGTAAACATTTGAGAAGCAAAACAGCACATCCAGAAATATTGTCAATTTATTGATGATAATCAGTTTAAAGGATATCAAAAAGATGAATTCTGAAATGATTTAGACCAAGATAAACATATATTTTGATGCATAAAAGGGACATATAGGGAATTATTATTGTAGTGAGTTAAATGACGATAAAGTGCCAGGATAAAATAAGGAGTCTGGGATGTCTACGGGATGTAATGGATGAAACCGTTGAGGTCTAAAAATTCTATTCCATGGTTCTGTTGAGTATGGTTGTGCACTAGGGCAACAAGTGTAGAATCCATTTTTAAAACATTGATAAAGCTAATTAAGGTTGAAATGATCATATACTTTCATAAAGAAAATTTTGTTAGAACTTTTAACATTTTTAATGAAAAGACAGTGGATTATTGAGGGTAATGCGGTTAATTGTTTTTACATGGACATCCAAAAGACGTTTGATGAAGTATCACAACGTAGCTGGTCAGCAAAGTTGAGGTACATAGAATAAGAGGGACTGTGACAACATTGAAATAACACTGACAAGGACTAGTGCTAAATGGTTTTCTCTGTACTGAAAGAAGGTGTGCATTAGGGATCCTCAGGAGTCAGTACCAGATATGTTTGATAAGGTATTAATGAAATATATTCATCAGTTGAATTCATGTGTGTAGTACACACTTTCAAATTTTGCAGACAGCACAAACATGCAAGTTTTATGGTCGGTCAAGATAGTGATGGACGTAGGCTGGAGGAATGGGGAAACATGGAAAGTTAATGAAGGAAAATGTGACGATGGTACATTTGGTATAAATATTTGAGGAGAGGCAATATAAATTAAAGGGTATAATTCTAAAAGGGTTGCAGAAATAGACAAATCTAGGGCTATATGTGCACAAATCATTGAATGAGACACGGAACATTGAAAAAATGGTTAAAAAGGCATACAGGATCCTGTGTTTTATTAATTGAGCTATAGAAAACAAAAGTAAAGTTTACAGACAAAGGGGGTGGCCATGGGTGCCCGCATGGGCCCAAGCTATGCCTGCCTCTTTGTAGGTTACGTGGAACAATCCCTCTTCCATACCTACACTGGCCCTAAACCCCACCTCTTCCTCCGTTACATTGATGACTGCATCGGCGCCGCCTCGTGCTCCCACGAGGAGCTCGAACAGTTCATCCACTTCACCAACACCTTCCACCCCAACCTGAAGTTCACCTGGACCATCTCCAACACTTCTCTCTCCTTCTTGGACCTCTCTGTCTCCATCTCGGGTAACCACCTAGAAACCGACGTCCATTTCAAGCCCACTGACTCCCACAGCTACCTGGAATACACCTCCTCCCACCCACCTTCCTGCAAAAATGCCATCCCCTATTCCCAATTCCTTAGCCTCCGCCGCATCTGCTCCTAGGATGAGACATTCCACTCCCGTACATCCCAAATATCCTCATTCTTCAAGGACCGCAACTTTCCCCCCACAATGGTCGAGAATGCCCTCGACTGTGTCTCCCGCATTTCCCGAAACACATCCCTCACGCCCCGTCCCCACAATAATAACCAAAAAAGAATCCCCCTCGTCCTCACATACCACCCCACCAACCTCCGGATCCAACGCATCATCCTCCGACACTTCCGCCATCTGCAATCAGACCCCACCACCAAAGACATTTTTCCCTCCCCACCCTTATCTGCCTTCCGGAGGGACCACTCCCTCCACGACTCCCTTGTCTGCTCCACACTCCCCTCCAGCCCCACCACACCCGGCACTTTTCCCTGCAACCGCAGGAAGTGCTACACCTGCCCCCACACTTTGCAGAACACCTGCGCTCAGTTCGCAACAAACAACTGCACCTCCCAGTCGCGAACCATTTCAACTCCCCCTCCCATTCCTCAGATGACATGTCCATCCTGGGCCTCCTGCAATGCCACAGTGATGCCACCCGAAGGCTGCAGGAACAGCAAATCATTTTCAGCCTGGGAACCCTGCAGCCCAATGGCATCAATGTGGATTTCACAAGTTTCAAAATCTCCCCTCCCCCAACCGCATCTCAAAACCAGCCTAGCTCATCTCCACCTCCCTAACCTGTTTTTCCTCTCACCTCAAGCCACACCCCCATCTCCTATCTACTAACATCATCTTGCCCCCTTGACCTGTCCGTCCTCCCTGGACTGACCTATCTCCTCCCTACCCCCCTACCTACACTCACCTTTACTGGCTCCATCCCCGCCTCTTCGACTTGTCTGCCTCCTCTCCACCTCCCCCTCTCTCCCTATTTATTTCAGAACCCTCTTCCCCTCCCCCATTTCTGATGAAGGGTCTAGGCCCGAAATGTCAAGTTTTTCTGCTCCTATGATGCTGCTTGACCTGCTGTGTTCATCCAGCCCCACGCTTGTTATCTCGGATTCTCCAGCATCTGCAGTATCTTTTATCTCTAAAGTTATGATGTTGCAGCTTTATAAAATTGCTGATTTGGCCTTAACTGGAATATTATACCCAATTCTGGCATTACACTTTAGAAAAGATACAAGGCTTTAGGGATGGTGCAGAAAGGTTTTATGAGAATAGTCCAAAGGATGAAGGATTTTAGCTCTGAGGATAGTTTGACAATCTCAAGCTGTTCTCCTCAGAGAAGAACTGGTTGAGAAGAAATTAGATAAGAATTCAAAATCACCCGAATACACAAAATAAATAGGAAGAAACTGCCCCCTTAGGCAGAGATTCAAAATGATTGACAAGATAACCAAAGACTAACGAGAAAACTACTTTAATGCAATGAGTGGTCAGGATCTGCAATGCACAGGATAGTAGAGGCAGATTCAACTGTGGCTTTGAAAAGCAATTTAAGTATGTATCTGAAGATAATAATTTGCAGGGAAATGGGTCAAAGCTGGTGAGTGGGCCTAACCTAACTGTTCTTGCAGATAGCCCACACAGTCTCCATGTGCCAAATAGCCTCTCTGCACTATAACCATTCATTAATCCTAAGTAACCAGCAGAGGTTTAAAAATAGAGAACTGTGTTTGATAATTGGGTCTGTCATCTGAAAGTTCTTCATGGATAGAGGAAAATTAAGATGAACATTTAGCCAAATAACTCCCAGCCCCATTTTGCTGTATTCTTTGTCCCAAATTTTGGCAGTCCATTGGAAGGGAAATAACCCTTTCCTCCTGTGAACGTCAGCACAGGCACTGAACAGGCTGGCTGTTCAATTAACTGAATAGAGGAAGCATTCTTCCTCTTTAGCTTATCCTCTGCTATTTTCTGAGTCGATAACTGAAATTATCTTTTCACATTTTCTGATCCTCCCTTTCTATTCAGATCTTCAAGAAGTTCAGAGGTTTACATGACCTAAATTAAAACAGTTTCACCCTGTTAGCTGTGTAGCTAACAGTCTGTGTTATTTGGAAGCAAGAGAACAATGGATGAAACAAAAGGCAAATATTGAACAAATAAAATGTTTTAGCTAATTCAATGTTATACAAATTCTTAAAATAAAAGTATTAAGTAGTCAGACATGCTCTTACCTGTGCGCAACAAATAAATACTACAGATAGAGTCAACAGGAATGCAGATGAAACAATTACATCTACTGATCGCTGTGGACCTCGTCTCTGTCAGGAGAGATTAATAACTGAATTGGAACTTGAAATATACAAAACAATTTTTTAATGTTTAACAGTTTACAGGCATGGAAGAAAATTTATGGATATTAAAAATACATGCAATAAACAATGATTTGCAGAAACTGGAAGACATTCTAAAATGATCAATTAGCTGAAGATATGGATCTATCATAACTATTGTCACAGAATTTTCTGTTAAAGACTGTTGTGATTTCTTTAGAATTTAGAACTTATATGAAGGGCTCAGTCTTTAAAGAGAAAAGTGGTGTGGTAACAAGATAACAGTAGACACTAAAGAAATTCTTTAAATAAAAAGTTGGCCACACAACTGCATGATTTAGAATGAAAAGGTAAATTAATAAGGCCGGAAAACTACAATATATTCAAAACTTACAAAAACTAACACAATTATAATTACAGAACATCCTCAAATATTATGATTGTATAAATTTTCACATTTTACAAGTTGTCATTTTTAAAGCAATAGTTTATCCAAAGTTCCTAACAGAAGAAAATCCATTACATCACAGTGAAACTAAAAATACACCATGTGCAAGCCATTTGACAGAGATCATCTTGTCTGACAATAGACAATGCTGAATTCATATCCATTAGAACCAAACATGAAACATGCCTTAGCCTTAAAACATTCATTCCCTCCATTACTGACATAAGTGGCAACAGTATGGACACTTACAAGGTACACTGTCATAATGCAGCAAGCTTCCTTGAGCAACACCTTCCAAATTCAGCTGCTCACAGACATACTTCTTCTATAAAAACTTCTAAGTACAGTCTTAAAGGAACCTCACATTTTACCTTCCTGCCTTCTTCTTTACAATTACTACCTAGCTTGTTGTGTTCTTCCAGCCTCCCGTTTTTTGTAACAATATGTTTTCTCTGTATTAGACTGATAATTTTGTGATTATTAAAGAAACCTGGTCAATATAGCTTTCCATTCAATTTATTGCAAAACAAAACCCATTCAATGAAGGAGAATTGGTTAAAACAATAAAAATATGTGATTTCCCCTCTAATTAATCAAAAACAATTACACACTCACAAATACTCTTTCATTTTTCTCACTCATGGAATGTGGGCATCACTGGCTGCCAGCATTTATTGCCCATCCCTGGTTGCCCTTGAGAATGTGGTCCTGAGCTACCTTCTTGAACCGCTGCAGTCCACTTACTGTAGT
The DNA here is from genome assembly GCA_024137785.1 of Ginglymostoma cirratum. Taxonomy (NCBI): domain Eukaryota; kingdom Metazoa; phylum Chordata; class Chondrichthyes; order Orectolobiformes; family Ginglymostomatidae; genus Ginglymostoma; species Ginglymostoma cirratum. The sequence goes on along the minus strand of JAHRHZ010000045.1, from coordinate 22,959,859 downwards.
GGAGCCACAATTCCCTAAGGGAGGGAATTCCAGGATTTTGACCCAGTGACAGCAAAGGAATAGCAATACGTTTCCAAGTCAGGATGGTAAGTGGCTTGGAAGGGAACCTGCGGGTGGTGATGTTCACATGGATCCGCTGCACTGCCCTTGTCCTTCTAGATGGAAATGGTCGTGGATTTGGAAGGTGCTATCTAAGGATCTTCGGTGCATTTCTGCAGTGCTGTTTCACAGTACATACTGCTGCTACTGAGCGAGGATGGTGAAGGGAGTGGATGCTTGTGGAGCAGTACCAACAAGCAGGCTGCTTTGTCCTGAATGGTGTCAAGCATGGAGATATACAGTGCAGAAACAGACCCTTCGGTCCAACTTGTCCATGCCAACTAGATATCCTATATAAATCTAGTCCCATTTGCTAGCATTTGGCCCCTATCTCTCTAAACCCTTCCTATTCATATACCCATTCAGATATCTTTTAAACGTTGTAATCGTACCAGCCTCCACTACTTCCTCTGGCAGCTCATTCCATATGCGCACCACCCTCTGTGTGAAAAAGTTGCCCCTTAGGTCCCTTTTATATCTTTCCCCTCTCACCTTAAACGCATGCATTCTAGTTTTGGACTCCCCCACCCCAGGGAAAAGACCTTACTTATTTACACTATCCACGTCCCTTATGATTTTATAAATATCTGTAAGGTCACCCCTCAGCCTCTGATGCTGCAGGGAAAATAAACCCGGCCTGTTCAGCCTCTCACTGTAGCTCAAACCCTCCAACCCTGGCAACATCCTCATAAATCTTTTCTGAACCCTTTCAAGTTTCCTTCCTGTAGGAGGGAAACCAGGATTAAATGCAGTATTCCAAAAGTGGCCTAACCAACGTCCTGTACAGCTGCAACATAACTTCCCAACTGCTATACACAATGCACTGACCAATAAAGGCAAGCATACCAAATGCCACCTTCATTATCCTGTCTACCTGTGACTCCATTTCCAAGGAACTATGAACCTGCCCTCCGAGGTCTCGTTGTTCAGTCACACTCCGCAGTACCTTAGGATTAACTGTATCAGTCCTGCCCTGATTTGTGTTTCCAAAATGCAGCACCTTGCATTTTTATAAATTAAACTCCATTGGCCCATCTGATCAAGATCCTGTTATATTCTGGGGTAACTTTCTTCGCTGTCCACTATATCTCCAATTTTAGTGTCATCTGCAGACTTACTAACCATATCTCCTATGTTCAAATCCAAATCATTTGTATAAATGAAAAAAAAAAGCAGAGGACCCAGCAGCAATCCTTGTAGCACACCACTGGGTACAGGCCTCCAGTCTGTTAAGCAACCCTCCACCACCACCCTCTGTCTTCTACCTTTGAGCCAGTTCTGTATCCAAATAGCTAGTTGCCCAGTATTCGTGTGATTTAACCTTGCTAACCAGTCTATCAAGGGGAACTTTGTCAAACGCTTCACTGAAGTCCATGTGGATCACATCCACCATTCCTCCTCCTTCATTAATCCCCTTCATTATTTCTTTAAAAAACTCAATTAAGTTAGTGAGGCACGAGATTTGTTCGTTCTATTTCAGGAGCTTTTAAACTAATCGGGGGATGGGGGTCCTAAGTAGCAGTAAAAAAATAGAAAAATAGATGAGGATGGTTCTGAATCAGAAAAGAGCAAGTTAATTAGAAAGGCAGACAAGAGCTAGTCAGAGAATGAGGTAACTGAAGAATTAAACTGCATTTATTTCAATGCAAGGGGTTGTACAGGTAAGGCTGATGAACTCAAGGGCACATGTGGGAACATGGCTCTGGATCATCACAACTATTAGAAAAACTTGGCTGAGGGAAGGACGGGACTGGCAGCTCAATGTTCCAGGTTTTAGTGCTATAGAAGGGAAGGAAAGAGAGGAGGGAGAGATAGCATTTTTGATTAAGGAAGACATTACTACTGTAATTAGAGAGGATATTTCTGAGGGATCATCCAGTGAAACTATATGGATAATTATTAATAAGAAAGGGATGACAATCACCTTGATAGGACTGTACTACAGGCCCCTCCCAACAGTCAGCTGGAAATTGAGCAGCAAATATATAGAGACCTCAGATGTATAGAAAATGATGCTGGAGAGATAGTAGTGGGGAACAAGAAAATGGCTGAGGAACTGAATAATTACTTTGCATCAATCTTCACAGTGGAATACATGAGTAATATCACAAAAAAATCAATGGAGTTGGGAGCAGAGATGAGTAAGGTGGCTATCACCAAGGAGAAGGTGCTAGAAAAACTGAATGCCTGCAAGGTGGATAAATCACCAGGACCAGATGGACTACAATCTCGAGTCTTAAGGAGATAGCTGAAGAGATAGTGGAGGCATTAGTGGTGATCTTTCAGGAATTGCTATAGTCAGGGAGGGTCTCAGAGGACTGGGAAATCACTAAAGTGACACCCCCGTTTAAAAGGGGAATAAGGCAGAAGACTGAACATTGTAGCGATTAGCCTAACTTCGGTCGTCGGTAAGATTTTGCAGTCGATTGTGAAGGATGGGATTTCCGAATACTTGGAAGTGCATGGTAAAACAGGGCAAAGTCAGCATGGTTTCATCAAGGGGAGGTCATGCCTGACAAATCTGTTAGAATTCTTTGAGGAAGAAACAAGCAGATTAACCAAGTACAGCCAATGGATATTATTTATCTGGACTTCAAGAAGGCCTTTGACAAGGTGCCGCATAGGAGGCTGCGGAGTAAGATAAGGGCCCATGATGTGACACGCAAGGTGCTAGCATGGATAGAAGATTGGCTCTCTGGCAGAAAGCAGAGAGTGGGGTTAAAAGGGACTTTCTCAGGAATGGCAACTGGTGACAAGTGGTGTTCCACAAGGGTCAGTGTTGGGACCACAACTTTTCACTTTATACATTAATGATCTAGATGAAGGAACTGAGGGCATTCTGGCCAAGTTTGCAAACGATACAAAGATAGGTAGAGGAACAGGTAGTATGGAGGATTGGGGGGGGGAGCTGCAGAAGGATTTGGACAGGTTAGGAGAGTGGGCAAAGAAGTGGCAGATGGAGTACAACGTGGGAAAGTGTGAAGTCATGCACTTTGGTAAGAAGAATAGAAGCATGGACTATTTTCTAAATGGGGAGAAAATTCAGAAGGCTGAAGTGCAAAGAGACTTGGGAGTTCTAGTTCAGGATTCTCTCAACGTAAACTTGCAGGTTGAGTCAGTAGTTAGGAAGGCAAGTGCAACTTTGGCATTTATTTTGAGAGGACTTGAATAGAAAAGCAGGGATGTACTTCTGGTCAGGCCACATTTGGAGTGTTGTGCACAGTTTTGGCCCCCATATCTCAGGAAAGACATACTGACCCTGGAGCGGGTTCAGAGGAGGTTCACGAGAATGGTTCCAGGAATGAAAAGCTTAACACGTGAGGAACGTTTGAGGACTCTGGGTCTATACTCAATGGAATGTAGAAGGATGACGGAGTATCTAATTGAAACTTACAGAATACTGAATGTCCTGGACAGACTGGACGTTGGGAAGATATTTCCATTGATAGGAGAGACTAGGACCCGAGTGCACTTTCAAAAGTTGATTGGAGTAGACTGTTCACAGGTAAAAGGACGGCTGACAAGTGGAAGGCTTTTAAAAGTGTGATAACGAGAATTTAGAGGCATTATGTTCCTGCTGGAGTGAAGGGTAAGGCTTGTAAGAGTAGGGAACAATGGATGAATAAAGATATTGAGGTTCGAGTCAAGAATAAGAAAGCATCGTGTATTGGATACAGATGACTGGGATCAAATGAATCTCTTGAAGAGTATAAAGAGTGGGACTCAGGGTGAGCTTGCCAATTGTCACAAAATTGGCTTGACAGCAGGAAGAGGGTGGTCATGAAGGATTGTTTTTCAGACTGGAGGCCTGTGACCAGCAATGTTCCAAAGGGATCGGTACTGGGTCCACTTTTGCTTGTCATTTAAAGAAATGATTTGGATTAGAATATAGGAGGCATGGTTAGTAAATCTGCAGTTGACACCAACATTAGTGATGTAGTGGACAATGAAGAAGATTATCTAAGCTTACAAAGAGATTTTGATCAATTGGGTCATCGTGCTGAGGAGCAGCAGATGGAGTTTAATCTGGATAAATGCAAGGTATTGCATTTTGGCAAAACAAACAAAGGCACGACTTAATTAATAGTAGGGCCCTGGGTAGTGTTGTAGAAGAGAGGAAGTGGTGGATGCAGATACTTTTATAACATTTAAAAGACATTTGGATAAGTACATTAAGCAGACAGGGCATCTGCCATTACATTTTAATATATGATCTGAAAGACAGCACCTCCAATAATGCAGCAATCCTACAGTACTGATTTGACTTTTGCATTCAAGACTTGAAGCAACTTAATCCCACAGCCTTCTGAAGACTGCTATCAACTGAGCCACAGCTAACACATACAGGCTCAGCTTAATTTGTTTTTCATTGTAGCTTGCACAGCTTTTAGAAACTGCTATGTTGCAATTCATCAATGCATATGCCACTGCACTATTAAATAGAAACACAACAACCCTCACCCCAGGCAGCTCTTCTGTCTCTTCTGCAGCATCCTTCAACATTTATCAGCATGCTGTCTCTAGCACATTGTAGTCCTAGCAGCAGCCACTGTTCCGAGTAACAGTGTGGAGACTACAGAGCTAATCGTTTGGCAGCTCTCCAAGATGTGACTTGTATTTGATTGAGGGGCAGAGGTCCTGCCTCCATTACCACAGTGCATTAATGGATCCAGGGCTGATGGGCTGACATTCTCCACTGACCCTTCCAGTAGTCTAGCAGGAACCTCCACACGCAGGAAAAAATTCTGCCTCCAATTTTGTGAAAATACCCATGGGAAACCCATGTTTGCCTCTCACTTTGATGGATGGATATTAAATAGCAACTGTAGGATTATCATTGAAAATGTTATTCTTGTGTTACTTTTCCTTGATCATTTCCAGTGTTGTATGAAATATAATCTACCAAAAATATTAATTGCTTTTCATAGACATCAGAAAGAATTCACAACATGGAAAGAGACCATTTGGGTCATCACGTCTCTACTGAGCAACAAAGGAGACAGAACATTATTAAATCTTTCAACAATGGAATATTCAATTAACTGAAGGTGAGGAAACTTGAATTCACTGAGGTAATTAATTCCTTAAAAATGAATGCATAACCTCTAACTGTCCAATATTGAGCAAGTGAGACCTGTATGAATTAGACAGATTACACCTTAACAACACTAGGATTAACATCCTGACAGAGAGATGCTGTTGGAGACAGTTTCATCTAGATTGGCAAAGGGATGGAAACCTGAGGGGGAGTTCAGTTTGGAGGGAAGGAAAACTGGTAACACTAAGAAAAAAGCAAAATTAGAAGACAGACAAAGCAAAGGCAAGCATCAACTAGAATCTGTATGTAGAATAATATTAAAAAGGCAGAATTAAAGGCATGTATCTGAATGTACACAGCATTCACAACAAGGTTGACATTTTCAAGAGGCACACTGAAAGGGGCATGATTTAATTGCTATTATCAAGACATGGCTGCAGGGTGAGCAAGATAGGGCACTGACCATTCAAGGGTATCCGACATTTAAGAAAGTTAAAGGAAAAAAAGGAAAAGATGAGATAACGCCCTTAATAGGCTCAAGATCAGTAAGTTAGTGAGACAGGGATCTTAGATGAAAGGATCAAGATGTAGATTCAGTTTGGGCATTGCCGAGGAGCAGCAAGAGACAGCAAACAATGGTGGAAGCTGTTTATCAACACTGCACAACAGTAGTGATAAAACGTTGTGGAGCTGGATGAACACAGCAGGCCAAGCAGCATCAGAGGAGCAGGAAAGTTGACGTTTCGGGTCCAGACCCTTCTTCAGAAATGGGGGAGGGGAAGGGGATTCTGAAATAAATAGGGAGAGGGGGGAGGCAGATAGAAGATGGATAAAGGAGAAGATAGGTTGAGAGGAGACAGACAGGTCAAAGAGGCGGGGTTAGAACCAGTGAAGGTGAATGTAGGTGGGGAATAGGTCAGTCCAGGGAGGACGGACAGGTCAAGGAGGCGGGATGAGGTTAGTGTGTAGGAGATGGGGGTGGGGCTTGAGGTGGGAGGAATGGTTAGGGATGTGGGGACTAGCTGGGCTGGTTTTGGGATGTCGTCGGGGGAGGGGAGATTTTGAAGCTTGTGAAGTCCACATTGATACCATTGGGTTGCAGGGTTCCCAAGCGAAATATGAGATGCTGTTCCTGCAACTTTCGGGTGGCATCATTGTGGCAATGCAGGAGGCCCAGAATGGACTTGTCGTCCAATGAGTTGGGGGGCGAGCCACAAAGGCCTCCTTTACATCGGGGAAACCAAGCGGAGGCTTGGGGACCGCTTTGCAGAACACCTACAATCAGTTCGCAACAAACAACTACACCTCCCAGTCGCGAACCATTTCAACTCGCTCCCCAACTCCTCGGACGACATGTCCATCCTGGGCCTCCTGCATTGCCACAATGATGCCACCCGAAAGCTACAGGAACAGCATCTCATATTTCCCTTGGGAACCCTGCAACCCAAGGGAATCGATGTGGACTTCACAAGCTTCAAAATCTCCCCTCCCCCAACAACATCCCAAAACCAGCCCAGCTCGTCCCTGCCTCCCTAACCATTCCTCCCACCTCAAGCCGCATCTCCATCTCCTACCCACGAACCTCATTCCGCCTGCTTGACCTGTCCATCCTCCCTGGACTGACCTATCCGCCACATAAATCCCCACCTACATTCACCTTCACTGGTTCTAACCCCGCCTCTTTGACCTGTCTGTCTCCTCTCAACCTATCTTCTCCTTTATCCATCTTCTATCCGCCTCCCCCCCCTCCCTATTTATTTCGGAATCCCCTTCCCCTCTCCCATTTCTGAAGGGTCTCGACCCGAAACATCAACTTTCCTGCTCCTCTGATGCTGCTTGGCCTGCTGTGTTCATCCAGCTCCACAACGTTTTATCTCAGATTCTCCAGCATCGGCAGTTCCTACTATCTCCACAACAGTAGTGATGTTGGGCACAGTTTAAATCAGGAAATTAGGGATACGTTTAATATGGTTAATACAGAAATAATGAGTGACATTAATTTACATACATATTGAGTAAATCTAATCTGCACTAATGCTGTGGAGGATGAACTCCTGGAGTTTGTATGTGGTGGAGACCTCGTTGCTAAAGACTGGTTATCTGGTCGTGTTTTATTAACACAATTACAGCTATCATTACCAGAAGCTGTAATTCGGTATTTTGCTACACTAATGGAGACACTTTTGAATTCTTGCAATCCAAGATCACTAGTTAGTGCCAACTGCTCTTTATTTTGTTGCAGCCAATTTAAAAGCAGGCATCACCAATAAATTCATACAAATTGGAATTAGTTCATTTATAATCTATTTCCCAAATGTTCAGCAGGCAAGACCAATATTGAATAGCTCACATTTAGCTACAAAAACAGTAATCTTTAAACCTGTTGTGTGCCCTTGACAGGACTGAGAGCACCAAAGGACTGAGTAAAAACAGAAACTGATGGAGAAACTCAGCAGGCTTGGCATCATGTGTGGGAGAAAGCAGAGCTAACATTTTGGACCAGATTCTAAACATTAACTCCGCCTTCTCCCCACAGATGCTGCCAGACATGCTGAATTTCTCCAGAAATTTCTGTTTTTGTTTCAGATCTTCAGCATCTGCAGTTCTCTGTTTTATTTAAGAGACTGAGCAGATATGGGAACAGTATGGGGGAATGTCATGAGGACTATTTTCTCATAGAAGTACATTTTTATACTTGATGGCTTAATGTTTCAAGATAAATTATTAGGCTATGCAAGGATTCACTTTTAGAAAAATAATCCTTTATAAATTGGGATCAGTGTTTATGTTCCTTCAAAATATTGTGACAAATTTTCTCTTTGATTTGGCACTGAAACAGCTGAATCTGGCCTCCTGTACATACACTAAAGTTTGCCCCATGCCATCCTGACATCTGGCTACCTGGGTCACTTCTTTCACCTCACAAGAAAATCTAAACAATGTGCTCCTTAGTCACTGATAAAGGGACCAAGAACAGGATTTCACTTTGAAAAAGGTCACCATCTTTGGCAGTAACAGTATCTCACCTGGACTGAATCTCTTGGCATAGCAGATTTCCAGCTATCATTTCATACCATATCAACCTCAATGTAACACGTGAAGTTAGGTCACAGATCAGCACTGATATCATTAAAATGGTGGATGAAAGCTCAAGGGGATAAATAGCCTACTCCTGTTCTAATACTCAGCCCCTTACGTGGCAGAGAAGTGGGAACACCCAACACAGAAGTCTCTCATACTGACCTGGGACCTCTAACCTAGTTGGCCCTAAAAGAGCAGGCAAAGCTTAAACATTTAAAAGGCCAATGGAGATTTCAACCTGGCATACCTAGGTTCTGCCTTTCCTCAAGCATTCCACAGGGCTCCTGCTATAGGGCAAGTCTAGCAGAATGATCATATGTATTTGACCTCATAATTACATTAATAAATTGGATTTACCTTGAGATACGAACGTAATGAGAGCCATATTTTAATATTTTGCACCTTCTTGAGACGAAAATGAGGAACTTCAGACTTTCTGGCTCGTCTTGCTGATGTTAAATGTCCAAACAGTTTGGCAAATAGTAATCTCTATGAAAGAAAAATATGTTGTTTGATTATTCCTTAAAATTATTTTTCATCAAAATTAAAAAAAAAAAAAGAGGAAAATGATATCAATATTCATTTGTCTGAAACATCATCAATCAAGACAAGTTCAGCTGGATTTTATTGCATCTAACTGATATGATAATACTCTAAGGGTAAATTACAATTGTCTGAGATTTTCTGAAACAGTGTATTATACAAATTACACTAAAATTTCCCAGGAATCTCAGCATATACCAAAACAAGAAATCTCACAGGAAGAAAATGAAAATTAGCATAAAAGGGAAAAGAGCAAATGATAGTTTACATAAACAGGGTCATAAGAGATAGCTAAACCCGTACAAACCATTGGTCAGAAAAACACTTCCAATTTTGAACATTCAACTTTCGATAGGATAAAGGACACACAGAGTGAATATAATTGAACTAGTATATTGATATCCAAGGGATGACACAGAAATTATGAGGACAATCTAAATAAATAAGGACTATTTATTAGAACAGAGAAAATTAAGGGGAGATTATTTTAGGTCTTTTGATTATATGGAACTTTCATGAGCTAAGTAAGGAAAAAAATTCCATTTGACCAATCATAAAGTCACAAGTTGAACTTTTTAAGCTCCAGAGGAAGGACTGAAAGCACACAGGACAGGAATTTCCAGCTGACATGCCAGCTGCCGGCAAATGGTCAAGGAGCCATTTAAACTAATGTAAGAGACCTATTAGAGACTCTCCTTCACCAAGAAGAATTTATCAATCGGCAGGTTGGTCTCCTGTCTGGTCAAGACATGAATCGAGAAAGGAGGCAGCTTCCCAAAAGGCCAGTATTCTATTTCACTATTTATACAATTCCCTGCACTACCTACAAATGCCTGCCCAGTGGCTGATATCCCTCTCCATGGAAGGGTCTAGTGGCTGTGATCATTTTTGAGGTATGAGAGTTCAACAACGCTGAGAGGATATTTCCATACTGGGGCATCCCCTCTCTTACTTACCTGCATCAGTATCTTGCACTTCTTCCAGGATTATTCTGTTCTACCCAGTTAGTGATGAAAGTTCACAGAGCCAGAAGATTAATTATTCTTTTCCTCTCCAGGGGAGGCAATTGCCTAGTGGCATTATCACAGGACTGTTAATCCAGGGACCTGGTAATATTCTGAGGACCCAGGTTTGAAAACTGCTACAGCACATGGTGGAATTTGAATTTTACCAAATATCTGGAATTAGGACTATAATGATGACCATGAAATTGTTGCCAATTGTCAAAAAACTCATCTGGTTCACTAATGTCCTTTTGGGAAGGAAACTGCCATCCTTACCTCGTCTGGCCTAGATGTGACTCCTGACCCTGACCAGTGACACACTCATCCTGAGTGAATAAAAGAAACTCCACACGTGCTGCCTTAACTACTGAGCATTGATAACATTTTAAGACCACACTTGACCGTTTTCTGTACATAAGCCAATTTGTTTTTAATCCAGCCTGGTACTGATCCTCCCCTTTCTATTAGCAACAGTTTTATTAACCAGCCTTATATGTGGCACTTTCCTAAAATCTATACAGTCAACTTCTGATGAATTCTCTTCAATGTTCTGTTAACCCTTCAAATAATTAAATTAGATTAAACAAATGTGATTTGCCTTTTTAAATCTATGCTGCTTCTTGATTACCATGTACTTGGAGATGTTTAGTTAATTTTTTTTCCTCCGATTTTTTGTTCTTAAACGCATATCCACTACCGACATTAAACCGACCAGCATGCAGTTACTGGGAACGTTCTTACATTCTTTCTTTGAATAGAGGTGACACAACTATTACTTTATAATTCTCCAGTATATTCCCTGTATCTAGAAAAGATTGGAAGATTACGGTAAGCCTTTCTCCTATCTCTACCCCCACTTCCCAGCGCAACCTGGGATATAAGCCATCCACGCAAGTCAACATCATCATTCAGCTGCAGTCGACTTACCAATACATTCTGCCTATCAATTTTCACCCCATCTACTACCTTTCCAGTTCTACCAATATTTACCAGCTTCTTCCTCCTAAATAAGTAAGAATACAATGTACCATTAAGTACTCAAGCCTTGCCCTGCACCTGTAAACATATATTACTTTCTTTGTTCCTGATACATCTAATCCGACCTCCTACTTCTCATTTACTGCTTAAGTGCTATTAACAGTTGCTATCTGGAAAGCATAAATTTAAAAACATTATCAAAAAAAAACAAATTAACGGTTTCTACCACAGGATTGGTACACCTAACAGAAACACTAGTGAAAACAGAATCTGTAAAATCTTTTAAATGTTAAGTAAATATATATTTAAGAAAGACAATTTTGCACAATATGATAAATAGAAATACAATGTCAGCTGCTTAATAGAGCACAACTTGCCAAATAACCGCCTTGAATTCTATAAATTCTTTGATTTTCCTTTCATAACAGTATTGTAATTCTTTATATTTCTTGACATCATTTTGAACCAAATTCATTTTCCTCTTCTTCCTTCTCCATTTCACTGCTTCAGTAAAACTTGATAAAAATGATTTCCACAAAATTGATGCTCTATTAAGTTTGGCAAGCTCAGAAATATAATTTGATTCAAGCAAGATTTGTAATACAAATCAAGGTAATTTGCAAAATGAAAATATCTCAGCTTACCTGTTTATATGTTCGCTCGGCCACACACAGCATGAAGAAAAATATCCACATGAGGCACACACGCACCACAAAGCTTAGTGCAACCATAATAACTGTTTGATTTACATTTGAACCAAATGCAATGAAAAACAGCTCTGCAGCAGACAGTGACACTAGTTCTTCCAAATCCTTTTGCTGAAAGAGTCTGAATAAAACTGGAGTGATGCCAAGTATCAGAGAAACCAAGTTTCCAAACAGCTGGTAACCAATACCTTGCTTGTAGCTGTTAACCTGCAGGTGTTTAAAAAAGTTGAAATTCTAAAATTGCAAAATATATCTATAAATGCACATGACATTTTTATTGGCGTAATAATTAGTTGAAAATTATTTAAAACAGAGGACCCCTCCCTCAAAACTGGAAAATTAATATTTGCTTTGCTAAGAGAATCTTACATGCAGTTTATTTGGAGACAGCATATTTCAAAATTTAAAGTAGGAGAGATGTGGAGAAAGAACCATTTGTTAATGAATGACAAGCTGTCAAATAACATTTACCAAATTATTTTTCATTTCAGAGACATATTTACAACCTTCTAAACTCGAAATTGTCCCCATATTTCATCAGGAAAGTAGCATGTTGGGGAGAACGAAAGAGAACGTTAGGTAAATGTCAGTGGAAGGATACGGAATTAAAAATGGCCAAAATGGTTGTCTGCCCACAAGGTGACCTAAGCTCCAGGAACTGAACATGGAATAAACAAAATCACATGAAAGGAAATTAAACCTTTTATCAAAAGAGGCAGAAACGAGTCATGTGTGAAAAAGCTCCTATTTTTAATTTACAGGTATATGATGGGTTTCACATATCAGAGATGAAAAACTCAGCTACAATAAGCCAGTTTGTAAGTAACACCACCAGATATGAGAATACATGCATGAAATATATTCAATACAACTGTTCTGACAGAGCACTGGAGATAGATTTTCAACTGCAGATGGATGAAGACCTCTCTCACTATATACACTTGGTTAGGAAGGACAAAGCAACCAATGACATCCAGACACTGATATTCATAGCTCTGTTGATCCAGGATACCACTAATAAACCGTGCCCTCTGGTTAAAACCTTACCCCTCCAGGACACCCTAAGAATTTTAGACTGCATATTCTTTTACGTTCCCTTGCATACTGGATACTAGCCCCTTTTTAACTTTATATGTGTATGTGTGGAGGGAGGAAGAGGAATGAGAATAGAAGTGAACGCGATTTTTTTAAGTCAGTCCACATTTTGACTTACTAAAAGATTCATAGAAATATCCAGGACTAAACATTTGAAATAGCTCACGATTAACTCTCTCAGTGATTGTAAGCAATTAGCAGTTAGTTTTTGTTCCAATAGAGAGCTATGCTGAGATTTCATGATAGAGCAGAAATGTGTCCTACTGTCACAGACCCTTCGAGCATAGTATTTCTGGAGACAATACACGGTATTAGGACAGTTTAACGTATTTATTGTAAACAGGAAAGGTGCCTATCCCTGGGTCTGTAGGGACAACCTGCTTCGTCCTAAAATCCTAAAACAGATGTCCAACATCTATTATGAGATTTAGAAAAGCACCACATCATCTTGATCATTTTAGAACATAGAACAATACAGCGCAGAACAGGCCCTTCGGCCCTTGATGTTGCGCCGACCTGTGAACTAATCTAAGCCCATCCCCCTACACGATCCCATCATCATCCATATGCTTATCCAAGGACTGTTTAAATGCCCCTAATGTGGCTGAGTTAACTACATTGGCAGGCAGGGCATTCCACGCCCTTACCACTCTGAGTAAAGAACCTGCCTCTGACATCTGTCTTAAACCTATCACCCCTCAATTTGCAGCTATGCCCCCTCGTACTAGCCGACGTCATCATCTTAGGAAAAAGACTCTCACTGTCCACCCTATCTAATCCTCTGATCATTTTGTAGGTCTCTATTAAATCCCCTCTTAGCCTTCTTCTCTCCAATGAGAACAGACCCAAGTCCCTCAGTCTTTCCTCATAAGACCTTCGCTCCAGACCAGGCAACATCCTGGTAAATCTCCTCTGCACCTTTTCCAATGCTTCCACATCCTTCCTGTAATGGGGCGACCAGAACTGTACGCAATATTCCAAGTGAGGCCGCACTAGCGTTTTGTACAGTTGCAGCATGACATCACGGCTCCGGAACTCAATCCCTCTACCAATGAAACCTAACACACCGAATGCCTTCTTAACAGCACTATCAACCTGGGTGGCAACTTTCAGGGATCTAGGTACCTGGACACCAAGATCCCTCTGCACATCCACACTACCAAGAATCTTTCCATTGACCCAGTATTCTGCCTTCCTATTATTCTTCCCAAAGTGCATCACCTCACATTTATCTGCATTGAACTCCATTTGCCACCTTTCAGCCCAATTCTGCAGTTTATCCAAGTCTCCCTGCAACCTGCAACATTCTTCCACACTGTCCACCACTACACCGACTTTAGTGTCATCTGCAAACTTACTAACCCATCCACCTATGTCTGTGTCCAAGTCATTTATAAAAATGACAAACGGCAGTGGTCCCAAAACAGATCCTTGTGGCACACCACTAATAACCGGACTCCAGGCTGAATATTTTCCATCAACCACCACTCTTTGGCTTCTTTCAGAAAGCCAGTTTCTAATCCAAACTGCTAAATCTCCCTCAATCCCATGCCTCCGCATTTTCTCCAATAGCCTACCATGTGGAACCTTATCAAAGGCTTTACTGAAGTCCATGTACACCACGTCAACTGCCCTACCCTCATCCACATGCTTGGTCACCTTCTCAAAAAACTCAATGAGGTTTGTGAGACACGACCTGCCCTTGACGAATCCATGTTGACTATCTCCAATCAAATTGTTGCTTGCTAGATGATTATAAATCCTATCTCTTACAATCCTTTCCAAAACTTTTCCTACAACAGATGTAAGGCTCACTGGTCTATAATTACCTGGGTCATCTCTACTGCCCTTCTTGAACAAGGGCACAACATTTGCAATCCTCCAGTCCTCTGGTACTAAACCTGTAGACAATGACGACTCAAAGATCAAGGCCAAAGGCTCCGCCATCTCCTCCCTAGCTTCCCAGAGAATCCTCGGAAAAATCCCATCCGGCCTAGGGGATTTATCTACCTTCACACCTTCTAGGAATGATAACACCTCCTCCTTACTAACTTCAATCCTTTCAAGTCTAATAGCCCGTATCTCAGTCTTCTCCTCTACAATATTCTCCCTTTCCTGAGTGAAAACAGATGAGAAATATTTGTTTAGCACCTCTCCGATCTCCACAGGGTCCACACACAACTTCCCACTTCTGTCTTTGACTGGCCCTATTCTTACCCTAGTCATCCTTTAATTCCCCACATACCTATAGAAAGCTTTAGGGTTCTCCTTAGTTCTACCTGCTAATGACTGCTGATGTCCCCTCCTTGCTCTTCTTAACTCTCTCTTTAAATCCTTCCTAGCTAATCTGTAACTCTCCATCGCCTCATCTGAACCATCTCGTCTCAATGTCACATAAGCCTCCCTCTTCCGCTTAACAAGAGATACAATTTCTTTTGTAAACCAAGGTTCCCTTACCTTATCACTTCCTCCCTGCCTGACAGGGACATACCTATCAAGGACACGCAATACCTGTTCCTTAAACCAGCTCCACATTTCGATTGTCCCCATCCCCTGCATTTTGCTACCCCATTCTATCCCTCCTAAGTCTTGCCTAATCGCATTATAATTGCCTTTCCCCCATCTATAACTCTTGCCCAGTGGCATGTTCCTATCCCTTTCCATCGCTAAACTAAACGTAACCGAATTATGGTCACTCTCTCCAAAGTGCTCATCTACCACTAAATCAAACACCTGGCCTGGTTCATTACCAAGTACCAGATCCAGTGTGGCCTCCCCTCTTGTCGGCCCTTCGACATACTGTGTCAGGAAACCCTCCTGCACACATTGGACAAAACTGATCCATCTGACGTACTAGAGTTATAGCATTTCCGGTCAATGTTGGGGAAGGTAAAGTCTCCCATAATGACCACCTTGTTCCTTTCACTCCTGCCCAGAATCATTTTGCCGATCCTCTCCTCCACATCCCTGGAACTTTGCGGAGGCCTATAAAAAACTCCCAGCAGTGTGACCTCTCCTCTCCTGTTTCTGACCTCAGCCCATACCACCTCAGTAGACGAGTCCTCGTCAAAAGTTCTTTCAGCCACCGTTATACTGTCCTTGACTAACAAAGCTACACCTCCCCCTCTTTTACCACCTTCCCTGATCTTTATGAAAGATCTAAACCCTGGAACCTGCAACATCCATTCCTGACCCTGCTCTATCCACATCTCCGAAATGGCCACAACATCGAAGTCCCAGGTACCTATCCATGCTGCAAGCTCACCTACCTTATTCCGGATACTCCTGGCGTTGAAGTAGACACACTTCAAACCAGCTTGCTGTCTACCAGCACACTCCTGTGATGGTGAAATCCTGTCCATGTCCTCCCTTCTCTCATCCTCCTGTGTACTGGAACTACACCACAGGTTCCCATGCCCCTGCTGAGCTAGTTTAAATCCACCCGAATAGCACTAGCAAATTTCCCACCCAGGATATTAGTACCCCTCTGGTTCAAGTGAAGACCGTCCTGTTTGTAGAGGTCCCACCTTCGTCAGAATGAGCCCCAGTTATCCATATACCTGAAACCCTCCCTCCTGCACCATCCCTGCAGCCATGTGTTCAGCTGATACCTCTCCCTGTTCTTTGCCTCGCTATCACGTGGCACGGGTAACAAACCAGAGATAACAACTCTTTGTTCTAGCTCTCAGCTTCTACCCTAGCTCCCTGAAATCCTGCCTTATATCCCTATCCCTCTTTCTACCTATGTCATTGGTACCTATGTGGACCACGACTTGGGGCTGGTCACCCTCTCCCTTCAGGACCCCAAAAACACGATCCGAGACATCACGGACCCTGGCACCTGGGAGGCAACACACCAAGCATGAGTCTCTCTCGTTCCCACAGAATCTCCTATCTGTCCCCCTAACTATGGAGTCCCCAATGACTAATGCTCTCCTCCTCTTCCCCCTTCCCTTCTCAGCAACAGGGACAGACGCTGCGCCAGAGACCTGTACCCCATGGCTTAGCCCTGGTAAGTCGTCCCCCTCAACAGAATCCAAAACGGTATACCTGTTATTGAGGGGAACAGCCGCAGGGGATCCCCGCACTGTCTGCCTGTTCCCTTTCCGTCCCCTGACTGTAACCCATCTACTTTTTTCCTGTACCTGAGGTGTGACTACCTCCCTGTAACTCCTCTCAATCACCCCCTCAGCCTCCCGAATGATCCGAAGTTCATCCAGCTCCAGCTCCAGTTCCCTAACGCGGTTTCCAAGGAGCTGGAGTTGGGTGCACTTCTCACAGATGAAGTCAGCAGGGACACTAGTGGTGACCCTTACCTCCCACATCCTACAGGAGGAGCATGCAACTGCCCTTGCATCCATTGCCATTGTTCTGAATTGTGAAAAAAAACACTAGTAACTTACCAAATCGGCACTCAGACCCCTTTTGGTTAGAGGAGGAGGATGGGTGGGAGACACTACTTTAGTAGTGTTTCGGGTAAAGCAACCGCCCAAATATATTACCTCACTTACTCAACCATCCCGTGTCTGCTCCTGCTCGACGTGCACTCTGCGTCATGAGGTAAGTTTTTAAAAGGAGAAGCTCACCTTCCCAGGCTGCCCTCGCGCCTCCTTCCGGACTCCCGCCGCTGAAACGACTGAAAGGCCGCAGTCACGCGAGGTAAGACCTTTATACTCCTGAAGCTCACCTTCCCACAGTTCTGTTCAATTGTGTGTAGTATCTATTAAGTACACTTGATTTTCTGAGACCATAGTGTCCGCAACTGTATAAGGGATCTTTGCTTAGAAGAAATTACTGTTCTATTATCATGCAACCTATGAAGTGACAAGTTAATGAAAGCTAAATAGACTGGACTTAATCCTAAATACAATTTTAAGTCCTGGTCCACATTCTATAATATTGTTAGTGCTCCCTTCTGTTACAAGTTAAATGTTGCAATCTGGTGAAATCTGAAATTTTGATTTTTGTTACTAATTAGCTTTTATTTTCAATTAAGATGATTACTCAATTAGAGCTTGAGTTAACACTAATTGCTGAAAAACTGTTCATCTCTAACATTTTGTTCTACTGATAGGTCATTCACCCAAAAGATTAACTTTTTCTTTTTCCAGTGATTCTGTTCGACCTGCTGAATATTTCCTGCACTTTCTGTATTTCTGACAAAGTTACTCTTTTGTGAGCCTACAACCAGGATGGCACCATAAGATTTGTCATTTCTATTTACTATGGATTCAATAAGTGTATTACGTCCTTTTTCTTAAATGAAGAAAGGTTGAAACAGATGTGCCGAGCAGTATGTTCAAAGCCAATAAAGTAAACAGCTTGAGAGGCCTTGGAGTGTTTTTTTTTTAAGTTGGAACAACAGAAGCAGCCAGAATGGTAGGGTTAAGCTCCCGCAAAACCAGGATTTTTAGTTTTAGCTTTCAGCAGTTGCTGGGGTCTTGAAGCTGGATGTGGAAGCTCTTATTCCTCTCAATGTTACAGCTAAAAGTTGGAGTTCTCTTCCTGCTGTTAGAATTGTACGAGACAATCCATTTTATTGAATTTGTCTTGGCCAAGGGTGCATTTGTGGGGTGTTACTATATTGGAACAGTTAATTAGTAGTAGTGATATATGTACACATACACATATATAGAATTTTGTTATGCATTTCAACAGTTACATTTAAACCAAATCTTTTATTTTTATTTGCTCTGTATTTTAACTGTAGTGTAAAATAAAGTATGCTTTGCTTAAAGGCGAGAATCTGGAACGCCTTACACTTACTTTAAATTAAGAAAAAGTTAGGTTTTAGGCTATGTTTTTAATATATTTTGAGGGGTTTTGTCTGGTCCGTAACACCAGAATACAAACTGAAGTAATGAAGTAACAAGGGTCTTCAATAATATTAGATAAGGTGCAGAAAACGTCAGACTTCAGACCATAAGGAAGAAGGGTTTCTTCTTTAAAAAGGGAATGTTGTTTTAACATAGAACAGTACAGTATAGTACAAGCCCTTCAGCCCACCATGTTGTGCTGACCTATTATCCTACTAAGATCAATCTACCCTACATTCCTTACATTTTACCATCCTCTATGTGCCCATGCGAGAGTCGCTTAAAAGTCTCTAATGTATCTGACTCCACTATCACTGCCGGCAGCGCATTCCACATGCCCACCACACTCTGTGAAGAACCTACCTCTGACATCTCCCCTATACCTTCTTTCAGTCACCTTAAAATTATGCCCCCTTGTAATAGTCATTTCTGCCCTGGGAAAAAGTCTCTGACTATCCACTCTATCTATGCCTCTCATCGTCTGTAAACCTCTTATCAAGTCACCTCCCATCCTTCTTTGCTCCAATGAAAAAAAGCCCTAGCTCCCTCAACCTTTCCTCATAAGACCTGCCCTCCAATCCAGGCTGCATCCTGGTAAATCTCCTCTGCACCCTCTCTAAAGCTTCCACATCTTTCCTGTAATGAAGTGACCAGAACTGAACACCATATTCCAAGTGTGGTCGAACCAGAGTTTTATAGACTTGCAGCATAACTTCACGGCTGTTAAAACCAATTCCCCTGCCAATGAAAGCTAACACACCATAGGCCTTCTTTACAATCCTATAAACTCGGGTCGCAACTTTGAGGGATCTATGGACATGGACCCTAAGATCCCTCTGTTCCTCCACACTGCCGAGAATCCTGCCATTAACCCTGTTTTCTGCATTCAAATTCGACCTTCCAAAATGAAGCACTTCACACTTTTGTGGGTTGAAGTCCATCTGCCACTTTTTTGCTCAGCTCTGCATCCTGTCAATGTCCCGTTGCAACCTACAACAACCCTCCAAGCTGTCCAAAACTCCACCAATCTTCGTGTCATCAGCAAACTTACTAACCCACCCTTCCACTTCCTCATCCAAGTCATTTATAAAGATCACAAAGGGCAGAGATCCCAGAACAGATCCCTGTGGAACACCACTAGTCACTGGTTTTGCACTCTAGTGGACAACAATTATAATATATCCGAGAATAAAGTTAGCCTGTAATCAATGCCACATAATTTTAAAGAATGCTTTGCGCAAATTGTTGCTGTTTTTCAATCTTTATGTTCACAGCTATTAGTTAAAGGAAGCCATGCTATTCCATCAACATTGTCAGTAAACTATTGCGTTTTTCATAATGATCTGGCCTTTATGAAGATCAGAATGGCTAGAACAACTTGAAAAAAGGAGGAAAATGGAATGGACTGCAAAATTAACAGAAGACTGCAGGAATACATAAACAAAATACAAAAATGTTTAGTGGTATAATTGCTCGAAACATATAGCTATTAAAGAAGTATCACTGATATGGAGGTTTGCTGTTTTTCTCATAAGTACTCAACAAAGTTATTGTAACTTTAATAAGTGCATGTTTCTAAAGGTTA
This sequence comes from Ginglymostoma cirratum, assembly GCA_024137785.1. NCBI lineage: Eukaryota > Metazoa > Chordata > Chondrichthyes > Orectolobiformes > Ginglymostomatidae > Ginglymostoma > Ginglymostoma cirratum. The sequence goes on along the minus strand of JAHRHZ010000045.1, from coordinate 22,939,913 downwards.
CATTGTCAAGTAACGAAAGGCAAAGAACAATTGCCAAAACTGAAGTGGATGGAGTGGGAGAAGAATGAATTTCGTTGCAGTTCTGAAGAGGAGTCATACTAGCCTCAAAACATTAACTCTCTTACTCTCTCCACAGATACCGTTAAATTAATTTTCTGCCCTTTTAAAGTGCTATACTCACTCTTTTCATAATCATTCCACTGATTTCCATCACAGACATATCAGCTTTCTTACACTCGTTGCATTCCCAGACGATTGCACTTACTCTTTCCAAACTGATACTAGAGCTGTGAAGCCATGGTGAATGACTCTGTAAAAAGGATAAGTGTTTATAAAGCAACATATATCATCATTTTTTAAACACTTTAATTTGGGAGTCAAAGGATCCCCATTACATATTCCTTCCTGTTAACCAGCAAACACTATTTCACTTCCTCCTTTAATGCTATGCAAATTCAAAGTTTTTTCCCTCTTAATTTAGTCACATTTATAACAACAAAAGTATTCTTAGCAGAACACATGGATAATATATCATTGTAACTACTTAAGGCACTGGTTGTGCTTGGAAAAATAATGCTATTGCTACTGGTGCTTTTCTCACCACAAGATTAGAATAGTTCAACCAGGAGGCGCACCAGCACCAAATTAGAATAACTGGGAACGTGCCATAAATGCAACCATGCCAGTGTTTCTCACACCTAGAGAGAAAGAGATTAAAGCTTTATAAAAATTGGCATTAATACAAAAAAATGTGGCTTCCTCATCAGTCAATAATAGACGCAGAGCTGGAGATGTGTATGTGAATACTGACCCAAATGTCTAATCATATGAAAAACCGGAACAACTGAAAATGCTAAAAATCAAGAACAAGAACAGAAGTTGCTGGAAAAGCTCATCAGGTATGGTGGCATCTGTGAAGAAAAAAAATCAAGACTTAACATTTCAGGTCCGATGACCCTTTCGGACCCAAAACATTAAGTCTTGATTTTTTTCTTCACGGATGCTGCCAGACCTGCTGAGCTTTTCCAACAACTTCTGTGTCTGATCATAAGTTTGGGCTTTAAACATCTTAAAAGAGAAAAGGGAAGTAAAAGAGGCCAGGAGATTGAGGGAGGAAGGTGATTTGTAAAAGAAGTAAATGTGATGCAAGAAAAAAAAAACATTTCATGTAACAAGTAGATAGAATACTCAATGCATTACCTGATGGAGGCAGGTTCAATTGAGACATTCAGGACGTTGTTGGGATGATAATTTGGATAGATATAATGTGCACAGGTAATAGGTAGGAAATTGCCAGAAGGTAATAGATTTGAGGAGCCAGTGCAGACAAATTAGGCCAAATGAACTTTTTTTCTCCTCCTATGACAATCCAACATTCCAGGGATTCAGCATGGTACTCAGTGGCTAGCACTGCTGCCTCATAGCGCCCGGGACCCGGGTTCAATTCCTGCCTCAGGTAACTGTCTGTGTGGAGTTTGCACATTTTCCTCGTGTCTGTGTGGATTTCCTCCCACAATCCAAAAATGTGCAGGTTAGGTGGTTTGGCCATGCTAAATTGTCCATATGTCCAGGGATGTGTAGGTTAGGTGTATTATCCATAGGAAATGCAGGGTTACAGGGATAGAGGGGCGGGTCTGGGTAGGATGCTTTTTAGAGAGAGTTGATGTTGACTAGTCGGGGCCAAATGGCATATTTCTACACTGTAGGGATTCTGTGGATTAATTTGGTGAACCTCTGTTGAAATCTCTCAAAAGCAAGGTTATTATACCTTACGTAAGGAGACCAAAACTGTAGACAATACTCCAAATGTGCTTTCACCAAGGCTCAACAGAGATAGACATTTTTTCCTCTGTACTCCCCTCAAAATGAAAGCCAATATACCGTTTGCTTGCCTAACTGTTTACAGCACCTACACGCTAGCTATTAGCAACTCATGGACAAGGACAACCATTTGCCCTTGGACACCTGCACATCCTGACCATTTCAGCATTTCTTCTCACCATTTTAGAAATATTCTATCTCGTTTTTTTTCTACCAAAGTGAATAACTTCACTTTTATTCACATTATAACCTATCTGCCATGTTCCAGCCCATTCACTTAGCCTGTCCAAGTCCTCTTGAAGTTTTCTTGCATCCTCCTCACAACACATATTCCTACCCATTTTGGTGTAATCAGCAAATTTGGAAATGATAATAGTTACAATTGTTCCCTAGATCCAAATCATTCATATAAACTGAATAGTTGTGGAACTAATTCTGGTCCTTTCATTACCCCATAAGTAACAGCTTGCCATCTTGAGATGCAGCTTATTATTGTGCCTTCTTTTAATAACACAGTGATTAAGTCTATTTGGTAGCAAGTCTTTGAAGCACTTCACATTACAAATACTAACAGTTCCAGACGCATTTATATATTATGAATATAACTCATTGTATTGTAAAGAATTATTGTCTGGATTACTTCGGGATTGGTTTCAGTCCATATGAAGTCCAAAATAGCTTTTCTTTTACTGAACATGAAAATACAAATCACAACAGATGTCACCAGTCTGAAACTATTGACAAAATGTTAATTGCGTAACTGAAATAAATTTAAATATTGACTTCAGTTAAAGAATTCGCTCATTGCAAAATATAAAATAAGTTAATTATTATTAAAGAAATAACATTTAACAAAGTTCATTATTTGAAACACACCAGGTGAAATGGATCATCTCGGTATTCCTTCCTCCCTGAGGAATTCAAGTGGGAATTTTCTCCCTCGGTTTCACTAGTGCAGGAGGTACGGCATTCAGCACAGTGCAGAAGATCCTCCCATAATACATCTTCAGTTTCTGATTCATGGCGCGTGCTTTCCGAATCTTGTCTAGAACTGCGTGAACTACAACTAGTAGCAGATTTAGCAGTCTCCTGCAAAATAATTTGACATGAAATGCACTTTAAATGTACAAGTTATCAGCAGGAACTAAAAACATGTACTACGCCTACTTAGATAGCTACCAACAATGATTGAAACTTAATTTACAAATTTAAAAAAACCAACTGCCTCACATTCATTTCAGCACCTCCATTTTAGTAGTCTTTTCATTACAAAAGTAATTCTCATAAATTTAAGACTTAACTAAGTTTTGTTATCAATATTACTGCCCATTGCACTCGTAAGATAATAATGTACAATGCATCATATAAAATAATGCTCTTTATAAAGAAGAACGAACTACAGAATAAACAAAAGTCTATAACCTCAGGAGTGTAGTGTCTTTTATACTGGTTAGATTTTCTATTCCGTAATACATTGTCATTGGAAATTCGTTCTCCAGTCCGACGTTGCGTGAATGTTTGCGATCCAGCTTCACCATCTTCATCACTTGAAACATCATCTGATATATTTATGACTGGTCTAGGTCCTTCCTATTTAAAAATATAGACATGAGAAAAGCCAAATGATTAAAGTACAATAATTTACCTAAATTCCACTTCTTCATAACAGGCATCCTGTATGTTGTCTGTAGAATTTGAGTTTCGAATATTCCCTCATTTGCAAGGAGGCAATTCTCAAATGCTGGTGGAGCGTGAGGATCCAGCGTTCAAATTGCTGAGTAAAGGTTGGTGCTGCAAGTGTTTGTGTATAACTGAGTCACCTATCATAGGATGTGAAAAAACAACACTAACTGTATTATCCATTACAATTGAGCTCCAGACCTCTGAAAATGCTTCCTTTCCGTTCTTCCATAAGTAATCCTGCTTCGCCAAAGCACCTCCAACATTATCTTGCCCTTGATCCACCGTTCCTAGACACTGACCAGTTTTTCTGCGACTACCTTCTCTGCCAAAATAGTCATCCATGTAGCTTTCATATTTGAAGGTCACACGCAAATGATTTATATCAGTGTTCATCTCTGCACACAACATAATCTCTTCAGCTCCAATTCCACAATACTACTTTCATATTAGCCCACAGTTATGAGCAGCAGGAAGAACACCAAACATTGTTCCTCTGCAGGATGCCACTTTTTTTTAAAATTCATGGGAAATGGCATTGCTAGCTGTGTCAGCATTTAGTGTCCACCCCAACTGCCCTAAAGAGGGTGGTGGTGAGCTGCCTTCCTGAACAATTGCAGTGTAAGGGATGTATTGACAACCCTGTAGAAAGGAATTTTCAAGATTTTGACTCAGCAACAACAAAGGAAAAGTGATACTGTCAAGACGATAAGTGACTTGGAAAACAACCTGAAGTAGTGATGGCGCCAGGATTCTATTGCCCTTGTCCTTCTAGATGGTAGAGGTTGCATGTATGGAAAGTGCTGTTGAAGGAACCTTGGTGAGTCATTGCACTGGATATTGTAGATGGCACACACTGCTGCCCTGTGCATTTGTGATGAAGGGAGTGATCGTTGAAGACAGTGGACAGGGTGCCAATCAAGTATACTGGATGTTTTCAAGCTTCGAGTGCTGTTGGACCTGCATCTATCCAAACAAGTAGAGAGTATTATTATATTATGGAACTATTTCATCACATTAAATGGCATTGCTGTCACTGCATGCCCCATTATCATTAGGCTGCAGGCAACCATTGATTAGAAACTGAACTGGAGCTTCAGTATAAATACTGTCGCTACAAGAGTAGGTCAGAGGCTGGGAATTTGGCTGAGTAGCATCCCTCCTGTCTCCCCAGGGCCTGTCTACCATTTATGGGGCACAATTCAGAAATGTGATGGGGAGACAGGAGGGCTGTTACTCACAGCCAAATTCCCAGCCTCTGACCTACTCTTGTAGCGACAGTATTTATACTGAAGCTCCAGTTCAGTTTCTAATCAATGGTCACCCTCAGCATAATGATAATGGGGCATTCAGTGACAGTAATGCCATTTAATGTCAAGAAGCAATGATCATATACTGTCTTGCTGGAGATGGTCATTGCCTGCTACTTGTGCGGTGCAGATGTTACTTGTCACTTAACAATCCAGCCTGGATGTTGTCCAGGTCTTCCTGTGCACGGATATAGGTGGTTTCAGTATTTGAAGTGCTAAACATGTTTGCTTTTGAGTGCAGTCTTCAGTTCTGACCTCATAATGGATGGAAGGTTATTGATAAAGCAACAGAAGATGGTTGGGCCTAGGACATTATCCTGAAGAACTCCTGCAGTGATGTCCTTAGCCTGAGATAATTGACCTCCAACAACCACCATCATCTCCCTTGTGCTAGGAATGGCTCCGACCAGTGAAACTTTCCACAGTTGTCTTTGCCTCTACTTTTATTGGCATTCCCTGGTGTCATACTCCGTAAACACTGCTTTGATGTCACTCTCATCTCACCTATGGATTCAGCTCTTTTGTCCATGTTGGACCAAGGTTGTAATGAGGTCAGGGGCTGAGTGAACCCAGTGGAATTCAATCTGAGCATCAGCGAGCAGGTTAGAGCTTTGCAAGTGTCACTTAATAACAGTCACCAATCCCTTCCATCACATTCTCTGATCTGCACCATATATTCTAATCTGATACACTAATTGGAAAATTCCCCTTTGCTATCTTGCAAAAATGGAGCTGGATATTGCTGATGAATGCTGGAAAATTCAGAAAATGCTCCTGGCACCATCTCACTTTAACCACCACCTCATTTGATCATTGGCTGATGCTTCCCTGCTTGCTGTAAGTAGATGTTTGTCTGGATCCCTTGAAGGTATTTCTTTTCTCTCTAGTTACCACCACTTTCCAGGCCAATCGTGTGGAAGGAGGCAATAGGCCCCAGGAAGAATCAGTAAAGACCAAGAGTGTCACTTCCAATTAGTCGCAGAGATATACCTACTAACGGTCTCGATGTCTGTTGAAGCCTTTCTGTGGGGTCTTTGCTCCAAGTTTCAGGGGACTATTTAGGAGCATTTTTAAAAGGTCTCTCGCTACCTCTTCTGCTCACATAATGGTACCCAAACAGTATTACAGAAGTTTATGATGACAATTATTTCACTAGGAGTCCACCATGGCTAAATAATGAATCTTTACCCAGGAAAACAGTTAGGGTTCTCTTGATAGAGAGGGGTAGGCAGAAGTTCTACTCTGACAGGAGTCAAATGCGAAGAGGGACCTCCTTTGATTATAATCAGAAATTGATACACTGCTGTGCAAAACTGAGGTCAATTGTTCTACATTTACGTCCTCTACAATTTTTAAAAAATCATCCCTTCATTAAATTTCTCATTAATGAACCCTAAGAGCAGCTCATTACCTCCTGACAAACTACCTCCCCCTCCTTAGCCATATCCTTGTTAACTACATGACACAAAGACAGGCGGAGGTACAGGTAGCGTTGGGGAAGCTGGAAGGCTGCAGAAGGACTTGGACAGGCTAGGAAAGTGGGCAATAAAGTAGCAGATGGAATACAATGTGGGAAAGTATGAGGCGATGCACTTTGGTTGGATGAATAGAGACACAGGCTACTTTCTAAACAGAGAAAGACTTCGGAAATCTGAAGCACAAAGGGATTTGGGAGTCCTAGTTCAGGATTCTCTTTGGATTAACATGCAGGTTCAGTAGGCAGTTAGGAAGGCAAATATAATCTCAGCATTCATTTCAAGAGGTCTAGAATAAAAGAGCTGAGGCTGTACAAGTTTCTGGTCAGACAACATTTGAATATTGTGAGCAGTTTTGGGTCCTGTATACGAGGAAGGTACACTGCCCTTGGAGGCGGTCCAGAGGAAGTTTACAAGAATGATCTCGGGGATGAAGGGCTTGTCATATAAGCAGTGGAGGATGCTGAGTCTGTGCCCAATGGAGTTTAGGATGAGGGAGTAACCTGATTCAACCTTACAGAACGCTAAGAACCTGGATAGAGTGGATGTGGAGATGTTTCCACTAGGAGGCGAGTCTAGGACACAAGGGCACAGCCTCAGAGTGAAAGGATGACCCTTTAGACTGAGATGAGGAGGAACTTTTCAGCCAGTGGGTGGTGACTCTGTGGAACTCATTGCTGCAGAGGACTGTGGAGGCTAAAGTCACTGAATGTATTTCAGATAAGAGATGATAGATTCTTGATTAGCAAGGGATCAAGTGTTATGGGGAGAAGGCAAGAGAATGGGCGTTTTTAAAATTCATTTGTGGATGTGGGTGTCACTGGCTGGCCAGCATTTCTTGCCCATCCCTAGTCACCCTTGAGAAGGTCGTGGTGAGCTGCCTTTTTGAACCGCTGCAGTCCTCCTGCTGTGGGTTGACCCACAATGCTATTAGGGAGGGAATTCCAGGATTTTGACCCAGCGACAGTGAAGACCCGGCAATTTATTTTCAAGTCAGGATAGTGAGTGACTTGGAGGGGAAATTGGAGGTGGTGGTGTTCCCATATGTCTGCTGCTCTTGTCTTTCGAGATGGAAGTGGTCGTGGGTTTGGAAGGTGCTGTTCGAGGATCTTTGGTGAATTTCTGCAGTGCATCTTGTAGATAGTACACACACTGCTGCGACTGAGCATCGGTGGTGGAGGGAGTGAATGTTTGTAGATGTAATGCCAATCAAGCAGGCTGCTTTGTCCTGGATGGTGTCAAGCTACTTGAGTGTTGTTGGGGTTGCACTCATCCAGGCAAGAGGGGAGTATTCCATCAACTCCTGACTTGTGCCTTGTCGATGGTGGACAGGCTTTGAGGAGTCAGGAGGTGAGTTACTTGCCAGAATATTCCCAGTTTCTGGCCTGCTCTTGTAGTCACTCTGCTAGTGTGGTGAGTTCAGTTGAGTTTCTGGTCAATGGTAACCCCCAGGATGTTCATAGTGGGGGAGTCAGTGATGGTAACACCATTTAATGTCAAGGGGCAGTGGACAGATTGTCTCTTACTGGTGATGGTCATAGCCTGGCATTTGTGTGGTGCAAATATCACTTGCCACTTGTCAGTCCAAGCCTGGATATTGTCTAGGATCTTGTTGCATGCGAACATGGACTGCTTCAGTATCTGAGGAGTCATGAATGGTGCTGAACATTGTGCAATCCTCAGCGAACATCCCCACTTCTGACCTTATGATGAAGGGAAGTCATTGATGAAGCAATTGAAGATGGTTGGGCCTAGGACACTACCCTGAGAAACTCCTGCAGAGACGTCCTAGAGCTGAGATGATTGACCTCCCAGAACCACGACCATCTTCCTATGTGTCAGATATGACTCCAACCACCAGAGCGTTTGTCCCCTGATACCCACTGATTTCAGTTTTGCCAGGGCTCCTTGATGCTACACTTGGTCGAATGCAGCCTTGATATCAAGGGCTGTCACTCTCACCTCTTTGCTGCAATTCAGCTCTTTTGTCCATGTTTGAGCCAAGGCTGTAATGAGATAGGGAACTGAGCGGCCCTGGCAGAACCCAAACTGGGTGTCACTGAGCAGGTTATTTCTGAGCACGTGCTGCTTGATAGCACTGTTGATGACACCTTCCATCACTTTACTGGTGATCGAGAGGAGACTGATGGGACGGTAATTAGCCGGTTTGGATTTGTCCTGCTTTGTGTGTACAGGACATACTTGGGCAATTTTCCACATTGTCAAGTAGATACCAGTGTTGTAACTGTACTGGAACAGCTTGGCTAGGGGAGTGGCAAGTTCTGGAGCACAAGTCTTCAGTACTATTGCCGGAATGTTGTCAGGGCCAGTAGCCTTTGCAGTATCCAGTGTCTCCAATCGTTTCTTGATATCACGTGGAATGAATCGAATTGGTTGAAGACTGGTATCTGTAATGCTGGGGACCGCTGGAGGAGGCCGAGATGGATTGTCCACTCGGCCCTTCTGGCTGAAGATTGTTACAAATGCTTCAGCCTTGTCTTTTGCATGCGTGTGCTGGGCACTTCCATCATTGAGGATGGGGATATTTGTGGAGCCTCCTCCTACAGTGAGTTGTTTAATTGTCCACCACCATTCATGACTGGATGTGGCAGGACTGCAGAGCTTAGATCTGATCCGTCGGTTGTGGGATCGCTTAGTTCTGTCTATCATTTGGTGCTTTCGCTGTTTGGCATGTAAGTAGTCCTGTTTGGTGGCTTCACCAGGGTGATTCCTCATCTTCAGGTATGCCTGATGCTGCTCCTGACATGCCCTCCTGCACCCTTCATTGAACCAGGGTTGATCCCCTGGCTTGATGGCAATGCTTGAGTGGGCAATATGCCGGGCCGTGAGGTTACAGATTGTGCTGGAGTACAATTCTGCTGTTGTTGATGGCCCACAGCGCCTCATGGATGCCCAGTCTTAAGTTGCTAGATCTGTGCAAAGTCTGTCCCATTTAGCACAGTGATAGTACCACACAACACGATGGAGGCTGTTCTCAATGTGAAGGCGGGATTTCATCTCCACAAGGACTGTGTGATGGTCACTCTTTACCGATACTGTCATGGACAGATGCAACTGCAGCTGGCAGATTAGTAAGGATGAGGTCAAGTACGTTTTTCCCTCTTGTTGGTTCCCTCACCACCTGCGGCAGACCCAGTCTAGCAGCTATGTCCTGTAGGACCCGACCAGCTCGATCAGTAGTACTGCTGCCGAGCCAGAGTACATTGTGTGTCCTTGCCATCCTCAGTGCTTCCTCTAAGTGTTGTTCAATACTGAGGAGTACTGATTCATCAGCTGAGGGAGGACGGTATGTGGTAATCAGCAGGAGGTTTCCTTGCCCATGTTTAACTTGAAGCCATGAGACTTCATGGGGTCCAGAGTCAATGTTGAGGACTTCTAGAGCAACACCCTCCTGAATGTATACCACTGTGCCACCCCCTCTGCTGGGTCCGTCCTGCTGGTGAGACAGGACATATCCAGGGATGGTGGTGGTGGTGTCTGGAACATTGTTTGTAAGGTATGATTCTGTGAGTATGACTATGTTAGGCTGTTGCTTGACTAGTCTGTGAGACAGCTCTCCCAATTTTGGCACTAAACCCCAGAAGTTAGTGAGGAGGACTCTGCATGGTCGACAGGGCTGTTTCTGCCATTGTCTTCTCTGGTGCCTAGGTCGATGCCAGGTGATCCATCCAGTCGCATTTCTTTGAGTCTTTGTAGCGATTGGTACATCTGAGTGGCTTGCTAGGCCATTTCAGAGAGCAATTGAGAGTCAACCACATTGCTGTGGGTCTGGAGTCACATGTAGGCCAGACCAGGTGAGGGTGGCAGATTTCCTCCCCTGAAGGGGATTAGTGAACCAGATGGGTTCTTCCAACAATCAGCAATGATTTCACAGTGATCAGTAGATTCTTAATTCCAGACTTTTTTTTTGAATTCCAATTCCATCATCTGCCGTGGTGGGATTTGAACCCAGGTACCCAGAACATCAGCTGGGTTTCTGGATTAATAGTCTAGCGATAATACCACCAGGCCATTGCCTACCCTGGTTGAGAAATATATCAGCCATGATGGGTGAAATGGCATAATTCTGCTCTTATGGTTTTACGATCTAATTCACCCAAGCACCATCAGGCATGACGCTAATTGCTTCAAAAAGTACCATATGACCTCAATTCATTCCACACAACAAGCCCCAAATCTTCCAAATCTATTAAGCTCTCCCTTTTTGCAACATGTCCTTTCAAAATCTTGGAATGCATTATTTATTTTCAAATAAACTACCATTTTTCACATTCAAAACCCTCAAATCCCTCCCCACTCCAATCAATTGGACTCACAGTATTGAGAGTTGTTTTTGCCAATAATGAAAAATATCTTGCAACTGCAACTTCTATCATGTTCCTCTTTATTTTCAGGCTTTAATATGTTCTACCACACTATTTCACATAACTTTTTAAACATGGTATGGCCCATTGCTGCCTCTTGCATGACAGACAGCACATTACTTCCACAGGGTTCTCATTCCAAGTCCATAGGACTACCTCAGATTTATCTCAAGAGCTCTGTAACCTTGACCCATTCTCTTAGTCACTTAAACACTGTTGGTCCACAAATGAACAAAAAATTATTGTTAATAAATTATATCAAGAATTCCATTGCTTCTATCACATTAAATCCATTTGAATGGCTGCTTTCATCACCAAACACCATGATCGTCCTCTACAATTAACTCCAATCCCCACCTTCATTAAGAAATCAGATTTCTTAATTCTGAATATTTAGAGTATAGTTCTTGTTATTTTATTTGGATATTGATTTCTTGAGGTAAAATCAAAGTACTAAGTTGAAAATAAATTTTTGTACTTTAAGAAAGGAAGACACGGTTAGTTAGAGCTTAATGAGAGTTTCGGCTGTGGTGCAGAAATCTGGAGGCATTTGTTTATTTGCATGTATTTTAATGAGGTCTTGCATTTTGGAGTAGAGTTGAGGGCAAACAATTCAGCACATATTTAAAAAAAAAGAAAAAAAATTGCTGTTGCCTAGCAATAAATTCCAGCAAGACAGGCAAACAGAACAATTCAGAAAGACAGCCAGCCTATCAGAGAGTGAAGGACTGCTGAACACTGCATTTAAGGATCTCATATTGTTGCTCCAAAATTAAAGTAATAGTGAGCTGAATTAATGGGGTGGTACAGTGGCTCAGTGATTAGCACTGCTGCCTCACAGTGCCAGGGACCCGGGTTTGTTTCCACTCTCAGGCGACTGTCTGTGTGGAGTTTGCACATTCTCCCTGCGTCTGTGCGGGCTTCCTCTGGGTGCTCCGGTTTCCTCCCACAGTCCAAACAAGTACAGGCTAGGTGGACTGGCCATGCTAAGTTGCCTGTAGTATTCAAGGATGCGTAGATTAGGTGGGTTATAGGAGGATGGGTCTGAGTGGGATACTCTGAGGGTCAGTGTGGACTTATTGGGCCGAAGCGCATATTTCCAAACTGAAGGGATTCTATGATTTTAATATCTCAGAGAGCATTATCGGATGAAGGGAAAAACATCTAGTGACTGCACAGAAATTCACCAAAAGAAAACCAGCTGTAACTGTACCAGCCTGACCCTGAAAAAGTAGCCTCAGTGTGAAGAGTGGCAACACTTCACTGAGCTTTGCATGTTTATAAGAATATCTGGATAGCAGAGGTAGTGAGAGCTTGAATTGATTCTGTAATGAAGTTGTTCCAACTTTTGTCTACTGTAATCCAGTTCAAGATTTTCTTGTTTAATAAATACTGTATTCTGTGTGTTAAAAGTACACTGGCACTCCACTGTGAATGTGTTCGCAATGACCTCCATCGTTAAAAAAGAAATAAAATTCACATCGAGCAAGCCTGGTTTCATGAGGATCATAACAGTACTGAGAATGAATCTGTGATTTAGGTTTCCAAGTTACAAAGTGTGTTCTATGGAATTAAACCTGCTTTAAATTAAAGAAATATTATTCAGAACATACAAGCGAAAATATAAGTTTTGAACAGATTATGCAGTCCATCTAACAGATCTCAAAATTTGTTATCTTCGCAAAACTCTCCCAAATTGCTCTCAAATTCTCCATTCAATGCTTTCACACAATCTCCAATGTTTTCCTGGGAAGTTATCCCATATATTTATAAGATTTTGTAAAAGCAGACTGTGTATGTCTTCTGCTCTAAGTTTTCATCCTCTGATTCAAGCATGTGACAATCTCAAACACTTTGGGGTTCATTTCACAGTAGTCCAAGCATGGCAATATGGTATTTTGTGTGGACTTGCCAACAAATTCTAATTTTAGTGCACTTACTTTATGATTTACAGGACTGTGCGTACTCCTTCCTGTCCCTCTAACTGAGGTGTAATCTTCAGGTCCCATCACTTCAGTATGAAATACCTTTACATCTTCGCGGCTTTTGTTACTCACTCTTCCATCCAAAGAAACATAGCCATTATCTGTTTCTGTTGATTTATCTATTGATAGTTTGGTTTTCTTTGACCTTAAAGATAAATGCAAAACTCTGTCTTTTACAAACAAAATGATTTTGTTTACTTGCTAGATTCAGCATTGCAAGTTAAGTCAAAATAAGACAGTAGAAATTGACTAGTAGATTTCTTTAGTCAGCTGGGTGTCAAGATAGGTAGAGAAACCTACCACCCTTCTGGAGTCAAATTCTGAAAAATTCACAGGTAGAGTTTTATTTTGGCGAAATAGAGTGCACAGTCCTTTTACCCAAGATCAAGAGCTTAAGTACAATGTGCCACATAGTGAAACAACTATTTTTCATATAAAATCCATTACATCTTTTCCTCACTGAAACTAATCACTTTGTGATACCTTTGAACCTTTGAACTTCAGCTTTCATTAGCTGCGTTTGGTGGAAATGCATTCCATAACTCAATATTATGAAATTATTTCTGAAATCAGGCTTTTCAGGGTCTCTCAGCTTATAATTATCTCCCATATTTTCTTCTCATGTTTTCCTACAAAGTACTTTTTAATATCCATAAAATTAAATTTTGAATGATTTTTCCTGTTAAATTTCTCTAGTGTCTCTTCATAATTTCAGCCTAGTACTTTCTCTGGATTCTTTCCACTTGTTTTACATAATTGTATAGGTCATTTAGTCCATCGTTCTATTTGAAAGGACTACCCAATTAACCCCGTTCTCCTGTTGTTTCTGGAAAGCACAATAACTTTGTTTTCAAGCATGTATCCTATTGAAAATTATTGAATCTACATTTGTCAGCCTTTCACACACTGCATTCGGGACCATAAATGCTCCCTATATATCAATATTTTTCATGTAACTTTGATACCTTTGTTAAATTCCTTAAATCTGCATTGCTGCTTTTCAAGCTTCCTGTCAGTGGTAATAGGTTCTCCTTATTTGTTCTCTCCAAACACTTCATGACACTCCTGTTAAATTTCCCCTCAAGGACTCCTGTTCCAAGCAGAACAATCTCAGCTTCTCTAGTTTCTTCACATAACTGAAGACCCTCATCCCTGGTAGAAGTCTGGCAAATTTATTTTGCACCCTTCTCAAGGCCTCCTAGAACTCCCCTCCTAAAAGTTTGAGCTCAGAATTGTACAGAATATTCAACTTCAAACCAAACTAGTATAAAAGGCTGAGATAACAAGGTGTAGAGCTGGATGTACACAGCAGGCCAAACGGCATCAGAGGAGCAGGAAGGCTGACATTTCGGGCCTAGACCCTTTGTGAAGAAGGGACTAGGCCTAAAACGTCAGCCTTCCTGCTCCTCTGATGCCGCTTGGCCTGCTGTGTTCATCCAGCTCTACACCTTGTTATCTCAGATTCTCCAGCATCTGCAGTTCCTACTATCTCTAGTATAAAAGGCTTTTGCTTTTGTTCTCTCTGCCTGTATTTGTCAGATCACCTACCCGCCAAAATAAACAGCTTTTCTTTTTCAACCAGTCCTGCCAGTTTAAAATATTTGTAGATGTGAACTTCAAAATAAATTGAAATCAACACTCCACATCTGCTCCGATGTTCATATCATTTTTTCCGTACTTCTATTCCATCTTGACTTGTATTTGTTTGTTTCTTGCCATTCAGTATTCATGTAGCCATTCAGTATGAGAGTTTCAAATTTCTGGTCCACTTATACATCTCAAGTATTTTCCCTTGTTTCCTTTCTAAAATAGTAGAAATAGCAATTTGCACAAATGTTGCTTCAGAATTATACAAAATGATATAGCATATATTGCATAGTGTAGCCTCGTGTTTTAGTCCAATGTTTTGCTATTTGGATTTTTTGAGAACCTATCCTCTTTATATGGCATAGATTACAATCTCTCCAATTCTTCATTAAACACAAATCATACAACACTCCTGAACACAGTAATCCCCCGTGTCAAAACTGCCTCCAATTCCTGATTTCTGGTATTTCCATACACATGGACAGCCCTTACCAACATTCCTAGACTCAGGAAGAGGAAGTAGGCAGTTACTGTGATGGGAGCAAATATGAGATCAGAAGTTCTGTTCAGAATTGACTAATGCCAAGGTTATGAACAGTCTGGTTCGACTTGAGTTAGTGAGGGAGGTTGTGCAAATTGATGGCATTACAGAGTTTGCTGTAGGGCTAACCGAACAGTTATTTCAATTTCCCCAACATGTATCTGAAGGAAAATATGGCTCATCCAAGTCTGACTGATGCACAAGCAATTTCACAACATATCAGAAGGGTCAAGACAACCTCAATGTTTTCAGAAACCTTGTGCAACCTGATCCCAAATGTGGAATATTAGTAGTCCCATAGCAACAGACAGAGGTAGTATACAGGGCTAGTGAAACTGCATAGGAGTGGAGGTGTTGAAACAGAAACCTATTGTCTTCCAGTGATCAGGCAAATTTTCTGGAATTGTCAGACATGGTATTAGAAACATGTTGGACTGTAGAGGGTAAGTAAAATAAGCTGTTAAGGAGCCAACAGACAGCAACCTTCAGGTGCATTTTAAATTAATGCATATTCTCCATAGATGTTAATGGAAGGGTGTCTCCCAGGTCCAATGCAGCAAATGCACTAAACACCTCTCCATACTGCTAATGCTAGATTGAACAAAAACAGAAATTGCAGGAAAAGCTCAGCAGCTCTGGCAACATCTGTGGAGAGAAATCACAGTTAATGTTTCAGGTCGAGTGACCCTTCCTTAGAGTTCTGCTATCAAACAAACAGTTTTAGTTTAGAATAAGCCGGTTGCAGGTGGTATCTTTTTCAAGGAGAATTCAGTTGAAATTATCTGTGCTGGTTAACAGGATTTAAAATTCTTGTAGGGTGGAACTTTCCTTTTCAAGGGCGAGCATTTGAGGTAGCAATCGGAATCCAACAGATACCTTAACTAGTCACCTTTCCTGCCTATCAGAGAGGCATGTGATCAGGGAAGTGGTGAGTTGATATCCTTAAATGCCCATTAACTGGCCACTTAAGGGCCTTAATTGGCAGTGGTTTGAGAAAGCTGTCCACGGACCTTGCTGCTGCCTCACTAATGTGTTTTCTGCAAGAAGGGGGTGAGTTTTTCTCCATGGCCAACTTGTCCCATTATTTCCTTTTTCACACCTCCAGTGAGGACAGAACTGGGACCTTGACAACTGGAAGAGTCTACTAATAATCATTTGGGCTTCTGAGATAGCTGAGCAGAGGAGAATATGGAGACGGCAAGGGAAAGTACAATGGAGTGTGCAAAACAGGTTGAATATGGGGATGCTTTAAGGAGATTTGAAGTGAACAAACTAATTCGAAGTAAGCAGAAGACCCAAGAAATCTGAACCTTTGAAATGGTGTTCAGACCAAGTCGTTAACCTTCCAATTTTTGATAAGTATGTGAGATTTTAGGCTGTAAATCAAATGGGTATGGAAGGAATTAAGAAGTTTGGTTTAGACTATGAGTAAATGTGTTCATTCTACTTTTAAGTAATTTTAATGTCAACTTGTAACGATAGCGTACTTATTAGTATTTAAGTTCCTCTACTCATGTTTAAAGTTCTTTTGGTCTAACTGTGTCCCTTCATTCTTTTAACCAGATACATGGGTTTTTGAATTTCCGAAACAAAAACAAACATTATTATTGTCTACTGAGATCATATCACTCCATACACACTTCAAATCTATTTAATCATTTTCTTCATAGTCATGATTTTACATTTTATAAACTAACAGATCTTTATATTTACCGGGATCAAGCTCTCAATTCCGTCTTTTTAAAAGAAATTAATTTTTGAGGCAGGTTTTGGATGCAGGAGCACTTTGACATTGAACAGAATCAGTGTGTTAAACTGAAAAATAGGGACAGTACTACCGTATTGAGGTAACTAAGACAATTGAGCTTAGACATGTTCAGAACCGGGATAGTAGCGCATTCAGTTCTTGGCCTGTGCCAGGTTAACTGTCCGGGGAGCTTTTTAGAGGTGCATTTCCCAAACCTGGTCAAAAGTAACCCAACACCAGGTTTAGTCCAACAGGTATATTTGAAATCACAAGCTTTCGGAGTGCTGCTCCTTTGTTAGGTGTAGCAAAGAGAAGCACACAGGCACCGAGCTTTTAATCAAAAAGATCAAAAGATCATACAAATGGTGTGAGAGGAGTGTCAATAGGCTGACTAAGAAGACCCAGCAGGTGATCAAGAGTGTCAGATGGTGTGAGTAAAGTGTTGACAGCTGAATAGCAAATGAAGGGATGACCTATAATCTTATTTAATTGAGGCAGACAGATAATTACAAAATAGGTCAAAAATAGGGTGGTGCTGGAGACAAACCAAATGACTGGAATAACATGATAGAGTTGAACCGGAACAGTCGATAGAGAGATCCACAGTGCAGCAACCAAAGAAGAAAGAGTCGAATTGGACTGCTCCAGAAGGCCAATGCCCTAGGCTTGACATGTACGCTCAAGCCGTCATAAGACGTGTTAACGCCAGATTGATCAGATGTGCTCAAAAGATAGTGCGGAACATCACCCACGTCCAACGCATTGCCATCCATGCTCTCAAGACCAATCCCAACATAGTCATCCAACCAGCAGACAAAGGAGGAGCCATCGTCATACAGAATAGAACGGGTTACTGCAAAGAAGCATACCAACAATTGAACAACCAGGAACACTACAGGCAACTACCTGCCGATCCGACCAAAGAACACAACCGTCAACTCAAAAGACTGATCAAGACCTTTTATCCAGACCTTCAGAGTATCCTATGCACTCTCATCCCACATACTTCTCGCACAGGAGACTTCCACTGCCTTCTGAAGATACACAAAGCTAACACACCTGGATGTCCCATTGTATCAGGCAACTGTGCGAGAACCTCTCTGGCTGAGTCAAAGGCATCTTGAAACCGATTGTTCAAGGTACCCCCAGATTCTGTTGCAATATTACAGACATCTCACAGAAACTCAGCTCCCATGGACTATTCAAACCAGGAACATTCCTAGTCACAATGGATGTTTTGGCACTCTACACCAGCATCCCCTACAATGTCAGTATCACTGCAACAGCCTCAGTACTCAACACCAACAACTGCCAATTTCCAGACACCATCCTACAACTCATCCATTCGTCCTCGACCACAATGACGTCACCTTCAACAACCAGCTCTTCATCTAGACACACAAAACAGCTATGGGGACCAAATTTGCAAACCACTACACCAACATTTTCATGTATGAGTTCGAATAAGACTTCTTTGTTGCTCAGGACCTCCAATCAATGTTATACACTGGATACATCAACGACATTTTCTTCCTTTTGAACTCATGGCAAAGAATCACTGAAACAACTGCACAACGGTATCAAAAAGTTTCATCCCACCATCAGACTTACCATGGACTACTCCTCAGTATCAATTCCATTTTTGGACACACACATCTCCATCAAAGATGGACGTCTCAGTACCTCAATCTACCACAAGCCCACAGATAACTTCACAATGGTGCAGTTCTCTAGTTTCCACCCTAAACATGTTAAAGAAGCCATCCCGTACAGGCAGGCCCTGCAGAATCACAGGATCTGCTCAGCCAAGGAGGAACACAACAGACACCTAAAGATGCTAAAATGCACCCTCACAAGAACGGGATACAATGCTCAACTCATCGATCGCTAGTTTCGATGAGCCACAGCAAAACATTGCAATGACCTCCTCATAAAACAGACACAGGACACAACTCAAAAAGTATCCTTTGTCGTCCGGTACTTCCCTGGAGAGGAGAAACTACACCATGTTCTTCGCAGCCTTCAAAACGTCACCGATAATGACGAACACCTCACCAAGATTATCCCTACGCCTCCAGTTCTCACCTTCAAACAACTGCCAAACCCTAAACAGAGCATATTTGCTGCAAACTGCCCAGCCTTCGGGACAACTTCGACGACAACACCACACCCTGCCATGGCAACCTCCGCAAGGCATGTTAGATTATTGACATGGATACTACCATGACACGTGGGAACACCACCCACCGTGTACTCAGCAGATACTCGTGTGCCTTGGCCAATGTTGACTACCTCATACCCTGTAGGCAAGGATGCCCTGAGACATGGTAAATTGGCGAGACCATGCAGACGCTACGATAATGGATGAATGAACACCGCGCAATAATTGCCAGACAAGAGAGTGTTTGCTCCCAGTCGAGGAACACTTCAGTGGTCGAGGACATTCAGCTTCTAAGATACACAACTACACTGAATCATCAAGCAGAAACTGACAGCCAAGTTCCATACCCATGAAGACAGCCTTAACTGTGATCTTGGGTTCATGTCGCACTACATGTATCCCCACCACACTGTTCTGTATCTGTAAAATCTTCCTTACTGTTTTGACACCATCACCTTGATAACTTGTTATGATCGCTCTACCTTAATTAGTTTGTACAGTTGTGGATCACTTGTTACTTTGGTTAGACCCTCGGCATACAACTCTTATACCCACTATGTTATTCCAGTCATTTAGTTTGGCACCAGCGCCACCTTAACACTTCTTGTAATTAACTCTCTGCCTCAATTAATCAGATTACAGGTCATCCCTTTGCTTGCTATTCAGCTGTTGACACTTTCCTCACATGTATGAGGCTCTTGATCACCTGCAGAGACTTATTATTTGGCCTGTTGAGACTCCACTCACACCATCTGGATGATATTTTGATCTCTCTGATTATAAATTCTGTGCCTGTGTGCCTCTCTTCACCTGACGAAGGCACAGCGCTCCGAAAGCTTGTCATTTCAAATAAACCTGTTGGACTATAACCTGGTGTTGTGTGACTTCTGGCATTCATTCGTGGGATGAGGATGTTGCTGGCTAGGCCAGCATTATTGCCCATCCCTATTGCCCAGAAGGCAGTTATGAGACAACCACATTGCTGTGTGTCTGGAATCACATGTAGGCCAGACCAGGTAAGGATGACTTTTTCCTTCCCTGAAGGACATTAGTGAAACCAGATGGGTTTATTATTATTATTCCAACAATCGGCAGTGGTCATCATTAGACTCTCAATTCCACATATTTATTGAATTCAAATTCTACCATCTGCCATGGCAGGATTTGAACCCAGGTGCCCAGAACATTACCTGGGTTTCTGGATTAATAGTCCAGCGATAATACCACTAGGCCAAGGCCTCCCCATGTCCACCCCAGTCCAACAACGGCACCTCCACATTATGTTTCCCAAACCTGATTGTGAACAGGTCAATAACAAAAATCTAGATTTTGAGTGGTGCTGCTGGAGGTGGTGGTTTAATGAGGATTTTGTCAATGCTTCAGGCCACTCAATATTTAAGCGAACATGAGCACGGCAAAAGGAATCTACTCAGACTGGTAAAATTATATTACATACCCTGGAAAGTAAAAAGCATGCCAGATCTCTCTCAAGATTGCACCAACACTGTAGTTGGTGCCTGTCCCAGATTGGTGGTATACCTCCTGAGTGTTATCTGTCGTACTAGAGCCATCTCCTTCCCTATGTACTTCCAGATGAGCTGCTTTCCGTAGTTTCCTTTGTAAAGAAGATCAACAGATGAAGTTATGCTGTTAGATCAGTTTAAGCATGCAAGTGCTGCTGTGCTTGTAGATCTTGTCAGAAGTAAGTGCAATGAGTTTTATAAAACAGTATTTCGATTTTCACAATACACAATAGATTTTCATTTTGTGTATTTTTCACTTTCTTGCTTCATTGAATCTGACAAATGCAACTGACATTAAATGCAGTTAACAAATCTTTAAAGTAGAAGTGACACTTTTCTCATCAATATATCTTAATGATAGTGTATATCAAAGAATTTCCTGAAATATACAGATTGAACCACTTTGCAAAACAGTTAAATATTTACAAGAGAGGAACAGATTCAATGCATAAATAAGGATTGAACAGAAAACTGAGTATTAAGAAGTATTTGGAGTTCAGGCAACTCTCAATGCAGTACAATTTGAACTGCTTTACATCTAAGGATGAGAATCTCTCTCTGGTTCATGTTTAATAATATGCTTCAAAAAGACATTCAAAGGAAACATGCTGATTTTGCCCCTCTGGGGAAAAGATGGGATCCAACTTTCATCTGCATCTGGCAGCACAGCAGACAACAGAATATTTATAAATGCATTAGAGGCCATAATGTGTGAATTATCACATTAGTACAATGGGGTTTTAACAGGCTGTGCCACCTATCAGTGCTTCTCTGCCTCTATTGCAGCCACGTTCAAGGAAAGCCATAATAGGAAGCGATTTGTTCAGCTCCGTAAAACAAAATTAAATGTCAAGTTATTAACGTAAATCTCCATACAAAAGAGATTGCTTATAAATGCTAAATCAACATACTTACTTTTAAAAAAAACTCAACAGAGACTTGGCTCTTATTTAGCAATATTGGCAATTATTGGTAATAGCTGCAATTCTTTTTAAATAATAGATATTTCAACTCACTAAATACTTGTCTATATTTATCATGCTACATAGCTTATTTATTTTTTAAGTTGCAGTTACATGATGTGTTTTTTTTAAATTTTACCCAGAGACTCCTCAAAGAATCTCCTATAATTAATTATACCAAACAGTTTCTCAATTTTAGTAGCCCAGAGATGTACTCCTGCATCTCCTTGTTTTAGAAAATATATCCTTACTTGGTACAATATACCTGAATATTTCAGTCAAGGCCCAACAACGGAGAGACATCCAAATGTTTGTAGTTTATACAGCCCATTTTTGTGCGGATAGGCTGCTTGACAATTTGTAGTCCCGCCCAAATATCGTAATAGGCAGGCCTCAAGTGTCAAAAGGATCAGTGGTACCTTAGCCCACTCTGCCGATACCATCTCCACAATTTTCAACTGCTGCCTACAAGTTTCTCAGTGAATGAGAGGTACCAGGAATTGAATTTTCCAACTACCAACTTTTCAATTACTGCCACTTCAAATACAATTCTCCTTGGATTAAGCCTTCTATCAATCTACTCTGAAAAAGACAAGGCAGTTTCACTCATTGCAACAATCAGCAAATGACAGTGATAAATATTCCACAGTTGTAGCAATCTTATTTTAATACATGCCACAACGTAGCATCTGAAATTGGGAAATGTTTTTGTCATTAATGAGATTACGAGCCTTTCACTTCAGGTAATGTAACACATAGCTTTGTTGTAGCCTATCTGAATTCTAATAACGTGTACCTTTAAAATAAAATAGGTTAAGTAGGTTCTGGTTTCAATGTAAACCAAACTCTTTCTGTTCTACCAACAGTTATGTGCACTTGGTCCATAAGCCAAATCAACTACTAACAATACACCAGTCCTTGTACGGTATTAGTACTGACACACTAAATGTAAAACATACATAAATTCAAAGAAATTAAAGCAAATAACATTTCCAAAAGTAAATACCTTCTTCTTTTGCCTCCACTACTTGGTGCAGGTTTGGGAGTGTGTGTTGATACAATCTGGCAATGAACTGTCCCAAGCAGTAACATCAACCAGATAGGTCCAAATACTTCAGTGTACGGTACACTGTGTGTAACTTCAGCTGTGCAGAACAACACTATTGTTATAACTGCAAACAAAAGAGTCAAAGAGAATATTTATTTGGGGAATTTTAATTCAGATGTACAATCTCTAATATCTACCCACTTCATTCTAACAAATACATTGCAATAGACTCGCAGAGTT
Source organism: Ginglymostoma cirratum (assembly GCA_024137785.1). Lineage (NCBI taxonomy): Eukaryota > Metazoa > Chordata > Chondrichthyes > Orectolobiformes > Ginglymostomatidae > Ginglymostoma > Ginglymostoma cirratum. The sequence goes on along the minus strand of JAHRHZ010000045.1, from coordinate 22,917,448 downwards.
AACATTTCAAATTCATGACTTCATTAGACTCTTCCCTAATGAAAATAATAAGACCATAAGACATAGGAGTGGAAGTAAGGCCATTCGGCCCATCGAATCCACTCCGCCATTTAATCATGGCTGATGGGCATTTCAACTCCACTTACCCGCACTCTCCCCGTAGCCCTTGATTCCTTGCGAGATCAAGAATTTATCAATCTCTGCCTTGAAGACATTCAACGTCCCGGCCTCCACTGCGCTCCGTGGCAGTGAATTCCACAGGCCCACCACTCTCTGGCTGAAGAAATGTCTCCTCATTTCCATTCTAAATTGACCCCCTCTAATTCTAAGGCTGTGCCCACGGGTCCTAGTATCCCCACCTAACGGAAACAACTTCCCAGCGTCCACCCTTTCTAAGGCATGCATTAATGCACACAGTATAAGGAAACGTGGTACTCTGGACAGGAAGTTAGCTGAACCACAAGAGGGATGAAACTAGAATCTTTCACTACAACCAGAGACCTGACAGAAGTTTCCATATGATAAAAAAAATTGACCTGAAACATCTACTCTGTTTCTCTCTCCATGGATGCTGACAGACAACCTGCATATGTCCAGCATTCTGTTTTTATTTCAGATTTCAGCAACCACAATGAGAAAGAAAAAGGACCAATTGTTTAGTCATAAAATTTTAACTTGTTGCTTGAATGGTATCAGAGTCATTGCAAACAGTTAAAGAAACTGAACTGCTTCTTTTCTGAAGAAGGGTCTTGACCCAAAACATCAGCTTTCCTGCTCCTCTGATGCTGCTTGGCCTGCTGTGTACATCCAGCTCTACACCTTGTTATCTAAGAAACTGGACTGTTTTTCTTACAATTCACATCTGTTTGCATAAATTTCGGCACCACCCTCAACATCATACAAGAACAAAAGTAGACTATTCAGTTTGTGTAGCCTGTTCCCACAATTCAATTAGAATGTGGTTGAGGTGTATCTTGATTCCATTTATATAACTTTGTGAGTTTATTGATAAAGGAGACACATTGACTGCTGCATTTTTAATAATTATTTAATTATGTTTTAAATAGTTTTCTTAGTAAAACTGTTAAGGAAATACTATGACAGAAGCGTTCAGAATGGTAAGAGACTGAATCGGATGCATTGCAAAGAACTACTCCATTAGTCAGTGAGTCAGTAACTGGACACCAGCATGGCAGACCAAATGCCGTTCTTTTGAACGGTGTCATTCTATTCAATAAATTTAAGGTCATTGTCACAATTTTAAAGGAAGAGGTTACGAGAATGTTTGGAGTGTTGTATGGGCTGTTTGAATATCGAACGCATTACCAGAGGGCATACATGCAAAACATTTCAATAAACAGAATAATGAAAAATAAATGGGAATGCTGCATTGAATGGTTATGCTCCAGTGAGAAAACAACACAAGTGGGGCTTCTTCTATTGAAAACTGATTTTAGTACAGACAGGAGAAAACTGAAAGGGCTGCATTTTGTGGCTGTAACAAGGGAATTGTTTCTGAAATGCAAGGAATCTAATGCTGCTACTAAGCAAAGAAAACAGGCCAAATATAATGGTAGAAATCTCGTCTGTCTTAAGCAAGTTCTTGGTCAGAACTTGCGGAATTTATACTATTGCAGAACAGCAAGTCTTCACAAGAAAATTCTATTTCTGTATTTGTTATATATGCACAAATATCCCAAATTTAATCAACTTTTAAATGTGGCAAATAATCACCAGTTAAAGTTCAACATTTACTTTATATGGATCTGAAATGCTGCTAATAGGAGAGCAAATAAATGTTTCAACTCAAGTTTGAATACAAAGCTTTGTTTTTATACTGGACGTACTGAAAGCTCTTTAAACCTACCAAAATATTCCCTCATATTGACTGGTCATAAAGTGAAAGTTAATTCTCACCTTGAAGGAGGTATAAAATAAGGAGCCACGAAAAAATGCATTTTGAGGTCACTTGTATCCACCATCTGAAGAAGAATGGAAAAAACACAACTCTCACAATTCCTTTTCTAGTTAATGAAGTCCATGGACTTTCAGGCTTCGCTTTAGCAAAAGCAGATCCTACGGGTTCAAAAGAGAAATGGAAATCTTTATAAACTATTAGGCAAAAGAAAAACACTTTGTACAATTACCTCAAAATTCTTCATACAAATTTGTGACAATACACTGCATTATCTCATAAGCCGAGGAAGTCTCTTGTATCCAGCATTGATTTGCTTCTCTTGATGATCCTCCTTGCTGCCGTGGGAGCTTTCCACCTCCAGGATCTCAATAACAGTGAGTCCTTGCAAGAAATGCAGCACATAACCAATAACCGCCCATCAAAACTGACTGCAGTACATTCCCAGATGAAAGTGCTTCGTGCATCAATCTGTCAGTGATGTTGCACTATTATTCTGGTGCATTAATCAATCATATTTTACAAATTGCTTAAATTGTGTTCTTGGGTAATGTACAGATGTTACATGAGCCACATTTGCAGAGAATAGAACAGATCTCCTGAAGTAATTTCAAAACTTGTGTTTCTGAATCAGACTGTTGAGACTATGGATTACCTTGAAATGTCGGTGCTGGAGCAATTCCTAGGCAAAAGGGTATTCATATGTGTAATGGGATGCTGTTGGTCATGAGTAAGTTACTTGCACAGTAAGAATTTTGCTTTTGAAGTAGGTAGTGGCATTGATGCAACCTATCACTCCTTTGACAATCCTGATCTCAAAAATTACAATGTGTGGTCTTACTACTGCTAGTTATCATGGGAAATAAGATTCAACTCCTTATTCAGAACATCAATGTATTTGCTATACAATTATCAATTGGTGAAGAACTGACTGAAAAACACTCACAGTGTAGGTCCACTTCCAGCTTATGATATAATTCAGTGATAGCTTCCTTTATCAAACAAACTTACAGAGACACTGCCCTTCTGGTGTGCCAGCACGGGAGCCTCTTCCTGCAATGGGGACGACATCAGTTGTCCTCCTTTCTCCTCTTCATAAAAATCAAAAGATACAAGAGGCACAACATACAGAGATACAAGATTTCTTGTAGGAAATCCACTGTTCAACGAAATGAGACAACACTGACAGTTCCACAGCACAGGGAAATAACAAATCAACTGACAGCAGCAACAAAAAAAGCCTAAAAATTATTAGAATTAAATTTTAAATTGATGGTACCTTCAATTTAAGGCAATCCAGTGACCCTGCAGGTTGATCGAGAAAGTCAAGTTTTGAAGTTACTCCTGGAAAAAGTCTAATCTTTTCTCTGCAGATATGGCTCATATAACACTAGCATTCTTTTTTTAAAAATTCTCTTCTGTGTTTTAGAAACATAGAAACAAAGAAGACAGGACCAGGAGGAGGCCATGTGGCCCTTCCAGCCTGCTCCACCATTCTTCACAATCACAGCTGATCATCCAGCTCAATAGCCTAATCCTGATTTCACCCCATAGCCTTTGATCCCATTTGCTCCAAGTGCTATATCTAGTCGTCTCTTGTATACATTCAATGTTTTGGCATCAACTACTTCCTGTGGTAATGAATTCCACAGGCTCACCATTCTTTGGGTAAAGGAATGTCTCCTCATCTCCATCCTAAATCGTCTACCCTGAATCCTCATACTATGACCCTTGGTCATGCCCACCATCGGGAACATCCTCCCTCCATTTACCCTATCTAGTCCTTTTAGAATTTTATAAGTCTCTGTGAGATACCCCTCTCATTCATCTTAACTGCAGAGAAAACAATCCCAACCTAGTCAATCTCTCCTCATACATCAGACCCACCATTCCCGGAATCAGCCTGGTAAACCCCTTTGCTGCACTCTCTCGAGAGCAAGAGCATCCTTCCTTAGAAAAGGAGACCAAAACTGCACACAATATTCCAGGCGTGGTCTCACCAAGGCAGTGTACAACTGCAACAACACATCCCTGCTCCTGTGCTCGAAACCTTTTGCAACGAAGGCCAACATACCATTTGCCTTCTTTACCGCCTGCTGCACCTGCATGCTTACCTTCAGCGACTGGTGCACAAGGACACCCAAGTCCTGCTGCACACTCCCCTTTCCCAATTTAGAGCCATTCAGGTAGTAATCTGCCTTTTTGCTTTTGCTTCTGAAGTGAATAACCTCACACTCATTCAAATTATACCGCACCTGCCATTGATTTGCCCACTCACCCAACCTGTCAAGGCCATGCTGAAGGGTCCTTGCATCGTCATCACAGTCTACCCTCCCACCCAACTTGGTATCATCTGCAAACTTGGAGATGTTACATTTTGTTCCCTCATCCAAATCATTACTATGTATTGTTAATAGCTGGGGTCCCAGCACCAATCCCTGTGGCACCCCACTAGTTACTGCCTGCCAATTTGAAAAGGACCCATTAATTCCTACTCTTTGTTTCTTCTCTGCCAACCAGTTTCCTATCCATCTCAATACACTTACCCCAATCCCACGTGCTTTAATGTTGCATAATAATCTCTTACGTGGGATTTCTCAAACACTTTCTGAAAGTCCAAATATACAACATCAACCGGCTCCCCCCTGTCAACTCTACTAGTTACATCTTCATAGAATTCCAACAGATTTTTCAAGCATGATTTCCCCATCATAAATTCATGTGGACTCTGTCTGATCCTGCCACTGTGTTCTAAATGCTCTGCTATAAAATCCTTGACAATGGATTCGAGAATTTTCTCCACTACCGATATTAGGCTTAATGGTCTATAAATCCCTGTTTTCTCTCTACCTCCCTTTTTGAATATTGGAGAGACATCAGCCACCCTCCAATTGGCAAGACTGTTCCAGAGTCCATAGCATCCTGGAAGATGACCAATGCATCCACTATTTCTTGACCCATTTTCTGAAGTACTCTGGGATGTAGATTATCAGGCCTTGGGGATTTATTGGCCTTCAATCCCAACAATTTTCCCAGCATCATTTCTCTAATAATATTGATGTCCCTCAGCTCTTCCCTCTCGTTAAACCTTGCCTCCTCCAACAATTCTGGTATGTGATTTGTGTCCTCTTTTGTGAAGACAAAGCCAAAGTATGTATTCAGTTCCTCAGCCAGTATTTTGTCCCCTATTACACATTCCCCAGTTTCTGTCTGTAGCGGACCTACATTTGTCTTTACCAATCTCTTTCTCCTCAGTTTTCCTCAGGCTAAAAGAGGAACCAGCAAAACTGAAGGAAAAAATATCACAGAGCATATGACACCACAAAGCCACTTTCCATTCGAAAATGGGCAGCTGTATTAATCAAAACAATGGCTGAAAGTGGGATGTTGAAGATAGGATGGAGATTCAGAGTAAAATAAATTTTCGTTAATCTGCACATCAAGTCCAGCCAACTAAGGCTGGTAAACAGGGCACAACTCATCAAAAAGGCAAAGTTAGATTGCTTAAATACAGAAAGAATAATTTAACTCTTTAATTTCATTTCATGGGATGTGGGCATTTCTGCCTAGGACAGCACGTATCACCCCCCATCCCTTACTGCCCTTGAACTGAACGGCTTGCTTGGCCATTTCAAGAGGCAGTTAAGCATCTTACTGTGGGTCAGGAATCATATTTAGGCCAGACCAGGAAAGGATCATGGATTTACATCCCAAAGGACATTAGTGAATTAACAGTTTTTATGACATTCATTCATGGTTACATAGTTGCCATTAGACAAGCTTTTAAGTCTAGGCTTTTATTGAATTCAAATTTCACCATCTGCCACCTGGATCCTGGATTACTAATCCAGTGACATTACCATCACGCCACTACATGTGAAACATTTTATTTGTGTAATGCATACCTTAAAGTTAAGAGACACTTTATGATCTTATTAAATTTTCACTGCCAATTATTAATTTATAAACATTTAAAGGAAACTATGTATATCTTTTGTCTTTTATAATTAAATAAATGGTCATGATAGGAGGCAGGAATGAGTTTAGCTGAAAATAAACCAAGAAAGGTCTGAAAGTACTGGGTGAAAACAACAGGTCTGATAAAGAGTCACAAAATTATAGCAGTTTTTAATGATTTGTAGTGAATGCAAATGCTTCTAGGCCACTCGTGGAATTATTGGAATTCAAGCAGGTAGAAACGTTAATTTTCCCTTGTTTACTTTCTATTACCATCAAGACTAGGGACCAAAACATTTGTATCAAATCACCAAACTTGACCTCAGTATTTCAGCATTCAGTGCATGCAGTAGAGGATAATGTCCATACTGAAAGAGAACATGACCCTGCTAGATTACACACATGCAAAGTGAATCAAAGATCTATGAAAGTGCTTTGTAAACTATTTTCCAATGTGACCTCATTTTAACTCACCAAAACTTTCTCAAGGGCAGTTAGGTTTTGCCAACTCTGCCCACATCCCATGAAAGATTACATTAAAAAAAACTCTTGAAATTAACCATGCATCCAGTCACCAGCAACAAAAAAGCAAATCAAAAAAATAACATATTGTCATTCAGTGTATTAAAAGTTGCATGCAGGTCAACATATAATCTCAGTCCTTGAACTCTATCCATTCAGTCAACAGCCTCTGCTCCCAAAGACTCTCCAGCACACACCAACTCACCTCACCATCTTCTCCACAAACAGCCCTGTAACCACTCAGAAACCCCTCCTCTAACTCTTTGCTCCTTGGTCTACCAAACCCCACTAAGACACTGGCCCTACTACTCCGTCCCCCTCCTCCCACAGGCTCATCACATGGTCAATGGCAATGCACACACTCCTGCTACCCCATAAGCCTGCTCCCAAGCCTTGTTAATGGCAGAGATTTAGAGGTATATGGGACACACTCAGGCAGGTGGGACTAGTTTAGTTTGGGAACATAGTTGGTGAGGACTGGTTGGACCAAAGGGTATATTCCTATGCTGTATGATGCTATAGACCTAAAAATGAGAATTCTGCAAAATAGCAGGAATTTCTCCTCCTGAAAATTCCTAAATAACTGGCATGTTTATGCATAATTTATTAATGCTGAAATGACAGAAGCTTGTGCCAAAAGCTTGACCAGGAAACTCATCTGCCAGTCAATCATTAGTATTTTTTTCCACTTAAGTCCACAGTTTTATCAGCTTAGCCAGCAACAAGTCACTCATTTCTGAAGTAAGCGAATAGGTCAGCAATAATGGTTACTTAGTGTTCAAGAAAACCATTTTTAAGATATTATCAGGGCATGGAGTCACCTTCACATATGCATGCAGATTCACTTGTATTCTGTATGCACAAGCCAATGACATGGTTTGAAAGATAGCAAACTTAAAGATGCATCTGAGTTATCCTTGTAATTAGAAAATATCCAAAGCTTCTCAATCTCTCCATCCAAAATAATTACTGCCTACTAAACTGTCACAGCCATGACTCTTAAAGGCAAATTTTCTTCATTTGCACATGTTTGGGGATCTCTCAAATTTACCTCCAGGTTTTCAGGCACCAAGTCAATTCTTGTATTTCAAGTGCAATTTTTGGTATTTTTAAAAGATTAACCTCACTAAAATATGCCCTGTATTTTGTGTATTTTTGAAACAAATGTTATTCACATCAAAAATGGAAAAGATTCTCACAAGACCATGAGAAATCAAAGTAGAAGTGGCTACACAGTATTCCAAGCATGGTCTCACCAAAACCCCATTAGAATGTAGCAAGTCTTCTGTATTCTTGAACTCCATTTTCCTTACAATAAAAGCCAACACATCATTTGCTTGTTGATTTCTTGTGTTCTTTGTACAAGTACACCAATTTTTCAACTTGCTCTGCCCGATGCACAGGAATGAGTTGAAATATAAATGTCAAAACTCAATTAATAAAGATACTATTAAGTCTGGTGTTCCCTTGGGTCCTGCCTTTTTTGTTGTGATTTATGCCTACAGCTATCTAATTTAAGTTTGGACATGTGGTAAAGAGTTTGGCAGGATACTTGAGTGCAACTTGATATCTGTAAACGAAGACAACATTGGATATACTTTCAGGTCCAACTTCTTGATTGTGCCGAGATGTATATTTTATGAACTGTCAAATTTCCTAAAATCAAAACAGATATTTACCCCTTACAAGATCAACATCTATGAGGTCTGGCTTGACATGACCAGTTTTCTTTGGTTTGTTCTTCATGCCCTATGGTAAAGAAACAATACAAGTCTTGTAAACAAATATTCCCAGCTTTAACTTTCAATCTAAAAATATCATAATGTTAACAAGTGCAATCAGAAACAAGAACACAGTGCAGAACTTGTTCTCATCTCAACTGTCCAAATTTCATGCATGTAAAATTCATTCTCAAATGTGTTAAATATTACTGAATTAACAGTGTTTACATTATTTTTGCAACATATTACAAGCACTGCACATGACAATTGTCAGGTGCTTTGTACTTACTTGGAGCAGGCTATATTGTGGTGGTAAAAGATTAATTGTTGAGTTGCAGAATTATGAAAATAATTTTGTCAGACTTAAAAGCTGAAAGAACTGCGGATGCTTTAAATCAGGAACAAAAACAGAACTTGCTGGGAAAGCTCAGCAGGTCTGGCAACATCTGTGAAGAAAAAAAAATCAGTCAACATTTTGGGTCTGGTGACGCTCCCTCAGAACTGATGGTAGTTGGGAAAATGTCGGTTTATATGCAGATAATAGGGAGGGGATGGGGTAGAGAGTAAGAGCTACCATCAGTTCTGAGGAACGGTCACCAGACCCAAAATGTTAACTGATTTTTTCCTTCACAGATGTTGCCAGGCCCGCTGAGCTTTCCCAGCAACTTCTGTTTTTGTTTAAAATTCTCTGTGTAGAGTGCGGCTACTGTTTACCTTGATGAATAGAAATCTACTCATTTAAGCATCTGGTTATCAATCAGTTTTAATTTTACTTCAATCCCATTTAAAATAAATATAAAACTCAGATGTAAAATTGACCTTCATCCGCAACAGCAATTCAACATCAATCCTGCCTGCCAAGCTCTTTGACTCTTGAGGAGTGGCAATGCATGTACAATCTGATTAATCTTTTAACATAGATGTTAAAAGTGTCCAGAAACACTCTGACAAAGCTCCACTTGATCTTAAAGCTTTGGGAACTAGAATAAACTTACAAGGCTGAAGGGGTAGAATGGGGTTAGAGAACAAAGTTTGGATCCCAGGTGTTAGCGCTGGGATACAAATGTGAATAGGTGGGCCAAAATATTGATCCCTGAAATAGCCCACCTGCTACCCATTTATTCCTGCACTTTTCTGCCTGTCTGCCAACCAGCTCTCTATCCATGTTAGTACACTACCCCAAATTTAATACACTTTAATTTTACATTTTCACCTTTTATGTAGGACCTTATCGAAAGCTTTTTGAGAGTTCAAGTTAATCACATCCACAGACTCCCCCTTAACAACTCTACTAGATACATCCTCAAAAATTCTAATCTCATTCATAAAAGTATATGCTATCTTTTTTTAAATAGTGGGATTTTGTCACCTACCTGTATTCCACAAAGACTGCCCTAGAGTCTACAGAATCAAGAAAGATGAACACCAATTTTTCACTATTTCCAGGGCTGCTTCCTTAAGTATTTTGGGAAGTAAATTACCATTTGGGGATTTACTGGTAAATCATGGGGATTTACCAGTTTTTAATCCCATAAATTTCCTTAACAAATTTCACTATAATACTGATTTCCTTCAGTTCCTCCCACTTACTAGCACCCATGTTCTCCAATATTTTTGGGACGTTATTTGTGTCTTTCTTCATGAAGACAGAAGCAAAGTACGTATTCAAGCAGTCTGCCATCTCTTTGTTCCCCAATATAACTTCCACTGTTTCTGGTTATGACAGGGGGTACATTGGTCTTCACTAGTTTTTTTTTCTTCACATGCCTTTAAAAGCTTTCACAATCAGTTTGTATGTTCCCTGCAAGCTTATTCTCATATTCTATTTCTCCTCTTAATCAATCCCTTTGTCCTCCTTTGCTGAAATCTAAATTGCTCCCAATCTTCAGGTTTGCTGCTTTTTTTTGGTCAATTCATATGCCCCTTCTTTGAATCTAATATTATCTCTAATTTCTCTTGTTAATCATAGTCAGGCTACCTCTCCTGTTTTTATTTTTGTGCCAGATAGGAATTAACAACTTCTGCAGTTCATCCATGCACTCCTGTATACCATTGCCTTATCACTGTCATCCCTTTAAGTAACATTCCCCAATTTACCATAGCCAGTTTGCACTCATGTCACCAGTTTGCCTTGCGTAGATTCAAGACCCCGACCTCAGAATCAACTCCATCACTCTCCATTTTAAACAACATTATGTGGTCACTCTTCCCCAAAAGTCCTCTCACAACTAGACTGCCAATTATTCCTTTCTCATCTACATAATACAAGTGTAGGATGGCCTGTTCTCCATTTGGTTCCTCAACGCATTGATCCAAAAACAACATCCCGTACACATTCCAAGAATTCCTTCTTTACAGTATTGTTACTAATTTAAGTTGCTCAATCTCTATGCAAATTAAAGAAAGATAAAAGGGAGATTTTGGAGAAGTACCTACTGAGTCATTAGAAGTATACAGATCACTTGCAGCCTGACTTTGCCAAAAAAAACTCTGAACTTTATGAATCTTCTGTCATAAACCAACAGCCTGCAGTTTTAGACTGGTGGATGTGGTGACACTGGAGCTAACACCACAGATGCTGCAAACATTCTGCACCACTCAGCAACTCATTAGTGTAAATGAATGTGGTATCTTCAAAGATATTTATTAATAACACACAGCCATTAGTTCTGTAGATGTGGTGAGGTGCACACTGAAAGTGTAACGATATTCTGCAGTATAATTCATATCCATGCTTTTAGTGGTTATGTACTTTGGGCAGCAAAATAGTAAAAATATTTATTTTATAAATGAATTCAAGATTTTCGTACCAGTGGTGCACAGAAGAATATCTTTGAATTAGACAGTATGTATTCAAAAATTTAAAAAACACCCAGGCTAAAATCAATTAGCGTAAGTGGCCATAGCAGTATACAAGCACAAAACGATTTCCTCCGAAACTTACCAATTTAATAAACTGCAAAGAGTATAAAAAACATTAGAAAGGAGGACGAATAAATCAATGTCTAAGATGATTACTTAGTCACAAAACAGACATAGAAATTAAACAAAGCTATGGAATATAGGGATAAGTAACAAGGGGAATGAAATGGTCAACACAAGGAAAATACAAATGCCTGGCAAAGCAATAATGCTGTAGGTAATGGAAACACCCTTACTTACATCTAAATTTTGACCAGCTACATTAGCCAATCCTCTCAGTTGTTTCATACAGCACTGGGTCCCTAAGTATTCTATCAATACAGAAATCCCTGTATCACCCATATAAATCAACTGAAAAAAAAAATCAGTAGGACAACTTCCAAGGCAGAGAAAATAATTACTGAGCTGTTGATTGCATAGTGCTCATGAATGCTGCTGGGCATTAGAGTCTCAATTACAAATCAAGCAAAAATGTACCAGAACAAAATAAAGGAGTAGTTCATATACTCAAGCGTGCAATGGAAAAAGTGCAATACTTAAAATATGTTGTAAAACAAAATTAGTTGTTTACATTATTGAACTGGAAAATATGGAAATATTTTTCACCCTGCACTTGTGACTACGGTAATTAGCAATACTAAGATATTCCTACTATCACCAATGACATGCCAAATACCCAAGATTTATGAAGCACAATGAAGCTAAATTAACACACAGTTCTGCCAGTCCAACAACTATTTGGGACACTAAGGCCTGGTCTTTACCACAATGGAAAGCATCTCTGTCATGGCAAAAAGTAAAGGCAAGCCAGAAACGGAAAAGCTTATCCTGGTTCACAGTTCTTCCATTTCTCAGACAGTACGGAATGGGAATAATTCACCATTTAAATCACCTGCAACCTCCACTCCAGTCAGATTTTGCTAGTTCTGGTGTGTGAAATCCGAAGCATACAGAGCAGACAAAATAAGAGCAGGTCTGAACTTTGTACTTTTTTTTTGATAGCCAGGCTTTGGAAGCCTAAGGCATCCATCTGGTCCTGGGACACATTAGGGGAAGTCAGATGTCCTTGGAATTGTCCTGGCATAAATTCATGAACTGCCAGCAGACCTATCAAGACTATCAAAACTGTCTAAATCGACTGACAAGTGGACCTGTTAAGAATGTCGAGATGACCTGTCAAAACCAACTGCCAAACGGAACTGTAAGGCTGTCAAAGCATTTAATACGCCTGCCCTTTAACTATCTGAACAGGAAATATTCCAACATTAAAAAGATACAAATGAACAAAAACAATCTGTTGACATAAACTTGAGGGTTCTCCTTATTAGATTACATCGATATGACTGATTTCACAATCATCCACTATCAGAGTAGGGTCCTTGGCATTTCAAAGTTTGACTGACAATTACAAGTGTTTATGGACTCTGTGAAGAGGAACCATGAATTCCAATGCTTGTAGTTACAAACAATGGTGCACTTGAATAAAACATATGTTGTTACATAGATTTCACAAAGCTGAAGGGGTGTAAATATAGCAAATGGGATTTTATGAATGAGGTGTATTTATTTTAATATAGTGAACTCTGCAATACACACTTCCAATTTTATTTTATGGAATATTATTTTATCATTTCTTTCCAAGGATCCCAAGGTCTGTTCATGAAAGATCAAGAAGAGTTGGCATAAGTGCAAGATGCCTTGTGGGGAGTTTGGCATAAATTGGTACCCAGGCTACTAACAGCCATGGATGGTAAAGAGTCATACATTGATACAGAAAGATGTGTTATGGGGGTGGGTACAGGTGGCAAGGATGGTGAATGGGGAGCATGTGGGGTTGGATCAGGAAATGAGGACTGGAAGGGTGTTTTACATTTCAACATAAAAATATCCTTTTATCCGCAATAAATAGCAGCGCTCAAGGCCAGGCATCCATCCAGCTCACTCCCCACACCTTCCTGGGTCTCTCTCCATTGTTTCTAATACAGCTTCTCCCACCACACCAAGTAAATGTTTCATATCATGCCAGCATTTAATATTGGCTGACACCTACCTCAGCGACCTTGGTCCAAGAACTGAAACAATTTAAAGTTCAGATCAAACAGGAGTACAAAGCCACCTCAAGCAAATCATATATTCATAAAATATTAGGCAAGCTGGCCAACCCTGTTGTTTGCAGCATATACTCCCTATTTTTCTTCCTTAGCCATAACCAAATAAATTTCATTCCGGAGGAGTCAAATACCACCTTGCGTGAGAGATAGGGCCAGTTGTGAATAGGACCATTTTTCTGCCTTTCATGAAGTCATTAAAGGATTCACAAATTCTTAAATGGAAATTTCACCAAATGTGGCATAATTTTCAAGTACTGGATGTCTCTTGTGTTATTTACTCAGCTTTACTTAGAGTTCTAACAACTCACTACTGACCAGTTGGCTCCGTACAAATTGTATTTAGAAATCAAAAATACGGTACCTTGATCTCTCTTTGTTCTACAGATCTCTCCCATATCTGTTGATCATAAGCCCCAATCTATACAAAATAAAATAAACAGTTAAATATCCATGAATGTTTCATATCTGGAGAAAACAGGCTTAAAAAGTAGAGATAACACAATGTGGAGCTGGAGGAACACAGCAGGCCAGGCAGCATCAGACGAGCAGGAAAGTTGACGTTTCGGGTCGGGACCCTCCTTCAGAAAAGTTCTCTCTGACTCTAGCATCAGCAGTTCTTACTACCTCCAGGTCTAAAAAGTAGACTTCATTCCAATAAGTATTTCTAGTTCATAAATACAAGACCATAGAAAATTCTACACTAACATCGCTTGGATAATACGCACAGCATTTTATACTAATTGAATATTTAACTGCATTCTACAAGTGGAGATCCTCAAAACATCTGTGATGAAATTAGTATCTTTATTGCAATAGTGTATCATCTGAGTCACACAACATTCATCCCTTTCAATCCCTTTCAGCCGCACAACGTGGTCTCCTCTACATTGGGGAAATGGAGCGTAGACTGGTGGCTGCTTTGCAGAACACCTACATTCTGCTCACAAAAAAGACCGAGTTATCTTTTGCCAGCCACTTTAATACACCATGCTGTTCCCTGGTCGACATCTCTCTCTCTGGCTTGCTGCAGTGTTCCAGAGAAGCTCAAGACAAGCTGGAAAAACAACACCTCATTTTCTGCTTGGGGACCCTGCAGCTCTCCAGACTCAATATCGAGTTTGATAATTTTAGGGTCTAAACTCTCCCATGTCCTAGCCTCCTACCTCACACACCAGGCCTTGTTATCACATAGACTGCCATTACCCACTACCCATTGTCAGTCCCCATTAACAACTATTCACCCTCCCAGCCATATCGTTAGCAACTCCTTTGTCCATCCAATTGCTCTTATCTCTGTCCTATTTTTTACTCCCTACCAAATCCCCCTTGCTACTTTCTGCATATAAACCAACGTTTTCCCAGCTACCATCGATTCTGAGGAAGGGTCACTGGACCCGAAACGTTATTCTTATTTTTTCTTCACAGATGCTGTCAGGCCTGCTGAGCTTTTCCAGCAACTTCTGGTTTTGTTCTGGATTTACAGCATCCGCAGTTCTTTCAATTTTTATTCATTCCTTTCTGTTCATTCCTCTTACATCATCTCTGAACTCCTTCCTATCATAACTATAAAATTAGGTCAATGGCTTGAAAATTCTGTCAAATACAGTGTTTTCAATGGTTGCTTGGAGCTGGGATTTAAGGGTGAAACATGACGCCAGCATTTCTGCATAGCAAAGGAGTGAGTGAGACTTGTCAACTTTGCGCTGGGTGGTCAGTGAAAAATGATTTCATTGGAAAGGTGAATGAAGAACAAACGGAGAACTCTAACTTTTATCCCACAGTACCATAGGCTGTTCTCTCATGACAGCGAGAGGGGGCTGCTGTTGAGACAGGTGGGGAGGGAAGGGGTAAGTGAGCGAGGGGGAGAGACATGATGCAGAAATAGAGAGCGAGGGGGGGCCAGAGAGAGAGAGCGACAGAGCGAGGGAGAGAGAGAAGAGGACAGAGAGCGAGAGCGAGGGGGGGCGGACAACGTGAGAGGCGGAGAGAGCGTGAGCGGGGGGACGGAGGAGAGAGCAAGAGCAAGGGGGTTTGTGGAGAGAGTGAGAG
>JAHRHZ010000045.1:22868193-22902151 GCA_024137785.1 Ginglymostoma cirratum | reverse complement strand
GCAGGGGGAAGTGATCAAGAGCAAGGGGGGTGGGGATGAGGGGCGCGGAGAGCGGGGTGGGGGGGGGGGGGCAGAGACCGAGGGGGTTTCAGGGCTGTCAGTGTGAGTGCACGGGGGGCCGGGGAGCGACAGTGAGTGAAAGAGGGAGAGAGAGTGGGAGGAAAGAAAGAAAGCAAGGAAGGAAGAAAGAAAGAGAGAAATAGAGAGAGGGAAGGAGGGAGTGCTGGTGAGTTCACCATCCCACAGATGAGAGGCAAGGTTCAGAAGTCATTGGCTGAGAGGGTGTGCAGGAAGTTTTTTTGATGTAGGGCTAGACTCTGTGATGCTTTCCCAGAAATGAGTATTAAAGTAATGACTACAACCGTTTAAAAAGGAGGACTATACGAGCAGATCAGTCAGGGAGTAATAGATGAGGAAGCAAATTTCAGAAAAGCACACTAACACTGGGATTGGGAAGGGGGTTGAGGGGGGGAAATGGCCTAGTGGTATTATCGCTGGACTGTTAATCGAAAGACCCAGGTAATGTTCTGAGAACCCGGTTTTGAATCCTGCCACGGCAGATGATGGAGTTTGAATTCAATAAATATCTGGAATTAATAATCTAATGATGACCATGAATCCATTGTCAATTGTTGGAAAAGCCCATCTGGTTCACTAATGTCCTTTAGGGAAGGAAAAATCTTTACCTGGTCTGGCCTACATGTGACTCCAGAACCACATTGCTGTGGGTGACTCTTAACTGCCCTCTGGGCAATTAGGGATGGGCAATAAATGCTGCCTAGCCAGCAACGCCCTCCCTCCTTCTATGGTGTAGCAACCATCATTCCATGAAAGCTTTCTTTTATGGAACTGAAACTCATGGACAGTTTAGAAGGATCGTAAAACAGATTTGAGATATCACAATCCTCTGTATGACAAGTATATCACCAGAAAAGGTTTCAAATATAAAACTGTCTTTTTCAAACTGTCAAGCCAAGAAAGAGCATCTTGAAGGTCACCATTAGTTTGGCTGGGGAAGGCAGTGGTACTTGAAACAATTAAGGAGGTAAAAGGGCTTTTTACAGCCAAAATGGACTTTACCATGATGATCCAGTTACCATCGCGAATGACAGCCGTAATTGTTTAGCTGAAGCAAGTAGTTTTTTTATAATAGCTGCTAACTATCAAAGCAATTAATGGACGATGTGGCTCTGGAACAAGAACGTTGGCCTTTGAATCAGCTGGCCCAGCTTCAATATAAACTCTACCTTGAATTTGAACTCAGCCACCCTCTTTGGATAATAACAGGTTTATAGTGTGTATGTAATGCTTTGAGGCACATTGAAAACAAACATGGTGTGGTAATAAATTATTTAAGAAACTAAGTCAGCAACAAACAACTTCTGTTAGAACAGGCCAGTAACTGGATTGAACATGAAAATTTGATGAAACAGTAAGTTACGTCCTCAGTTTGCTAAGAATTCTTGAACATAAGGCATGAGAGCCGTACATGAAGCATTATAATCTGCTCCAGATGAGTTGTGTGGACTCACGTTTTAGCTGATTATAGCCAACGGTTAGAGAGAAAAACAAATCAGCAATTGAAAAAGCTCAAGGCAGCTTTTTGGTTAGGTTGTCCTAATAAGACAGAAACTTCTACATGGTGTTGGAACAGAAATTCAAATGGAAAGTCTAGAACCTGTCTGCCAATTGGAGATGAGAAGTTCACAATAAAATCACAATAGATGTGGAAACAAAGCAGCAAATTTAGGCCACTAATTTTTTGTATGCAATAGGTATGTATAATAAGTTTATATATATAGAAAAAAATTGAAACCCAAAGATGCACAAAGAATCTCAGACGAATACAACAGACAAAAGACAGGAATTCAATGATAAAGTTCAAGCTTGAGGAAGTATCGATCATCATGTCATGTGAGGAAAAGTTCAAATCTTATTAATACAGATCTTTTGCAATTCTCACTGGGGACAAAATCTGAAAGTAAAGTTTTAAACATTCTCCTTCACCTTCTCCTGAGTTTCACACCATTAAGCCAGTTTCAGTTCACTCCAGGAAACTTCAAAAATAATTAAACCATTGGACTCAGCAAAGGTTGCCGGCCCTCCCAACATGTGAGTTCTAGCAAAGAACCAAGTACTTCAACTCCAGTAAAATTGATGACAATTGTATCTGCCAAACTATGTGAAATATTGCCTAAATCTAATCTGGTCAAATAGTCTAATTAGGCTCTTGTCATCAATAAAATGAAAGATAAAATCCTGGATATTGCCACCATTGACACCTATTTACCACCAACCACTTTCCTAAAAATCAGCTCATGTTCCCCCTGAAACATTCAACTTCAGAACTCATAACAACCTTGATCCAGATATAAATAAATGATTACCACTGAACAGACTACAGTACATACCCTCAAAATCTAGACAACATTTACCTGTCGACACCAAGGAGTCCTAGGAAGGTTGTGGTCGATCAAAGTAGAAGGGAAATACCTCCAGTGATCAGGCACATAACTCACATAAAGGAAGATATCATCTGCCAGTCAGATGCCACGAGAGCCCAAGGCTATTACTGCACGAAGTGTCCTTGGTCCAACCATCTTCAACCACTTAATCATTGAGCTTTTTGCAATCCCAGATCAAGAGTGTGGAATGCTTGCACAGCATTCAGTATCATTCAAAAGTAGAACTTCCTTCAACGGTACCACCAAGTCCCCCAGCATTAATATCCTGGGAGTCATCAGTGACCTAAAGGTGAATTAGAACAGTTCTTCAACAGTTGGCTACAGCAGGGCAGAGCTCCCCAACTCCCACAGGTACCCAGAGTACACCACCTCTCACCCACCTTCCTGCAAAAAGGCCATCCCCTATTCCCAAATCCTTCACCTCCGCCACATCTGCTACCGAGATGAGGCATTCCACTCCCGTACATCTCAGGTGTCCTCGTTTTTCAAGCACCGCAACTTTCCCCCTACAGTGGTCGAAAACGCCCTCGACCGTGTCTCTCGCATATCACGCAACTCATCCCTCACACCCCCTCCCTGCAGTAATAACTAAAACGGAATCCCCCGCATCCTCACGTACCACCCCACCAACCTCTGGATCCATCGCATCATCCTCCGACACTTCTGCCATCTGCAATCTGACCCCACTACCAAAGACATTTTTCCCTCCCCACCCTTATCTGCTTTCTGGAGGGACCACTCTCTCCAGGACTCCCTTGTCCGCTCCACACTCCCCTCCAGCCCCACCACACTTGGCACTTTTCCCTGCAATCGCAGGAAGTGCTACACCTGCCCCTACACCTCCCCCCTCACCCCCATCCCAGGCCCTAAGACCTTCCACATCAAACAGATTTTCACCTGCATATCTGCTAATGTGGTATACTGTATCCACTGTTCTCGTTGTGGCCTCCTCTACATCAGGGAAACCAAGCGGAGGCTTGGGGACCGCTTTGTGGAACACCTACGCTCGGCTCGCACCAGACAACTGCACCTCCCAGTTGCGAACCATTTCAACTCCCCCTCCCATTCCTTGGACGACATGTCCATCCTGGGCCTCCTGCAGTGCCACAACGATGCCACCCAAAGGTTGCAGGAACAGCATCTCATATTTCGCTTGGGAACCCTGCAGTCCAACGGTATCAATGTGGACTTCACAAGCTTCAAAATCTCCCCTCCCCCGACCGCATCCCAAAACCAGCCCAGCTCGTACCCGCTTCCCTAACCTGTTCTCCCACCTATCCACTCCTCCCACCTCAAGGCCCACCCCCATCTCCTACCTGCTGGCCTCATCCCGCCCCCTTGACCTGTCCATCCTCCCTGGACCGACCTATCCTCTCCCTAACTCCCCACCTACCCTCACCTTTACTGGGTCCAACCTCGCCTCCTTGACGTGTCTGTCTCCTGTCCACCTATCTTCTTCTTTATTCATCTTCTATCCACCTCCCCCTTTCTCCCTATTTATTTCAGAATCCCCTTCCCCTCTCCCATTTCTGAAGAAGGGTCTAGGCCCGAAAAGTCAGCTTTCCTGCTCCTCTGATGCTGCTTGGCCCGCTGTGTTCATCCAGCTCTACATCTTTTTGTCTCAGATTCTCCAGTATCGGCAGCTCCTACTATCTTGGTAGCAGATTATACCAGTCTTGGCATTTGTAATGTGGCAGGATGACTTCAAGACTCTCAGCAAAGACACCAATAGGTAGCAGCATGCATAACATGACTGAATTTTACGCCCAGCTTGAAAAAATGACAAATGGGTTGAAAACTACTACTTTAAATTTTAAACAATGGTAACTATATGGGCATGAAAACAGAACTAACTGGAGTGAATAAGAAGGTAGGCTAGGAAGATAGATCAGTTGAGAAGCAGTGGCAGACATTTAAGGGGATAATTAAGGATACTCAGAAAAAGTATACCCCTACTATCAAGAAAACTTCGAAGTGACAAACCTATCATCTATGGTCAACTAATGATGGATGAGCAAAGCATCTAACAAAAAAATTAAGCAAAAAGCGTATAACTGTGCAAAGACAAATGACAAATGAAATGATTAGACAAAATGTAATTAATGGCACAGAACGATGAAAAAATTAAACCAAGTGAAAGAAATTAGCATGCAAGAAGATGTAAACTAGAAATATACAAATAAGAGAACCTACAGGTATTTAAAAAGGAAAAGTGTAAGGGAACGAAATATCAGTCCACTAGAGTGCAAATCGCTAAGTTAAAGTAGGCAATAAGGAAATGGCAGATGAAATGGACAATATTTTGCATTCTCAACAGTAAAGACAGAAGTAAAAAAAAAGCAAGTAATCGCCGTAAATCTGTGAAGTGGAAGGGAGAAAGGAACTTTAGAAAAATTAAAATCACAACTGTATGCTGATAAGTCCCTGACCCCGATAGACTAAATCTAAATGTCTTAAAAGAGGAGACTAATGGGCTAGTAGCTGTGTGAATGTTAATTTTCCAAAATTTGCTCGATTATGGAAAAGTTCCATCGGACTGGAGAGTAGTAAATATAACTACTCCAATCAAGAGACAAAAGCAGGAAAAGGAAAATATAGGCCAATTAGCTTGACATCTGTTGTGGGGAAGGTATTAGGAATAATCTTTAAAGTTATAGCTGGGCACTTGGAAAAACTCAAGACAATCCTTTAAAACGTCAGCTTAGTTTTGCAAAAGGGTAGTTATGTTTCATCACTTTTTTTGGAGTCTTTGGAGGAATAACAATACTGTGGAAAAGGAAAACCTTTAGACATACTTTTCATTACTTCTAGAAGGCATTTGACAAAAGTTCCACATAAAAGGTTTCTTGCACAAACTAGAAGCTCATGGTGTAGGAGACTAAATACTACCTTGGATAGGAGATTGGCCGGCTGAATGAGTACAGGGTATGCGTAAATAGGTCATTTTCTGACTGGAAGGACGTAACAAGTGAAGTATCACAGAATCATAGAATCCCTACAGTGCGGAAATAAGTCATTTGGCCCACCAAGTCCACAGTGACCTTATGAAGAACATCACATCCAGGCACACCTCCCCACCCTATCCCTGTAACCTTACATTTCCTTTGACTAATCCACTTAGCCAGCTCATCCACGCACACTATGAGCAATTCAGCATGCCCAATCCACCTAGCCTGCACATAAGAACGTAAGAAATAGGAGCAGGAGGAGGCCATCTGGCCCATCGAGCCTGTTCTGCCATTCAGTAAGACCATGGCCGATATTTTTGTGAAATGACCTCCACTTACCCGCCCACTCACCATAACCTGTAGTTCGCTTGCTGTTCAAAAGTCTATCTTTGCCTTAAAAAAAATTCAACCAGGTAGCCTCAACTGCTTCACTGGCCAGGGAATTCCACAGATTCACAACCCTTTGGGGTGAAGAAGTTCCTCAACTCAATCCTAAATCTGGTCCCCCTTATTTTGAGGTTATGCCCCCTAGTTCTAGTTTCACCCGCTAGTGGAAACAACCTCTCTGCTTCTATTTTATCTATTCCCTTCATAATTTTATACGTTTCTATAAGATCACCCCTTATTCTTGTAAATTCTAATAAGTATTGTCCCAGTCTACTCAATCTCTCCTCATAAGCAACTGTCAACTCCGGAATCAACCTAGTGAACATCCTCTACACCCCTCCAGTACATCCCTTCTCAAGTAAGGAGACCAGAACTGTACACAGTACTCCAGGTGTGGCCTCACCAGCACTCTTTACAGCTAAGTGTAACCTCCCTATTTTTAAAAATCCATCCTTCTAGCAATGAAGGATAATATTCCATTTGCACATCTTTTGCCTGTGGGAGGAAACTGGAGTACCCAGAGGAAACCAGTGTGCCCGGAGGAAACCCACTGCCTGAGGGTGGATTCGAACTCTTTCCCTGGCACTGTGAGACAGCAGTGCTAACCACTGAGCCATCATGCCACAACTCGAGAATCTGTGCTGGGATCTCAGTTTTTTCACAATTTATATTGATGACAGATGAGGGGAGCAAAGTCATGGCAGCTAAATTTGCAAAATGCCAAAAATAAATTGGAAAGTACATTGTGTAGAGTACACAAGGAAGACATAAATTATGGATATATGCAGATCAATTAAGTGTGCAAAAATCTGGCACAGATGGTATGTGGGAAACTGTGAAATTGGTCACTGCAAAAAGAATAAGAGGAGTAGAATATTACTTAACTAGAGAATGACTGCAGAATTTGAAGCTGCAGAGAGATCACAAAAAGTGTGCAAGTACAATACAGTAAATAATTAACAAGACTAATGAATGCCATCCATTATTATGAGAGGAATTGAACATTAAAGGTGTCATGCTTCATTTATGTAGGACATCTAGAATACTGTGTACAGTTTTGCACCTCCTTATTTGAGGCAGAATGCAAATGCACTGGAGGCAGTTTACTAGACCGATAGCCGGGATGAGTTGATTGTCTTATGAGAATGGTTGGAAAGACTGGACTGTCCAACTGGAGTTTAAGAGAGCAAGAGATGACTGGATTGAAGTTTATAAGATCCTGAATGGTCTTGACAAGGTACACATGGAAAGGATATTTCCTCTTTTGGGTCAATCTAGAACTCAGGGGCATGATAAAAAATTAGGGATCTCTCTTTTAAGACAGTAATGAGGAGAATTTTTTTCACAGAGAGTGTGACTTTTGAACAAGTTGCTACAGTAACACTTTATATTTATGTAGCACCTTTAACAAAATAAAATGTTCCAAAGCGATATTCACGAGGCAGATATAAAAATATTCTTTTAAAGCTGACCTAATGGTTGAAAATAGTACACATTGATCGCTAAATTACCTCTTCATACCCTCTATGTACTGCCACTAATTCCCATTTCTCTACTGTAATTACCAGAGTAATAATAAGGTATTTCGTCCTTTCTTTAAATTGCTATACCTGACAAACTTTAGAGCCTCAATTTATACTTCTACATAACATTAAAAATTTGTCATAGGAGGTTTCAGTTTAATGTAGGTCTAATCAAAGTCTTGTGTGATGCAATAGGGAAGGCACCTATACTTTCCAATATAAAAGCTTTTCTGAAAAAAATAATCCTTATCCTAGTACAGTACTGAGGTACAGATAGGGACAGGGCCAAGTTCACCATTCTCTGGTGAAGAGGCCAATAGGACACTAGGCACTTATTTTGTGAGGAAGTATTTGCGTGTAAGAGTAGCAAACAAAAAAGGGGTGTGTTCTCTCAAAGCCAAAATAAGTTTAAAACATGCACTGGTTGGCAAGTTACTGCAAGTCAATTACCTCATTGACATAGTGCGTCACATATTCCTCATTCATCAAGATTAATTAAATTTGGCAAGGATTAAGCAAGTTGCGCAACCCTGATGAAAGATGTTAGTTGCAGACTCAGTAGGTCGTAAATATTATAAATTATTTTCTAACATTACCAATAAATGAGTGCATCATATACTCGTAAAATGCTTTCTCTTTATTCAGACCACACTTTAGAATTAAAGTACTAGACAAAATATTAATTAAAATATATGAGACTATTAAGTAAATTGTGAGATTAGATCTATTGGAAATAATAAAAAATGTTCTTCTAGAGATAACATGACGATATCAGATCATGCACAGTAAGCCTCAGGAACTGTAAGCACAAATCAGCAACACTGATTAAGATATGACTATGTTAAAACTTAACTACAGAAAATCAAAAAAGTTCACAGGTTCTATTCCCCAGCTAATGCCAATTTAGCTAAAACAACAGTGGTGGATTCTGCTTCTATGGGTGTGAGCCAAGAAAAATCTGATTGTTACCTGGTATATACAACTGAGTAAGGACTAGATTGGGCTTCACTTTAATGGCCTGTGCAGCTGGATAAACTGCTGACATATACAGTATAGTAACAAATGCAAAAAATAAATTGCGTAGATAAAGCTGTACTCAGCGACTTGTGATTCAGGAATTATACATTATCAACATAACAATTCTACACATTCCTTTGTTTCAATAACTAATTCATAGATGTCAGGTGTTTTGAGAGAAGATGAACACTAGCGTTCTTTTTGACACAGTCCTGCAACAGTTAACGTCCTTCTGAAGTAATTATTGTAAGTACTACCAGAATTGCCTGATTGCACATATGGTTTTATTTAATTATAAATATATGTCTAAAATAATCACTCTGAAAACAGGTTGCCTCCAAACAGATTTAAATTGCTTAGTTACAGTGATAGGATATTTAATGATTTATTTTTACCGGATGGATGCCAAATATTTGAGTGCAACAAAGAGACGCCAAGTTGACAAAAATTACTCGGCCAAAACTGAAAAATGCCTCTACAATATGTGCATTCAAGGATCAATTCAATTAATACCAACATTACCAAGTAAACATACTGTATGTAGATGTAGATCCTAATCATTGTGTTTAAATCTGTTGTGCTTACATGAAAAAATAGCATGTAGTTTCAGGAAATAGTGAGAATTTCAGTTCATAATCTTAGTGCAAGCTATACCACTGCTACTATCACTGAAGATTGTCACAACTGAAACACTGTTCTGTTTAATACTTAATACTCCAGTTCATTGCTTGATTATTACTTTAACCAGACAACACAAGGCTCAGTTTATCAAAAGTTCTGCAGGTTATCCATCAGGAGACAAAACTGATTGGAAAAAAAAGTGAACAGCTGAAAAATAAATCTGAAAGGCAAAAGGTTATACATGAACACCCCAGATCTATAGTACCAATTTTACTTCCATACATCCTTAATGAAATCAAAATGAGGTACAGATCAGCCAAGATCCTATTAGTGATAGAATAGTCACAAGAGGCTGAATGGCCTACTACAGTTGAAAAGCTAATTTCAGTTAAAATCGGAGATACTGTATGACAAAAACTTGAAAATTGTAGAAAAGAGTTGAAGATAACAAAGTACGGAGCTGGAGGAACACAGCAGGTCAGGCAGCATCAGAGGAGCAGGAAAGCTGACATTTTGGATCGGGACCTCTCTTCAGAAATGGGTCCCAACCCGAAACGTCAACTTTCCTGCTCCTCTGATGCTGCCTGGCCTGGTGTGTTCCTCCAGCTCCACACTGTATTATCTCAGACTCCAGCATCTGCAGTTCTAACTACGTCCTAGAAAAGAGTTGAACCTTTGTATCATCTCCTCTCAGATGTATGTATAAATAATGCTATCAATGAAGATCAAGAATTTCAAGACAAAAATTGAAAGACCTACCTTTTTTTGATACCACACTATAGCATCTGTCACTTTAGACGCCATTTATTCCTCTCAATCATACAGTAGGCATGTTAGGCTAAAAGGAGAGAGAAGAAGAGATCAGCGCTGCTTGCAAGTTACTTCAGTAATGATAAAAGGAAGTCTGCTGGTTCTGTGCTTACGTTACACCCAAACTCATTATTAATTTAGTAAAACGTCATGTAGTGACTTGTTACCATAACAACTGAAAGTTGCTATGCTAGAACTGTACTGTCTACATATTTCTACACACTACAGACATTCCACCCATCTGTTGTCTTTTTGAATTGATTCAGTCATCTCATTATTTATTACACAATCTTGTGTAGAATAGCACTTTGGTTGACAATTTGTGACATTCCCTTCACTGTATGTAGGGCATGCCCTTGTCTCAAATTAGAGTGTTTCCAACTTACCATCGAGGAAATCATAAGAAGTAATACATATTAAAAAAAAGGTGCTGTCAAAATTGTTATCTATGCAATGTTTGAAAGCATACAGTAATTTGCCAAGTCAATAAATATAAAACAAATTAGAAAAAAGTACAGCTGCAAAGATTGGCACGTCCACATTACACTTTGAGAATCCTAGCAACTCCTTCCAAACATCAATTTTAAACTAAGGTAATCATTCAATTTGCTAAAAATTAAGAATATTGCAGCTTTTGTGAACTTTCAACTCTAAAAATATTTTTCAAAACTGTAACTGACATCAAATTAGTAAACTATATTACCTAAGGGTTTGCTCATCTTTCCAACAATTATCTCTGCAAACTAATCAAATAAAAATATATTACCCCAACTAACAAAATCAATTAGATTCATTAATACCTTGCAGATATATAATGAATGTTCATATAGCACACCTCATAGCATTTCTGTCATGCCTGGATGTTAAATTTAAGTGAGGAAAATTTCAAAAGTACCATTTATTTATATAGCACCTTTAATGTAATAAAACATTCCAAGTAAGTAATAGGCATTTAAGGAAAAGATAATGATGGCTCAGAGAGCGATAGAGAGAAAAGATAGGATCAGGAAATCCACAGCCATGGGTGTAAAGCAGTTTAAAGAATAAAGAAGAAAGGGCAGCTTGCGACAAATACTGTTGATACAATAATGAAGAAAATTTTGACGAATTTGGAAATCTAAAGATAAAATTAAAGAGGAAATTAGGAAAGCAAAGAGACAACGTGATAGACAGTTGCAATTAAGCTCAAGGAGAAAGATCAAAGCCTTTGTGTGTATATATAAACAAAAAGAGGATAACTGGAACAGGACCAATGAAGAACCATAAGGTTAAGCTGGGGAGAGAGGATTCTCATGTGATTCTAAATGAATATTTTGCACAAAAGAGGACAGAGACACTGTAACCAGGGAGGAAGTGTGTGAAATATTAAATGAAATTAGCATAGCAAAGAAGAAAATATTAAGGAGTTTAACATATTGAAAGTAGTTACGTCGCCAGGCGCAGATGAAAATGTATCTTAAAAACCGACTAAGAGTAAGAGAAAAAAAAATTGAGATTCTGACCATTAAAAAGAAAGATCGGTTCTCCTATTTGAAACAGTGGGAATGCATTATTTCAGGAGGACCAAAGTGACCATGAGTGACATACCATTTCTACCAAGAAAGTCTTTGATGGGATGGTGTTTTTATTGAGATCTGTCTCTTGATTAAACTTTAAAAATATAGAAACACAGGTACTAAGTTAGCCTGGACCAGCTTTTTTTGACCAGTAAAACTGTGCTATTTTCTGAGTCCGTAGATTGTTAAGGTGCAAAGATGGCCTTTATTAGGGTGATGTGTTCTTCCGGTCAGATGTGGGAGATTAGGGAGAATTTCCATGTCACTGATGATTATGTCTGCAGAAAGTGTGCCTGTTGTGAATCCTATTGGATTGCATGGATCGGTTGATGCAGCAAATAGAGGCATTGAAGAATTTACAGGAGCAAGGGGGTGTGATGGGTGGCAACTGCGAAGGGAGACAAACTAAAGATAGTGTCAGGTAGATGAGTTACATCCAGGAAAGGTAGGAGAGGGAGGCAGGTAGTGCAGGAGTCTCCTGTGGCTATCCCCATCTCAAACAAGTATGCTGTTTTGGAAAATGTAAGGGGTGATGGGCTCTCAGAGTAATGTGGTACTGACAGGCAAGTTTCTAGTACTAAGACTAGCTCTAATGTAGCAAGGGGTACATCAGATTCAAAAAGCGATCGATTGCGATGGGGTGTCTCTCGTCAGAGGCACAGAGAGATGTTTCTGCAGCTGACAGAGACACATCAGAATGGTTGCTGCCTATCCTGGGTGCCAGGATCAAAGATATCTCAGACAGGGTGCAGATTATTCTCAAAGGGGAGGGACCAGCAGGAGGTCGTTGTACACATTGGAACTAACACTACAGGAAAAGGATGAGGTTCTGAGGAGAGAATGCAGGAAGTTAGGCAGGAATTTAAAAAGGAGATCCTCAAGGGTAGTGATATATGGATTACTCCCGGTGCCACGAGCTAGTGAGGGTAAGAATAGGGGGATACAGCAGATGAATGCATGGCTGAGAAACTGTTGCAGGGGAAAAGGATTCACAGTTTGGGATCATTGGAATCTCTTCCGGGGCAGAAGTGATCTGTATACAAAGGACGGATTTCGCCTAAAGTGGAAGGAGACTTATGTACTGGTGGGGAGGTGTGCTACAGCTGCTCGGGAGGATTTGTACGTATGTACACGCGTGTGCGTGCACGTGATCAGTCTGAGGCTGCTACAGTTGGGAAAAGGTGCAAGTTAAACAGTCCAGGCAGGCAGGAACAAAGCAGAGAACAAGGTCGGACTGATCAGTTAAACTACATTTATTTCAATGCAAGAGGCCTAACAGGTAAGACAGATGAACTTAGGGCATGGTTGGGAACATGGGACTGGAATATCATAGCAATTACAGGGATGTGGCACGTTATTGGGATTGTACTATAGACCCCACCCCAAGTAGAGAGTGGGGGGGATTGAGAAACAAACTTGTGAGGAGATCTCCGTTATTTCTCAGAATTATAGGGTGGTTATGGTAGGGGATTTTAGCTTTCCAAACATAACACTACAGCAGTCCTAGACTAAGGGCTTGGATGGAGAGGAATTTGTTAACTGTATACAAGAAAATTTTCTGATTCAGTACATGGATGTACCTACTACAGAGGTGGGAAACTTGACCTACTCTTGGGAAATAAGGCAGGGCAGGTGACTTGAGGGGTCAGAAGGGAAGCACTTTGGGACCAGTGACTATAATTCTTTTAGCTTTAAAATAGTGACGAAAAGGATTGACCAGATCTAAAAGTTAAGGTTCAAATTTGGAGAAAGGTAAATTTTGGCAAGAACTTTCAAAAGTTGATTGGGGGCTGATGTTAGCAGGTAAAGGCAGGCTGGAAAATTGGAAGCCTTCAAAAGTGAAATAATGATAGTCCAGAGACAGTTTGCTCCTGTTAGGGTGAAGGGCAAGGCTGGTAGGTGTGCGGAATGCTGGATGACTAGAGAAATTGAGGTTTTGGTCAAGAATAGGACTGAAGCATATCTCAGGCATTGACAGCAGAGATCAAGTGAATTCCTTGAACAGTATAAAGGTAGTAGGAGTGTGCTTAAGAGGGAAATTAGGAGGGCAAAAGGGGGTCATGAGATAGCTGTGGCAAATAGGGTTAAGGAGAAAACAAAGGGATTCTACAAATACATTAAGGACAAAAGGGTAACTAAGGAGACAATATGGCCCCTTAAAGACAAGCAAGGCTGCTGATGTGTGGAACTGCAGGAGATGGGGGTGTTACTAAATGAGAATTTGGC
The DNA here is from genome assembly GCA_024137785.1 of Ginglymostoma cirratum. Lineage (NCBI taxonomy): Eukaryota > Metazoa > Chordata > Chondrichthyes > Orectolobiformes > Ginglymostomatidae > Ginglymostoma > Ginglymostoma cirratum. Next base: position 22,888,598 of record JAHRHZ010000045.1, on the reverse strand, counting down.
ACCAGTATTTACTGTGGAGAATGACATGGAACATAGAGAACATGGGGAAATAAATGGCAACATCTTGAAAAATGACCATATTACAGAGGTGGTGGTGCTGGACATCTTAAAACGCGTGAAGATGGATAAGTCCCCAGGACCCGATCAGGGGTATCTTAGAGCTCTGTGGGAAGCTAGGAAAATGACTGCTGGGCCCCTTGCTGAAATATCTGTATCATCAATAGCTACAGGTGAGGTGTCAGAAGACTGAAAGTTGGCTAACGTGGTGCCACTATTTAAGAAAGGTGGTAGGGAAAAGCCAGAGAACTGTAGACCAGTGAGACTGGCATCGGCGATGGGTGAGTTGTTGGAGGGAAACCTGAGGGACAGGATTCACATGTACTTGGAAAAGCAAGGACTAATTAAGGGTAATCAACATGGCTTTGTGCATGGGAAATCGTGTCTCACTAACTTGATTATGTTTTTTTGAAGTAACAAAGACATCTGATGTGGACAGAGCAGTGGACGTGATCTATATGGACAAAGTTCCTCATGGTAGACTGGTTAGTAGGGTTAGATCACATAGAATTTTTTGTTTCCTATTCATTTGTGGGATGTGGGCGTCACTGGCTGGCCAGCATTTCTTGCCCATCCTAGTTGCCCTTGAGAAGGTGGTGGTGAGCTGCCTTTTTGAACTGCTGCAGTCCACCTGCTGTGGGTTGACCCACAATGCCATTAGGAGGGAATATAGGGAGAACAAGCCATTTGGATACAGAATTGGCTTGAAGGTAGAAGACAGAGGGTGGTGGTAGAGGGTTGTTTATCAGACTGGAGGCCTGTGACCAGCAGTGTGCCACAGATTCAAGCTGGGTCCACTGCTTTTCGTCATTTATATATATGATTTGGATATGAACATAGGAGGTACGGTAAGTAAGTTTACAAATGACACCAAAATTGGAGACATACTGGACAGTGAAGGTTACCACAGAGTACAATGGCATCTTAATCAGATGGGCCAATGGGCTGAGGTGTGGCAGATGGAGTTTAATTTAGATAAATACAAGGTGCTGCATTTTGGGAAAGCAAATCAGGGCAGGGCTTATACACTTAATGGTAAGGTCCTGGGGAGTGTTGCCAAACAAAGACCTCGGAGTCGCAGGTTCATAGTTCTTTGAAAGTGAAGTCCCGGGTAGACAGGATAGTGAAGGTGGCATTTGGTATGCTTGCCTTTATTGGTAAGTGCACTGAGTATAGGAGTTGGGAGGTCATGTTGTGGCCGTACAGGACATTGGTTAGGCCACTTTTGGAATACTGCAATACTGGTCTCCCTGCTATAGGAAGGATATTGTGAAACTTGAAAGGGTTCAGAAAAGATTTACAAGGATGTTGCCAGAGTTGGAGGGTTTGAGCCAAAAGTGAGGCTGAATAGACTTGGGCTATTTTCCCTGGAGCATCGGAAGCTGCTGGCTGACCCTATAGAGGTTTATAAAATCACGAGCGGCATGGATAGGGTGAATAGATAAGGTCTTTTTCCCCAGGATCAGGGAGTTGAAAACTAGAGGGCATAGTTTTAAAGGTGAGAGGGGAAAGATATAAAAGGGACCTAACAGGCAACTTTTTCACACTGAGGATGGTGAGTGTATGGAATGAGCTGCCAGATGAAGTGGTGGAAGCTGGTACAATTATAACATTTAAAAGGCATCTGGATTGGTATATAAATAGGAAAGGTTTAGAGGGATATGGGCCAAATGCTGGAAAATGGGACTAGATTTATACAGGATATCTGGTCAGCACGGATGACTTGGACCAAAGGGTCTGTTTCTGTGCTATACATCTCTATGAATCTATGATAAAAGCAAAGATGAGATTGAACAGTGTGATGTGATTGGTATATATTTTAATATCATTTAATTTTTAAGTTTGAATGTTTGAATTTGGAATTAGTGACTCGACATGGTGACTCAGTGGTTAGCACTGCTGCCTCACAGTGCTAGGGACCCAGATGCAATTCTACCCTCGGGCAACTGTCTGTGTAGCATTTGCACATTCTCCCAGTGTCTGCATAGGTTTCCTCCGGGTGGTCCAGTTTCCTCCCACTGACTAAAGATGTTCAGGGTTAGGTAGACTGGCCATGCTAAATTGTCCATAGTGTCCAAGAATGTGCAGGCTAGGTGAATTAGCCATGGGAAATGCAGGATTACAGGGTTAGGAAAGGGGCAGGATGCTCTTCTGAGGTTGGTGTGGACTTGATGGGCTGAATGGCCTGTTTCCACATTGTAGGGATTCTAATCACTTCCCCCCCACCCCGCCCCATGTGTCTGAAGTATTTTTCTAGCCATGGTGATTTAATTTAAAACAACTTGATAGAGAGGTAGTTTTCAGAGCTAAGAAGCTTTTGTGTACATCAGGAGAGATTATAAGGGATCCAGGTAAATAGTTGTGTACCAGAGTTCTGTATAAAATTTCTGGAGTTGGAATTTCCTTTCAACTTGGAAATAAAAGTTTTCTAAGTTGCCATTTCTACAGAGCCCTTGGATAAAGATGGATATACAAAGCAGTGCTCCTGAGAAAGAGAGGAGATAGAAGTAAAAGAGATTACCTTAGAGTAAGGAGTTTAGTAACAGTCCCAAACTAGACATTTTTAAACAAACTCCTGAAGGGAATTTTGAAGTTGAGAATGTTTAAATTCAGTTGTATGAAAGCGCCAGGGAAAAGTCATCAGATTTTCCAACCTGGGAATTGAAGCCTAGTTGAACTAAACCTAATTGAGGTGCAACAGAAAAGGAATTTTTTTCTCTCTGGTATATGTATTGTACTAAGGGTTGCTTTGGTTACTGCACAGGGGTGTATTTGGGATCTGTAAAAGAGTTTTTTGCTATTAAAATCAGAATATTAATCCAAGTGATTAAACAGAAGTTTTCATACGTGAATAGTTTGGTTTACTCTTATCATTTATTCTGCTTAATAAACCTCTGTTAGTGTTAAAATCAAATCTATAACTTTGCATGCTTATGTTTTTAAGAAACCACTTAGTTAAAACCCAACTAAACATCAAGCCAAATTTCAATCTGGAATCTGACCAGCCCAGCCCAGTAATAACATTAGGTAAGATCATAACAATAAGGAGAGTGACAAAGCATGCATCTTTAGTAACACCATAAATCTACAATTCACTGAAACAAGATATTATTATATTCTACTATGGAAACCAAGTGTTTCTTGCTGAGAAGTTCAAGTGTTATCATTATTATTACTGACATTCAGAACAAGAGCCTGGTTTTCAAGAGAATTATCTGGAATTTGCAAAGAAAATTTGCCCACTGTTTATTACAAAAATAAACTGCTGACAGATTCTAGAGCTTTGAATTAGAAACCTGAATCCTTTGTTGAATAAATCACTTCAGGACCAGAGACATGCATGCAATATCAGAAAACACAACCTCACCAACTGCAAGTGTCCCATTAACCTGGGACTTGGTGGGCTGTATGGCCTGTTTCCACTTCGTAGAGATTCTAACCATTCTTTTTTCCCAGTGTGTCTGAAGTATTTAATGATTAACTTCTGAAGTATTTTTCTAGCCACAGTGATTTAATTTAAAACAACTTGACAATTGACCTGAAAGTAAGGGACAAGGATTAAAATATTTACTTGTTACATTTTGTAGATATGGCTACAAGGTTCATCTTATCTATGGTAATAAACAAGAACATACAGATAACTGTGAATTATACAGTCAGACAGCATGGAAACTGACCCTTCAGCCCACCCATCCACGCTGACCAAGTTTACAAAACAAAACTAGTCCCACTAACCTGCATTTGGCCCATATCTTCCTAAACCTTTCCTATTCATGTACCTATCCAAATGTCATTTAAATGTTGTAACTGTACCTGCATCTACCATTTCCACACACGAACCACCGTCTGTGAAAAGGTTGCTCCTCAGGTCCCTTTTAAATCTTTCTCCTCTCCCTTTAAAAATAAACCGCCTAGCTTTTGAACTCACCCACCCTAGGAAAAAGACTTTTGTTACTCACCTATCTATGACTCAATAAACTTCTAGGGTCAGCCCTCAGTTTCCTACGGTCCAGTAAAAAAAATTCCAGCCTATCTTTATTACTCAAACCCTCCAGTCCTGGCAAAATTCTGGTAGATCTTTTCTGAACCCTCTCAAATTTAATAATATCCTGAATTAGGTAAGGGAAAGAAGTTTGTTGGCACAGATCTTGGAGCGCCAACAAAATTTCTAACAGGTAACAGGGAAAGAATTTGCAGATGAGCTTAGGGACATGTGTAGGAACATAAACATAGAAGCATGAACACTGCTGCAGGAAGTTCATTCAGCAATGGTTTATGTGAAAGAAATCCTGCAGCAGTTGATGAAATATTAACAAAGATACTGGCGGATCAGCCAAATTGAAAGCTGTACATGGCTCTGACATAGAGGGTGTATACGAAAAGTGCTGGTGAGTGGTATGGTCTACACCGAATTACATATAGGCATAATCCAAAATTGCCTTCCAGACTGAGAGGATCCTTCAACCCTAGAGGGAAGCAACACATCGATGATGAATTAATCCAAGTCTAACCTGTTACCCCAGAAAACAGCAGAGTCAGTATCTTTTGAACTTCTTCCAATACTAGCATATGCTTTTTAAAAAGCAAGAACCAAAACTGTAAAGCATACTTCAAATGTAGCCTGACCAATACCCTGTACAGTTGTAACAAGGCTTCCCTGTTTTTAAACTCCAACCCCCTAACAATAAAGGTCAAAATTTCAATTACATTCTTAATTATTTGCTGTGACTACATGCTACCTTTTTGAGTGTCATGCACAAGAACAAACACAGCACTCTGTGCTGCACTTTTTTGTAGTCTCCCTCTAAATATTAGTCTGCCTGTTGATTCCTCCTACCAAAATGCATGACTTCACCCTTTCTTAAACTCCATCCACCAAGTTTTTGCTCACTCGGTCAATGCATCTGCATCCCCTTGCAATTTCTTGTGCCTTCATTACAACATGTCCTTCCATCTAATTTTGTATTGTCTGTAAATTTGGATAAATTGTACTCTTGCCCCTCCTACAAGTCGTTAATATAAAAAGTAAGTAATTGAGGGCCTAGGACTGATCCTTGTGGCACAGGACTAGTTACATCTTTCAAACCTAAAAAAAAATTATTCCAGACTCTCTCTTATCTTGTATAATAATCTTTTATGTGGTACATCATCAAATGCCTTCTGAAAACCCAAAAAACTCATTCCCCTTTATCCCCTCTGCAAGTTTATATCCTCAAAAGAACTCTCACACCAAATGTGACAAACATGATTTCCATTTCACAAAAACCTTGCTGATGTTTGATTAAGATTTTCTAAATACTCTGTGGTTTCTTCCTTAATAGTGGATTCCAGAATTTTTTCCCCCAAAATATCCTAGTATCCTGCTTACTTTCTCTCTCCCTCCCTTCTGGACAGGGGCATCACATTAGTATTTTTCAATCCACTGGAATCCTCCTGAAATCGAGCCAGTTCTGGAATATTTCAACCAAAGCCTCCACTATCTCTGCAGCTACCTTCTATATGACACTTGGAATATATGCCATCAGGTCCTTGTGACCTGTTTACCTTTAGTTAGTTTGTCAAATTCTTTGCCCCCTCGTGATAGATGCCATACAATACCTTTTCTTCCATTAGCACATTGTAAAGATCCTGGAGATAACAGATAAGCATTGTCCTCAACAGTGAAGACTGGCTGGCTAATATCCCTCAGGGAAGGAAATCTGCCTTGACCATCTTTCTTAACCACAGGTGGTCTATCATTCTCAGAGTCCTTTTTGACTGGAATAAATTTTTAGGTTTATTATTGCATGTACCCACATGAGTTCATTTAAAATGTTTATAAGTCGCCACTTATGGCACCATCTTAGGTACGAACGTGCCTAGGTAAAGAATCTTGGTACAAAGGGAAAAAAAAAGAAAACAAAGTTTAAAAACTTAAATATTACAGTCCTTCTACTTAAAAGTAGAAAAACAGAGACACAGTTAACAGTCCAACACCACAGTCCATAAACACCTAGCCATGCTGGGCTCACACTCCTCACAAGGGCTCGACCTCGCCCCTGCCACCAACCTGGGCTGACAGCTATCACTGCCTTAACAGCTGGCTGCCTCTGACTGCACGTTCCTGTTCTCGCCACCGCTCGGGATGACTGCCATCAACCTCTCTCGCCACTGAGTATTATGAAACATCTGTTTAAAAGACTGTCCCTGCTCACCCACTGACCTTTCCCACAGTCAATTTTCCCAGCCTGCTTTAGACAACTCTTTCTTTCATACTTCTGTAACTGCTCGTACTTAAGTTGAGAACACTGGTTTGAGACGAGCATGCACAAGCATAAAACGGATCAAAAGGGAAATATGGTGAAAAGGCAAATATAATGGCTGTACAGGACATTGGTTAGGCTACTTTGGAGTACTGCATTCGATTCTGGTCTCCCTGCTATAGAAAGGATATTGTGAAATTTGAAAGGGTTCAGAAAAGATTTACAAGGATGTTGCCAGGGTTGGAGGGTTTGAGCTATAGGGAGAGGCTTAATAGACTGGGGCTATTTTCCCTGGAGCGTCAGAAGCTGCGGGACGACTTTATTGATGTGCAGGTTGGCTGGATTGGCCATGAGAAACACAAGGTTACAGAAATAAGCCATTTGGCATACTGTTCAGAGGGTCGGTGCCAAAGCGAACTCAATGGGCTGAATGGCCTCTTTCTGCACTGCAAGGATTTTATGATTCTATGAGATAATGATGGCATGTAAAAATGGCAGTACATTAATCATGGTTGACATTAATCTTCATGTAGATTGGGAAAATCAAATTAAAAAGAATTCATAGTGTATTTGGTATAGTTTTCTAGAACAGTACATTTTGGATTCAACCAGGGATCAAGCTATTTTAATCTGGTAAATGCATAATGAGAAGATTTAATAAATGGCCCAAGAGTAAAAGATTTCCAAGGAAACAAGGAATATAACGTGGCAAAATTTTGCATTCAGTCTGAGTGTGAGCGAAACTTGGGGCATACACAACTATACTGAACTTAAATGAAGGTAATTACATACAGATGAAGGCAGAATTGGCTTAAATGGGCTGGTAAAGGAGTTTAGCAGAAAAGACAGTCGAGGTACGATGGCAGACATTTAAGGAAACAATTAATGACTTGCAATAAAGGTACAGTCTAGTGAGAAGTAGTATTCTAGAAAGAGATAATTCTAGTTAACTGACCACAGTTAACCAAGCAAGTTAAGGATAGTATCAAATTGAAAGGAAAGGTTCCTCAAGTATATGCAAAGGGAAAAAGACAGGCCAATGTGAGATAATAATAGGGAAATCAGGAAATAGCAGAGAAGCTGAAAAAAATATTTTACATCAGTCTTCACTGTAGAAAACACTAATACAACTTTAAAGATACTAAATAATCAAGAGTCAAAGGGAAGGAGGAAGTAAACATCAGTGGAGACAAAGTACTAGGGAAACTACTGAGACTAAAGGGTAATACGTTTCCTGGATCTGATGGTCCCATTCCTAAGATATGAAAAGGAAGTAGTTACAGAGAAAGTGAATGCAAGTAATAATCTTCCGAGAATCCATAACTGGAGGATTGTAAAAATGCCAACTCAATATCATCATTCAGAAAAGATAGGAGTCAAAAATAGGCCAGTTTCCTTAACTTTCCTAATGACAGATGTTAGAGTCAACTTAAGACAAGAACCAATGATGCTGGAAGTGAAATTTCAGCAAGAAGAGGGGTTTGGCTAAGTAATAGATGACAGAGAATTTGAATAACGGGGGCGTTTTTAGGATGGCAACCTGTTACTATGATAGAACCAGAGGGGTCAATGGTGGGATCACAATCATTTACAACGTACATTAATGACTTGGATGAGGAAAGTGAATGTACTACAGTCAAGTTTGATTGCAAAATAAGTGTGAAGGCAAGAAGCTGGGAATGACACAAAAGTCTACTGGGGGATATAAACAGGTTAAGTGAGTGAGCAAAAATTTGGCAGATGGAATATAATGTGAACAATGGAAGGTTATGCACTTTGATAGAAGATTAGTTCTTTTTCTGCTCACATGAAGCCTATCTCTTCTGAATAGCTTTCTCCTTTCCCAAAAGTGATTCCAATGTCCCAAAAATCTAAATCTCCTCTACACCATCCTGCAAGCCATGCATTTATGTCCCTGAATTCACTGCCTGAGTTGATGCTGGAGTACCTGGATTTGCACCTTAACTGCTGTAAGGGCAATGGGCTATGTGCAGGAAGATGCGATTAGAAAGGGCATCTGGATGTCTTTGGGCCAGCATGGTCAAGATGTGCTATATCATTTCTCTGGTTTCTATGGAGGTCCTGTGTTTCAACCTACTCCCTAACTCCTGAGACTGATCCTACAAGACCTCCAAGCTATCAGTCTCCCTTTCCAGAAGTATATCCAACAATTCTGTTATGTCCTGAACACTTGCACCCATATGGGACTCGATTTCAGCTGCAAGAAAGGCTCGAACTATTGAGTCACCTATCATTTGTTTATTTTTGAAATATTCAGAAAAATATATCCTTATATACATACACAGTCATAGAAGCAGTTTGGTTCAGCACAGTAGCACATGAAGAAACAAACAAACAAACACTGGGATTTGACTGTTTCCAGCAAACAAACCAAAAAGCATTTCTTACTTGCAAAGACCATATTTACATATATTTGAGGCATCATGAGGGTCCAATAACTGAACAGACCCCCATTTAACTTCAGCAGAAAGACCTTAGATGGTGGCCTTTCCCTACTGCACCTTGGCAGCAGGTGCCCAAGCTTTAGTGCATCCCTCAGCACGTAGTCTTGGACCCTGGAATATGCCAGTCTGCAACACTCGGTCGAGGTCAACTCCATGCTCTAGAAGACCAAAGCATTTCAGACACACCAAACAGTGTCTTTGACCAAGCTGACAGTCCTCCAGGCACAGTCAATGTTTTTCCTAAGTGTGCATCCCTGGGAACAGAGCTGCTTGGGATGAACCTCAATAAAAAGCACTATATCTTTTTCTGGTCTTCCTTTGCAAAAGGTACATTCCAGCAAGAGATATCTGACAGTGCCTACCATATTGCCACAGCTGAGGGCAGTGTGCGGTGGCACAGATGGTTCAGGCATACATGAAAGATCTCACAGGTAGCACCCTTCTCACCACCAGCCAAGCAATGTCTTGATGCGTGTTGGAAAGTTCTAGTTACGAGGTATTCTACCAAATGACTTTGACAGTCTATTCAGGGAACAACCCAACAGGATCCATCCTCTCCTTTTCCCGTAGGTTCTCAAGGATGGTACTTGCTGATCACTTCTTGACGGACTTGTAGTCAAAGGTGTTTTTCTTTGCAAATTTCTCCACAAAGGACAGGTGGCACCAAATAGTTCAACTGCTTTGAGCGATCCACAGCAATAAGGCCAGTCACATCCTTCACAATACTGGGAACAGGTAGAACCTCATTATGTAGTGACACTTGGTATTTGTGTACTGAGGGAGGGCTGCTGCAGGACATCCAGCTGCTCGTTCTTTACTGCCGGGGTGTACATTATGCCTGCTATGAGGAGGCACCCACCCACCCACCACCACCTTAACTTCGGGAACGGTGAAGTTGCCTCAATCGCTGCAGAAGCCCAGGCCAGAGGAACAGCAATCATTTACCCGTGACCAAATTGAAGGTTATTGGCCCATAAGGTCAACCATTTCCTGTAGCTGCTGAGGTGCGGTATCCCATACTCCAGCAGAAACAGGAGGTCCACTTTGATGTTGGCCAGGTAAGCAGACGTAGAAATACACTGCATAGCAGATTTAATGCTAAGCACATTAATACTGGCAATTTTGAAAACCATTTTGAGATTTATAGAATTAACTGTACACCTAGTGCCCATTTACCTATGTCTTATTACTCGGTGGGGGGTGGGATCATGCCATGATCTGGAGCAAGGACAAAGCCAGCAAGGTCCAGTTCAGAGTCTGACAGGCAGACACAGTCATGCTCTGCTCCTGATTCAGAGCATCACTGCTCCCAGTTGCCCAGAGCCATGGTGTGGTGGGTATGCCCTGGTGCCTGACAGCTGAAAGTTCGGCTTCACCAGGCCCCTTGCAATATCCAGTGTCTCCAAGGCAAGAGGATGCTCCTCTCCTTCATTCCCGTGGTGATGTGGCTCTTTTCTTTTTGTTGGTGGCCATCCCTCTGCACGTCTTCGCTGTCAGAAGAGCCGCTGGTGTGTCCATCTGCCTCTTTCCATGTGGGGCTGTTTTCCTTTTCCAGTTGTTTCACATCGGTATCCACTCCCTCGCCTCCTTTATTGGCTCTATCTATTCAGGTGGAGGTTGGGTCAGATGTTGTACCTCCGTGTTGGCTACTTTTTCCTCTTATCCAGCCTTATCCTTCTACCTTGTCCCTTGTTTCACTTTTCTTGCTGGGGGATGGTACCTTACGGTCCTTTGGGGGTCCATTGCTCGCATTGCCACTTCCTGCCATCTAAGCATAAATGGCGATAATCTACCCCATGCCACCGCCCTGTCTTGGGCAGGCCAAGTACAGGTGACCCTCCTATTTGCAGTTTCGGCAGAGGGTCACTTTCCAGTCCGTTGCAATGTGTCCTGACCTCCCACAGGTTCGGCATACTCTAGGCTGCCCCACAAATGTCAGGTAGCTTTGGCTCCCTCTGATCATGAAGCTGGAGGTTGGCTGGAGGATGTTCCCACTAGCATCCACCTTCAGGGTCACCTTGACCTGCCATTTGCTGGTCCAGATTCCAAAAGGGGTCTACTATATCGGTGTTGCCTCCTTCAAGTTGAATGTACCTTCCTGGGAAGGTAAGAACATCTGCTGCCAGGACATGGGGTTGTACAGAATGAGGATGGAGAGGGAACCGTCAACTTCTTTCTCCTCAAATACCTTCAGAAAACACTCGCATTGTTTCATGCTCCTGAAGGTCACGAAGTAGCCCCACTGGGGCAATCGTGCAGGCAGAAACTATCTGCTAGTTGCAACAATCAAGGCAGACTCTCCTCACGGAGGAGATCTGGTCGACTGACAATCCTTCCTCCACCTTCTTCACAGTCACCTTGATTTATGTGGACCTGCTGGTCTAGGGCATTGGCACTAACAAAGAGGCCATAGCTCTGGTTGGATGGTCAGTGAATTGGTGTTAGGCCGAAACTAGCATAAAGATCCACAAACTGCAGCTCAGTTCAACCAATTATCTTCCAGATTCTGATCGCAATCATGATCCAGTGATAATCTCAAGATTTTCTGATAATGAAAGCTGTCAGCTCAGACCCGTCCTAGGAGAACCACATTCTACATCATGGTATCTCCCCTGCCCTGATTTGTAATGCTGTGTGTATAACTATAGGAGGACAACAACGGAGTCACTTGCTATTACCACTTTTTAGCCTGCCTACCAACCTCCCTCTCTTCTCTCAATTCTTTGACACTCACACAATCCTCCTCAGTCACTTCTCACTATTACCCTCTGTTGCATGTTTTACCTCCTGCTGAGCACCAGGTCCTCCCATGCTCCCCTTCTCAGTTGTGCTGAGTGGGTCAACTTCTCCCAAAATCCTCCGCACTCTGAAATGTGTAAAATAATGTGGGATATAGAAAAGAAAAAATAGGAAAGTTCTATTTCTCACTTTTGAAGTCATAGTTTTAGGGCAAGAGGTGGAAGGTTTATAGGGGAATCGAGAGAGAAATATTTTCGTCTAGAGTGTGGCAGGGATCTGAAACTCTCTAATAAGAGGGTGGTAGAGATATAATCGGTCATAGCATTCATAAAGTAAGAGCATACCCACTTGAAGCGCTATAATCCACAAGACTATGGATCAAGAGTTGAAACTAGACTTAAGCTGGATGGCTACTTGTCAAACAGCACATACACAATGAGTCAAACGTGTACCCTGTACTCTAAAGTTCTACAATTATGTATGTTGCATCTTTCACTTTTATAAACAAATGGACTTGGTTTTAATAAAACAGTTAAAAGGTCCAGCAATCAACCTCTTTTCAATTAAAAGCAGCGCATCAACATTACTATCATTCAGTGAGCCACACAGAAAGTTCACTCAAACATTATGTGTTGATACAGAATTATTTTGCCTGTTATTTGCTGTGCAGCCAATAAGCCAACTATATCCTTAGAACGAGCACACAAAGCAAATTGTTTTCATCTTTCCAGATAGTAAACAGTTGATTCACACAAACACAGAGTTGGCAATTTAAACATGGACTATCACGTAAAGAAAGCTTTTCTAATTGACTTTGAAATGAGGGGCTGAATTTTCATGGCCCTCTGAAAAGGAAAGAGCAGAGGCAAGAGCAGGAGGCTGAAAATATTCAGCATCAGGCAGCATTACAAGGCACTAACCCTGGTGGCGATAATAACTACTAGGACAGATGGAGGACAAAACAGGAATTCCACTCTCTCCCCAGTTGAGATCTATTAAACTAACTATAAAAAAAGGCACCAATAGCTTGTTGAAAGGGAAGTTGTAATACTGAAAGGGGACCAGCGATTTCAAAGTTATCAGATCATAAAACATAGAACATAACAGCACAGTACAGGCCCTTCGGCCCTCGATGTTGCGCCGACCTGTGAAACCAATCTGAAGCCCATCTAACCTACGCTATTCCATTATCATCCATATGTTTATCCAATGACCATTTAAATGCCCTTAAAGTTGGCGAGTCTACTACTGTTGCAGGCAGGGCATTCCACGCCTTTACTACTCTCTGTGTAAAGAACCTACCTCTGATATCTGTCCTATATCTATCACCCCTCAATTTAAACTATGTCCCCTCATGCTAGCCGTCACCATCCGAGGAAAAAGGCTCTCACTGTCCACCCTATTTAATCCTCTGATCATCTTGTATGTCTCTATTAAGTCACCTCTTAACCTTCTTCTCTCTAACGAAAACAGCCTCAAGTCCCTCAGCCTTTCCTCATAAGACCTTCCCTCCATACCAGGCAACATCCTGGTAAATCTCCTCTGCACCCTTTCCAATGCTTCCACATCCTTCCTATAATGCGGCAACCAGAGCTGCACGCAGTACTCCAAGTGCGGCCGCACCAGAGTTTTGTACAGCTGCAACATGACCTCACGGCTCTGAAACTCAATCCCTCTACCAATAAAACCTAACACACCGTACCCCTTCCTAACAACCCTATCAACCTGGGTGGCAACTTTCAGGGATCTATGCACATGGACACCGAGAGCTCTCTGCTCATCCACATTACCAAGAATCTTACCATTAGCCCTGTACTCTGTATTCCTGTTACTCCTTCCAAAGTGAATCACCTCACACTTTTCCACATTAAACTCCATTTGCCACCTCTCAGCCCAGCTCTGCAGCTTACCTATGTCCGTCTGTAACCTGCAACATCCTTCCACACTATCCACAACTCCACCGACTTTAGTGTCATCCGCAAATTTACTAACCCATCCTTCTACGCCCTCATCCAGGTCATTTATAAAAATGACAAACAGCAGTGGCCCCAAAACAGATCCTTGCGGTACACCACTAGTAACTGAACTCCAGGATGAACATTTCCCATCAACCACCACCCTCTGTCTTCTTACAGCTAGCCAATTTCTGATCCAAACCGCTAAATCACCCTCAATCCCAACGCTCAGTATTTTCTGCAATAGCCTACCGTGAGGAACCTGATCAAACGCTTTACTGAAATCCATATACACCACATCAACTGCTTTACCCTCATCCACCAGTTTGGACACCTTCTCAACGAACTCAGTAAGGTTGGTGAGGCACGACGTACCCTTCACAAAACCGTGTTGACTATCCCTAATCAAATTATTCCTTTCTAGATGATTATAAATCCTATCTCTTACAATCCTTTCCAACACTTTGCCCACAACCGAAGTAAGGCTAACTGGTCTATAATTACCAGGGTTGTCTCTACTCCCCTTCTTGAACAAGGGGAGAACATTTGCTATCTTCCAGTCTTCTGGCACTATTCCTGTAGACAATGATGACATAAAGATCAAAGCCAAAGGCTCTGCAATCTCCTCCCTAGCTTCCCAGAGAATCCTAGGATACATCCCATCCGGCCCAGGGGACTTATCTATTTTCACATTTTCCAGAATTGCTAACACCTCCTCCTTATGAGCCTCAATCCTGCCTAGTCTAATAGCCTGTATCTCAGCATTCTCCTCGACAACATTGTCTTTTTCATGTGTGAATACGGATGAAAAATATTCATTTAGCGCCTCTCCTATCTCTTCGGACTCCAAGCACAACTTCCCACTACTGTCCTTGACTGGCCCTAATCTTACTCTAGGCATTCTTTTGTTCCTGACATACCTATAGAAAGCTTTAGGGTTTTCCTCGATCCTACCTGCCAAAGACTTCTTATGTCCCCTCCTGGCTATTCTTAGCTCTCTCTTTAGGTCCTTCCTGGCTAACTTGTAACTCTCAAGCGCCCCGACACTATTCAGCCCATTGAGCCTTCTTCACCATTCAGTTGAGATCGAAGCTGATCTGATAATCCTCAACTCCACTTTCCTGCCTTTTCCCTATAACCCTCAATTCCCATACAGATTTAAAAGGTACATCTGCCTCAGCCTTGAATATACTTAATGACCCAGCCTCAACACTACTCTGTAATGAAAAATTCCACAGATTCACTACTCTAAGAAGACATTCCTCCTCATCTCTCGCTAAAATATGTGTCCCCTTATTCTGAGATTATGCCCTCTGGTACTAGGTTCTCCACAAGGGAAAACAAACTTTCTGCATCTACCCTGTCAAGTCCCTTAAGGTGTGGAGGTGCTGGTGTTAGACTTGGGTGGACAAGGTCAGAAGTCACATGACACCAAGTTATAGTCCAACACTTTTATTTGAAATCATAAGCTTTCAAAGCACTGTCCCTTTGACAGGAGAAGTGTAGAGAGGCACACAGAATTTATAGCAGAGAGATCAAATCATAAATGGTGAGAGTGGAGTGTGGACAGGTGGAATAAGAAGTCTCAGCAGGTGATCAAGTGTCAGACAGTGTCAGTAAAGTGTCAACAGCTGAATAGCAAGCAAAAAGATGGCCTATAATCCAATTGAGGCAGAAAGATAATTACAAAAAATTAAAGATAAGGTGGAGCTAGAAACAAACCAAATGGCTGGAATAATATGATAGATATGAGTCACATGCTGAGGGTCTAACCAAAGTAACAAGTAATCCAAAACTGTAGAAACAAATTAAGATAGAGCGATCATAACAAGTTATCAAGGTGATGGTGTTAAAACAGGACAGTAAGGAATATTTTACAGATACAGAACAGTGTGGTGAAGTTACATGTAGCATGACATGAACCCAAGATCACGGATGAGGCCATCTTCATCGGTCTGGAACTTGGCAATCTGATTCTGCAATGTTATCGATCTTGAAGGCCACCTTGGAGAATGCTTAGGCAAAGATCAGTGGCTGAATGTCCTTGACCACTGAAGTGTTCCCCAACTGGGAGGGAACATTCCTGTCTGGCAATTTTTGCATGGAGTCCTTTCATCCGTTGTCAAAGCAGTTGCACGGTCTCGCCAATGTACTGTGTCTCAGGGCATCCTTCCCATCAGTATATGAGGTAGACGACATTGGCCAAGTGACATGAGTATCTGCCGTGTGAGTGGTGGGTGGTGTTCTTGTGTGTGATGGTAGTATCCTTGTCAATGATCTGGCATGTCTTGCAGAGGTTGCTCCGGCAGGGCTGTGTGGTGTTGTGGTTAATATTGTCCTTAAGGCTGAATGATGGTCTGTTTAAGGTCTGGCGGTTATTTGAAGGCAAGAAATTGAGGCATAGCAATGGCATGTTGAAGGCTGCAGAGAACATGGTGCAGTTCCTTCACTCCGAGGAAGTACCGGTCAATGAAGGGTACTCCATCAGTCATGCCCTGTGTGCATCTTCTGCAGGAGGTTATTGCGGTTTTTCACTGTGACACGTCCCTTAAGTATGTTGTACACCTCAATAATGTCACTTTTGTTCTTCTATATTCAAATGTATACAGGCTCAATCTACTCATCCTCTCCTCGTAAGACAGTTCCTCCATACCTGGTATCAGCTAGTGAATCTTCTCTGAACTGACTCCAACACTAGAATATCTTCCTTTTAATGAGGGGCACAAAACTGTTCACAGTATTCCAGTTGTGATCTCACTACTGCCTTGTACAGTTTTGGCAAAACTCTTCAATCTGACGCTCCATTTCCTTTGAAATAAAGGCTAACATTTCATTTGCCTTCCATATTATATGCTAAACTCGGCTATAATACGTTCACTTTCCTCAAAGTTTTTAGTTTCTGAACTGTTTGGGTGGTAGTACACAGCCGGGACAAAATTAAGGGTGCCCAAAGACATTAACCCAGGTCCACAAGGAGACCAGTGGCGCAAAGGGTACTTGGCACTCATTAAGGGAGGTATTTCCAGAAGGCATTTGATAAGGTGCCAAACACTGCCATGGGTAATAAAAGCTCATGTTTTTTTGGGGTAAAATATGGTGTGGATGGAAGTTTGGCTGGCTAGTAAGAAGCCGAGAGTTGGGATAACTGGATCTTCTTCAGGTTGACAGGGCTCTTTTATAATTTTTATAAACAATTTGGACCAAAATATGGTAGCTAAATTCATTGATGACACAAAGATAGATAGGAAGGCGAGTTGTGACGACATAAGGGAATCTACAACGGGTTAATCGAGTGGGCAAAGATCTGGCAAATCAAGTATAATGGCAAAGTGTGAAACTGTCTATTTTGGCAGCAAAAATAAAAAAGAAGCACATTATATAAGTGGTTGCAGAGGTTGCAGATCTCAGACACAGAGGTTGCAGAGATCTGGGTATCCCATGGCATGTATTGCAGAAGCTTAGCATGCAGGTTTAGCAAGTAATCAAAAAAGGGGTGTGTATGGAATGAGCTGCCAGAGGAAGTGGTGGAGGTGGGTAAAATTACAACGTTTAAAAGGCACCTGGATGAGTACATCAATAGAAAGGGTTTACAGGGATATGGGTCAAATGCTGGCAAATGGGCAAGGTAAGAATGGAATGTCTGGACAAACGCATACAAGTTGGACTGAAGGGTCTGTTTCTGTGCTGTACGGCAAGACATGTTTCATTGCGAGGGAAATACAAGCAAGGGTAGGGAGGTTAAACTTAAGTTATTATTGGGCATTGGCGAGGCCATCTCTGGAGTACAATGTAGAGTGCTGGTGAACACACTTATGGTAGGATGTTAATGCATTGCAAGCAGTTCAAAGAAGGTATTTTACCAGACTAATGCCTTTTGAGGAGAAGCTGGTCAGACTAGCATGTTTCTGTAACCTCTGGATTTTAGAAGAGTGAGTCAGAGATGACTTAACTGAAATATAAAAATTCTTGAGGGGTCTTGATTGGGTGGATATGGAAAGGATGTTTCTTCTTATGGGCAAATCTAAAATGAAGGGTCACAGCACAAAAATGAGAAGTCACTCATTTAAGGCAGAGAAAAAAAAAAAAGAGTTGAGGGCCTTTGTAATTCTCTTCCTCAAAAGATGCAGAATCTTTAAATACTTTTTAAAGCATAGGTATATAGATTCTTGATCACAAAGGGGACGAAACATTATTGGGGGTATGCAGAAATGTGGAATTGAGATTAAAATCATATTAGCCATGGTCTTAATGAACGGCAGAGCAAACGTGAAGGGCTCCATGGCCTAGTCTTGTTCCTTGCCTGTATGTTCATATGCAAGTTCTCTTAACACAGAGTAGGTGGCAGGCAGAGTGTACATTCAGCAATTGGGCATCAAAGAGTTGTTGCACCCCTGCATCAAAAAGGTAGAAGAGCAGGGGTACAAGGCTACCAATCACAACAGGACAGCACCCCCAGTCCAAATGGAAAGCTGCAGCTGGCATTGAGATCATAATGGTTAGATTTCATGCCCAGGGCAAAGAAGTCAAACCCTCCATTAGGGCGAGTAGAACCTAACGTATCAGAGGGAAGGGAAGCAAGAAGGGAACTGATGCCATGCCCAAAACACAGTATGTACTGCCAAATACAATGGTATCTGGAGTGGATCAAGATCCAGTGCTGCAGGTGCTGCAACTTTCCAGGCAAAGCGGTCACGGACATCTGGGACCTAATGACTGAAGAGCACGTGCTATGTAGCTCTGGTCTCTATGTCCTACCAGTATTCGTCCAAAGTCACTCTGGCCTTGAAATTCTTTATTTTTGGCTCCTTCTAGAGATCAGTTGTGGATCTTAGCAGTATTTCACAAATGACACTCGCCACTACATCTCACCAGTCAATAACATTCCCTTTGCCAGAATTGGATAACATATTCATTTGACGACAGGAAGCCTTAAAAGGGACAGAGG
Source organism: Ginglymostoma cirratum (assembly GCA_024137785.1). NCBI lineage: Eukaryota > Metazoa > Chordata > Chondrichthyes > Orectolobiformes > Ginglymostomatidae > Ginglymostoma > Ginglymostoma cirratum. Next base: position 22,870,195 of record JAHRHZ010000045.1, on the reverse strand, counting down.
TTACTGGGTTCCACATCCAGTGCTCAACCTCGAGGTAAATGACACAGAAACATAGAAGATAGGAGCAGGAGGTGGTCATTCGGCCCTTCCAGCCTGTTCCGACATTCTTCACGATCGTGGCTGACCGTCCAACTCAATAGCCTAATCCTGCTTTCTCCCCATAACCTCTGATCCTATTTGCCCCAAATGCTATATCTAGTTACCTCTTGAATACATTCAGTGTTTTGACATCAACTACTTCCTGTGGTAATGAATTCCACAGGCTCACCACTCTTTGGGTGAAGAAATGTCTCCTCATCTCCGTCCTAAATCGTCTACCCCGAATCCTCATATTCACCCTGGTTCTGGACATACCACCATCAGGAACATCCTCCTTGCATCTACCCTATCCAGTCCTATTAGAATTTTAAAAGTTTCTTTGAGATCCCCCCTCATTCGTCTGAACTCCAGTGAAAACAATCCCAACACGGTCACTCTCTCCTCATATGTCAGACACGCCAGCCCCGGAATCAACCTGGTAAACCCCTTCACTGCACTCTCTCGAGAGCAAGAGTATCCTTCCTCAGAAAAGGGGACCAAAACTGCACACATTATTCCCAATGGCACCAGCACAGTAGATAGTGTTCGGGTTCGTCGGAGCCATCCGCTCCAGGACAGTGGCACTGGTTTCTCTATGTACTTTTAGTCTTTTTTCTTTTCAAGGCCAGAATGGTGTCAGCGGGGCAGTGGCTGCAGTGCTGGCAGCGTGGATCAGGACTCCTGGCAGCAGTGGTGGTAGGCCCAGAGGCTGGGCCCCTGGTAGCAGTAGGCCTGGATGAAGCAAGGACTCCTTGCAGCAGAGGCCCACAGCCTGGACTCTGACCGCCGGCAGTGCCCAGAGCAGGGACTCTAGGTGGTAGTAGGCCCAGAGCCTACCTTGCAGAAGTCCTGAAGCTGTGTTTGAGACACCAATTTGAACTGAAGAACAACGTTTATTTAAGTAATTTCACTTTGTCCTTATTGTACCAGATGGCAACAAAACACTTTTCACTGCATTTTTTTTTGAGATATATGTAACAATAAATAAATCAATCATCATTCATCAATGAGATACCGGTAGGGCTTTCACACCCACAACATCCAACTGATTGACAACTACAAGAGCACGTGTACGTTCATTTTCCTCACCTCCACCAGCCCAGGTAACTCATTTCTTCACACCAACTCAAAAAAGTGCATGGGAAGATCTCAAGGAACATAGACATGGCCACTCATCACTCTAATTCATCCCCAGAAAGAGGCAGAGGCATTGCAACCAATGTCACCCACTCAACAGGACAACTGCAGGCTACTTGGCTTTTGAAAATGTGATTTCAGTGTCTGGACTGATCAGCCAGTATTAGCCAACTGCAGCAAAAAGTAAATTTGATTAGGAAGATGTAAAACATGGGGTAATGCATGCTTTCCTTTTCTATGTGATCACAACATTGATATTCGCAGTATATGATTGCTCACTTTAGCCTTCATATATGCAAGAAAGAAAAAAGTAGGCTAGAAAGAAAATGTGAGAATGTGAGAAAGTGAAAAAAAGGTTAGCGTGCAACTTCCAGATACAGAAAAACAAACAAGAATAACGGCAATTGTGACAGAACCAGAACGGAGGGCAGAGGCAAGATAAAGACTGCAATACAGTACACAGAAAGCACAAGAATGAGACAATGTACAAGCAAGCATGCAACAGATGGGAGTGATTGAATCCAGAGAGGAAACTAAACTGAGTACGAGATGCAGAAAGACATCAGAAAGGGATTATTATGCACACAAAAATAAGAAAATGAAATTGCATTAACAGTGGCAGAAGGCGAGAGGTGGGGAGGGAGCGCAAGAGAGAGGACAGAGAGAGATAGGGAGAGAGACAAAAGAGAAAGGAGAGAGCCAAGAGAGAAGAGAGGAGAGAGAGAGTGCGGAGAGAGTGCGCGAGAGACAGAGCGCGTGAGCGAGAGACAGAGCGCGTGAGCGAGAG
>JAHRHZ010000045.1:22852787-22868183 GCA_024137785.1 Ginglymostoma cirratum | reverse complement strand
GCGAGAGACAGAGCGCGTGAGCGAGAGACAGAGCGCGTGAGCGAGAGACAGAGCGCGTGAGCGAGAGACAGAGCGCGTGAGCGAGAGACAGAGCGCGTGAGCGAGAGACAGAGCGCGTGCAAGCGAGAGAAAGCGAGCGTGCGAGTGAGAGAGAGAGAGGGGACAGTAGAGGAGAGGAAAGAGAGAGGGAGGGCGCTTGCAGGGTGGGGGGGGGCAGGGAGAAAGGTTGGAGGGATGGAGAGGGCGCAAGGGAGAGAGGAATGGAGGCCTGAAAACAGAAAACAGGACAAATGAGAAATGGAAAGGAGGAACCAAGTAAATTTATATAGACTAATGAATTTTAGTGTTATACAACTTGAGAGGGAGAGGTTAAGGTAACTGTAAGGTTAATTGTAAAATGTCCTTCAGTGCATCTGCAACCTTTCCTGGCACAGGGTAATGTTTCTCCATCTATAACCTTCAGTGTCAAACATTTTGAAATTTTAACAAAGGGTCTCTGTGGATTAATGGTTTCTTATACTCAATTGAAAGATTCTTTTAAAACGCAGAACCATACCAATGGTAAATAGTGGTGGTGGTGGCGGTAGAGACAGTGGAAGTTTGGAGGGGGGGGGGGGCGCAGGGAGCAGGATTCTCCCTCGAAACACATCCATCCAATGAGAGAGAATGATGTTTTCCTATCACTCCCAGCTAGGATGGAGAAAAGTGGTTGAACAAGCACTGAAAAATTTCCTGTGGAAAAAATGCATTGACATGAAATGTTGGCAAAGAATGAACATTATTTTCAGAAGAATTCCATTTTCCATACTTGCCCTGACTCACCCTCTCTTCAAAACAAAGCGTAATCCTTAAAGGTCAACAGAACTTCCCACTAAACAAAACACTTCAAAAATAATCAGGACAGGAGAAGGAAACTGATCTGAAATACATGGAGTTTATAAACGCCTTAAAAAACAACAATAGCTTGATTTCTATGTTTGTGCTTACAAAACTAAAGACAACATAGATGTGCAACGCCACAAATATTAGCAAAGTTGTAGGAATTTCATATCTGTGAACAGTAAACACCCTGAATTACATTATTCAACACTCACAATCAATTTAGAAAAATCCAGTGACTGCTAGACTCTACAAACTGAAATCCTGGCCACATTATGCATTCCAGTCTACAAACGACATTTTGCTGCCGTGCTGCTGATCATAGGGAACTACTGGAAAAATCTTTGGCTTACATTGAACAGGTCCTCAGGCTAAGGGTTAACACAAGCAGACCTCAATAATGAATGAAAGCAGGTTATTTGTTTAAAAAGCTACAGTGGCGGTTTTGCTAGGTTTTCTAACATTCATTTTTCTAGAGCAGAAATATTTCAACTCTTTTTCACCTACCACAGACAAAATGAGCATAACAATCAATGCTGCTGAAACAGTAAAAGGACAGTAACAAGTATAAAACTAAAATATATTAAAATTACATATTTTAAAAGTATTTCGTGGTCATCCTACTTGCTTGGAAATTCTTATAAAACAAATACATTTGAACCATTAATCCAAGCAGGATTGAGTGCAAACATTCCTGCTCAAGAATTAACCAGAATTTGAAAGATATTGTGAACTTTGTTTCAAGAACTCCCATGTGGCTGCCTATTCATTTACAACATGCTTATTATTCCTTTTTCAAGTTATAACAACAAGTTGCGTTTTTGTAAAATCAGACATTAACAGTACAGAAGGGAGGCCATTTAGCCCATCCTGTCCAAGCCAATAACATCGCAAAATGTCTCAAGGCACTTCCGAGGAACATTATCAAACAAATTTGACACTGAGCCATTAGGAGGAAATTAAAAATTGGTTAAAGAGGTAAATATTAGGAAGCACTGAAAACAGGAGGAAGCAAGGCAGAAAGATTTACGGAAAGTTTAAGGCAAGTAAATTAAAATTAAAAAATAATCAAGGGCCAACGGACTAGCTCCACAAGAAGATACCTTAGATGGTTGTAAGGGTGAAGGAGATCACAAACGTAGTGAAGGGCAAAGCCACACAAGCATTTGAAAACAATAACGAGCATTCTAAAATTGAGATGTTATTTAACACTAAGCCAACATAGGCTAAATAACTCGATGAGAGGCAGGAAACTGGCAAAGGTTTGGAAAATGTCAAACTTACAGACAGGACAATGTGGAAGGCCAGTCTGGAATACAGTGAAAGACTGAAATTGAGGGGTAACAAATAAGGGTTTCAACTAATGATCTGAGGGCAGAGGTGGAGTCAGGCAACATTACAATGATGAAATCTGCAATAATAATCCCGCAGGGAAATGAAGCTAGCATCGGGACCAGACAACAAGTTCAAGAAAAGAAATTACTAAACAGAAAACATTTAAATCTCCTTCAAGTAGAAACAGCCCACATATATGCCCTTGAGGTAACACTCAAAACCACACCTGTAGGAACTAATTTTTTTAAAAAAACCTAGGTCTATATTTGTGGGAAAAAAATGATCCACAGTGTTGCTTCAAAAAAACAGAAGTACCGCATTAACACTTTGCACACCAATTTCTAGGTCCTAATCAACACTTAATATTTTGGCAAAAGCAAAATATTACAGATGCTGGAAATCTGAAATAAAAATGGGAAATGCTGAAATCATTCAGCCGGTCTGGCAACATCTGTAAATGGAGAAAGTGTGTTAACATCTCAGGTCAGTTGCGATTCATCAGAACAAAACATTTTATTTTTATTTAGGATTAGGTTGACTGAAATAATTGCTTGTGGGTATATCAAGAACCCTATATCATTATCATGAGGGAAATCTTTGCAACAAAAACATACAGTTAGTACAATCCTCTTGGGGTATAACACTTCAAGCTACGTAAGTGGGTTTTAATAAACAAGCTGACATAAACAGAATTCTCAAGTAAAAGGTTCAGATTTTGAGGACAAGTAACAGTTGCGTCTTCCATGCTATTTTTAATACATTCCCAAAAGGTTTTTAAAATATTTCAGTAATTACATTTTAGACATTTTTAATTCAGAGGACCTTTCAGTTTGAAAACAAAAAACAGCACAATCAGCCTTAGTTCAGTGCACTCCCATTTGAGTCAGAAGAATTATGGGTTCATGTTTCACTCAGCAATCTTTGTTGGCAGGGTGATACTGAATCTTATTGACAGGAAGAAATTGTGGATATTGGAATTTTGTATTCAATACCTTAAACTGAAAAGTTGATAGTAGATGCAACAGTTTGATTATGAGGCCACTTCAGCCTTATTGCAGTACTTCAATATTTTTTAAAGATTCAAACAGCTTCATTCCGCATCCAATCAGTTATTCCAAACATTTAAAAAAAAGCCATGACCAAATAATATTTTCTTTGTACTTGATGAAACACATCAGAATACTTCTGAAGATTGTATCAGTGGAAATATAAATGAGGAAGCTGAAGAAATTTGGATTTCAGGGAGGCATATCATATTCACCACGTTGTTAAATCTGCAACCACCTCAGGACATTAAAAAGTATCCATTTCACATACGCTTAAAAAGCTGTAAAAATGCACTGAACAGCACACTGATCAATATCATCAGTACCAAGACAAAAGGTCAAATGCAGTGCTAAATATTGTGTTACAGACCATCCAATGAAAACAACAAAAATTAGCTGAAACATCAACCCCCTTCCAAACATCAGAAAGCTATGCAATAAATCCACTGCAGAGCATGCTGTAGCTATATTAATGGAGCGCTCAGGAAATTGTGGTGTCATTTGCATCCGATCTGTACTTACACTGACAATTCAAGTCATAACCATAAATACAAATCTTGATGTATTTCTGCGGAAAGTCAATGTGGCCTAGGATCTTCCAGAAAGCTGCCAACAGACTAAGTCAGAGGTCTCCATCAGGTCGAAGGTCAGATACAGAGCTTGATACTGCTCGTAGTATTTCTCTTTCATTTGCCAAATGGATTGGATAAGTGCTTAACAATATGCTTGGCCCACATTGGGTTTTCTGCAGAACAGCAATTAGAGAAAGGCTGTCCAGTACTGACTGTACCTTCTTAATCCGGTAGCCTCAGGATTAAGTTTTTGCCGGGCCAAGGAATTTGTCAAACTCCAAAAGGTCATGCATTAAAGTCAAAACAACAGTAAATCAAATGCAAATCACTCGCTTTAGTGCCACGGTCAGTGACTAAAGTCCTGTTGAAAATTTTTAAGCTATGAAAAATATCAAACATATTCAAGCACACACAATTTATTCCAAAACTACAGTATTTAGCATCCAAAATGGACAATGCGTAACAAAAAGAATATGAATAAAGATTGATGCTGAGTTACTAGATGCCAGACAAGGAAAACCAGAAGCACTGTGGATGCCAGACCAGGGCAAAACAACCTGTAGTGCTCCTGCAGGGGTGTTAGAGGTGGAGAGTGAGAGGCTTCTCTGGAAGAAATAGCTGCCGCCATTCTTCTATACAATGGCCTGGAGTTTAGCATCTTTCCTGAAGTAGCAGGCAACTGGAAGCTCAGGGTCAGAACTTTGCGGACAGAACTTCAACACACCACTGTATTTCTTGACCAATATTTCTGTCTTGGGCCTAGTGCAGTGTTCCAGTGAGGATCAGCACAAGGTGGAAGAACAGCTTCTTATTCTCCGCATGGGGACTGTGCAGCCTTCAGGACTCAACATTAGAATTAGAATTCCTACAGTGTGGAACCAGGCCCTTCGGCCCAACAAGTCCATACCGAACCTCAGAGTATCCCAACCACACCCGTCCCCTTGTAATCCACCTAATCTACACATCCCTGAACACTACAGGCAAGTTAGCATGGCCAATCCTCCTAACCTGCACATCTTTAGACTGTGGGAGAAAACCCACGCAGACACAGGGAGAATGTGCAAACTCCACACAGACAGTTACCCGAGGCTGGAATCGAACCTGGGTCCCTGGTGCTGTGAGGCAGCAGTGCTAACCACTGAGCCACCGTGCCGCCCTAAAATTCAATCATTTTAGGGCCTGAGCACCTTCTTCCATGTCCATTAACCATCTCTAAACCTCAGGCCCTGTCATCATGTGGGCCGCTTTCAGCACATTTTCACCTACTTACGGTCCCCATTAGCAGCACTTCTTTCTCCCTGGGTCACCATTATCCATCCCTTTGTCTACCTAACTATCTTTCTCTGCTTGTCTCCACCCATCACTTACTCCTTTAAAGTCCCCTACCTCCAACTCCCTGTCGTCAGCATGTAGTCCACCTTTTCCTGGCTATCATCAGTTCTGAAGAAGGGTCACTGGACCCAAAACATTAACTCTGCCTTCTCTCCAAAGATGCTGCCAGACTTGCTGAGTTTCTCCAGCAATTTCTGTTTTTGTTCCAGATTTCCAGCATCCACAGTTGTTTGCTTTAAATTTAAATTCTAGGCAAGTTAATACAATTCTTTTCCTTATACATCAAAATTAGAACTCTATAATACACAAATTTGAGTTCTTTCCCCTCAAGCAGGAATTGACCAGGCTAGTATCCTGGGCCCAACCATCTTCAGCTGCTTTATCAATGACTTTCCCTCCATAAGGTCAGAAGTGGAGACATTCACTGAAAATTACAAATCTTTCAGCAACATTTGTGTCTCAGATACTGATACAGTTGTGTCCATATACAGCAGGATCAGGACTATATCATTGTTTGGGCTGTTAAGTGGCAAGAATACATTTGCCAGGCAATAATTATCTTCAACAAGAGAGAATCTAACCATCTTCACCCTGACATTCAATGGAATTTTCATCATTGAAAATGCTGAATTCAACAACCTGGGAAGTTATTATTGGCCAGAGTCTGAGCTACACTGCACATGTAACCATGCACATATAAGAATAGGTCAGAGGTTGGAAATTCTGTAGTGGGTAACCAATCTCTAAGCTCCCCACTGCCTGTCCACAATCTATAAGGCACAAGTCAAGAGTGTGATATGTAACTCCCCACTTACCTAGAAAAATGCAGCTCCAAAAACATTCAACAAGATCAACACTACCCAAAAACATAGAAAATAAGAGTAGGCCATTCAGTTCTTTGAGACTACTCCATCATTCAGTATGATCATGGCTGATCTTCCAACTCAGTATCCTGGTCCAACTTTCTCCCCATACCTTTTAATTCCTTTAGTCCCGAGAACTAAATCTAATTCCTTCTTGAAAGAATTAATGTTCTGGTCTCAAGTTCTTTCTGTGCCAGAGAATACCACAGGTTCATTACTCTCTGGGTGAACACATTTCTCCTCATCTATGTCTTAAATGGCTTACCCCATAGCCTTGAACTATGATCTTCCTGCATTTATGCTGTCTAGTGTTGCTATAATTTTAAAGGCTTCTATGAGATCCCAACTCATTCTTCTAAACTTCTGTAAATATAGTCCTAACCACCTGAGTCTCACTGTAATATTTCAGAGATAGAAGATCTTTCCTGAAGGGTCCCAACCCGTAACGTCAACATTCCTGCTCCTCTGATGCTGCCTGGCCTGCTGTGTTCCTCCAGCTCCACTCTATGTTGTCCCAGTCTCTCTGTATATGATATTGGGCTGGCAATCTGATAAACCTTCGTTTCATTCCGTCCACACCCAGAACATTCTTCCTCAGATAAGAGTTCAAAATTTCACACAATACTCCAGATGTGGTCTCACAAAAGCATGTACAACTACAGCAGGTTTTTCTTACTCCTGTATTTGAATCCTCTCATTATGAAGGCCAACACACCATTCACCTTCACTGCCTGTTGCACCTGCATGTTTACCTCCAGCAACTGGTGCAACAAGGACATCAATGTCTCATTGCACCACTCCCCTTTCCCAATCTATTACCATTCAGATAGTTATCTGTCTTCCTGTTTTTGCTACTGAAGCAGATAATCTCACATTTAATCACATTATACCCATGCATTTGCCCACACATTCAACTTGCCAAAATCACAAAGAAGCATCTCCTCACAGTTCACCCTCCCACTTTTGTGTTTCTGCAAACTTGGAGATATTACATTTTATTCCCTTCATCTAAAATCATTAATATATATTCTGAATAGCCGGAATCCTGGCACAGATCCCTACAATACCCCACTAGTCGCTGCCTACCACTCAGAAAAAAAATCCATGTGTTCCTACTCGTTTCCTGTCTGTCAGCCAGTTCTCAATCCATGTCAGTCACTATGCTCAACCCCACATACTTTAATTTTGCTCATTAATCTTTTATGTGGGACCTTTACAAAAGCCTTCTGAAAGTACAGTACAAGAACAAAACAGTGTTTGATTGGCAATCCACTGAACACCTTTAACAATCACTCCCACCACCAGCAGCAGAGTATTCCTATCTACATCAGTCACTGCAACAAGTCACTAAGGACATTTAGGAGGCACCTTCCAAACCTGTGAACACTACCATCAAGAAGGGTAAGGGATGCAGGTACATTGGAACACCATCACCACCTAAATGGTGGTCTAGCCAATGGCATCCATATCCCATGAATCAATCAGGAAAAGGGATCAACAGATGTCTGTCTAACTGTAACTATGCGCCATTTTCCTTTCTTAGGATCATGTAATGTTGATACTGAGTGGCTTAGAATGTGGTCCAGACCAAGCCATTCTTCCTGGCCCAGTAGATCATTTGAAACATGTTTGGATGTGATGATCATTCACATTAATAACAGCCCAAGAAGACCCTTGAATCCTGCATCTGGGCAGCAGGGACACCCCTGTGCAGCAAACCCTTAAGGGGTCTGCATCGATCCCTCCACCAGTTCACTTCCTCCAATAAGATGTGTCCTTCTAGGGCCTCATTATCCTCAAAGTGCACATCTCTCTGGAGGGTCAAATTATGGACAGCAAAGCAGACTATCTCAGTGAGTGCGAACTTTGCAGAAAGACATTGCAGAGCACTACTTAACCAGTTCAGGCATCAAATGCCAGTTCTTCAAAAAGCCCAAAGACCATATTAATGGTTGCGTGAATGAGCAAATGGTTTCAGTTCCATGCCTCTGTCTCAAGTTCTCACAGAGAGACAAGTAACTAGCTCTCAAGAGGATATCCCAGGGCCCTAGAATTCATCACGTAGCTCAGCAGTAACCAATGGAAATAAAGAGCTGCAAAGGATGAAGAGTCACGGCACTTGCCAGGAAAGCAAAGCACACATGGAAGAAGATCTTGTTGTGGTCACAGACCAATTGAACCTTAAGAGAATGGAAGCATTTCCTGTTGATGAATCTCACTGGACAGTCAGTCAGTACCTTGATGGAGTACAGGTACAATCGATGATGCCACTTATCGGGAAGAATCCAAAAATGGACACAAAACTACTCTGTATCATTCAAACTCAAACTTGTGTGCCAATGCCTGAACCCTGGTGTGTCACTTACTTCTTCACAGGACTCACCTAATTCTGCTGCACAGCCATTACTGGCTTCCCACTATGTGACGACATTTACTCAGCTGGTCTGCCTTAGTCAATGCATACAACTCATACACCGCAATCAAAATCAGAACACATCCCTTACTGAGCTCTCATTGAGCACTTTAACAATATTAATTGACCTCAATGGATCAAGCAAGATCATGACATTGTACTCCCTTCACCATGGCACCATGAAACTGGCACACTGGTATTTTTGACCCCATTCATCCTGGCCTCCACTCCAAATGTAGTCCAAAAATACAACTCTGAGGATGCAACAGCAAGTCCCTTTTGTCGTCTAACCTATTTATTATGGTAGAGAAACATGTGAAAGTGTGCGGGAACAAGAAGTTATTCTATTTTACCATCACAAGTGAACTTAGTGTATGTAACACAATTAGATCTCATCTTAACTTAACCAATAGAACCCTCCTCCAGAACAAGGAAAGGTTCTCATTATCCCGGTCTCGGAGTATGCTTCAATTATTCCCTGTTCAGCTTCATGTGCTAACCAGCTGTGGGTATGACAGGGCAATTCCCTTCCTAAGTAAAGCAGGCGGTCAGCCCACTTTCGAAGGTGTGGCCCTTTTTTTGGAACAATCCAAAAACTGACTTTGCTAACTCTCTTGCTCGTCTTAAACAACTGCTGCCTTTACAAAAGGAAATGCAAATTCTCTTTTAAAACACAAAACTTAAACAATGTTTATTCTAAATTCCATTCAGTAAAAAGGAACAAGCAACCAAAAATCCTAAAACATGATTATATGTTAGATCTAAAAATGTCTCAGTTGAGAATTGAAAATGTCTTTAAATAAAGATGAATTTTCACTTTATAAATTTTTGATTAAGTAAATAGCCAGTACAAAACATTATTAATCTGGTAATTAGGTCTTGCACCAGAGTATTCTAACAACAGCTTTCCTGCCAGATTTCAGTCCAGCAGATTGAATTTGGGAGTTTACTTTCAAGCTCACTGCACATCAGGTTTATCGTACAACCACAGAATCCCTACAGTGTGGAAACAGGCCCACCAACTCCACACCGAATCTCAAAGCATCCCACCCAGATCCATCCCACATAACCCACCTAATCTACACATCCCTGAACACGACGCGCAATTTAGCATGGCCAATCCATGTAGCCTGCAAATCTCTGGACTGTGGGAGGAAACCGGAGCACGCGGAGGAAATCCACGCAGACATGGGGAGAATGAAGTTCATAAAAGTAGTTATCCAGATTCAAAAAAGAACATTAAATGCCAATGTTCAAACACCACTGCAACAGTGTCACATAATACAATGATATTACATGACTCTATAAGGTATATAAAACCCAGAAAACTAAAGCTAATTTACAGCTATGGTGCATCTGTTTCACGCTAAGCTGTAAAAGGAAATGAAACAGGTTTCCTTCATTAAGTTAGCATGCTTTTGACAGGATACATAGCGATCATATCAAAAATAAAAAGCAGAATATGTCTCTGCTGTGCTGCCCTCCATATTGAATAGTTCATGAATATTTATTATCCACGCTCACAACGTGCATTGGCACTTAGAATCTCTTGAGAGTTGAGCATGTGAATCTCAGAAAGACAGTGGCAGAAAATCTAATGCCAAGAAGAAAATGCAATGTTTTTACATGTGTATGCAAATTAAGTAAACATAGTATAGGTGAAAAATAGGAATCTAAATTATGAGGGATTGAATACCACACTTTACACTTCAATTGCACAGAACAAAACAGCAAGTGTGGTACCATTATAAGTAATCTGAATATGACTAGTGAGAATCTAGAGAAAGGGATCATCCTGACGTTAATCTGAACTAATATCTTTAAATCCAAATTTTGCAAGGTACCAATATGACAGATGGATTTATTCAGTGGGAGGTTATCAAAATAACTAAGCTGACATAGCAGTAAAATGAAATGACCTGACAACAAAATTCTATTATCTAGGGAGACTTAAAATGTTAGACTACGTCACTTCCCATCAGGTTAGATGGTGCTAACCGTTTTCTTCATTATTAGGATGACAAATATACATGTTCTGGCATTAAATCAAAATATATCACAATTTGATCCACAAACTATTTTCACCAACTATGTTCTGTTGTACCTAGACTTCACCAGTATTTTTACTCATTCAACCAAAGCTTCTATCACGGTACCAACTAATCTCTTGATCATCTACTTCTCTCGCATGTTCTTCAGAGGTTTCCTTGCTGAACTATCACATTTGTTAACCTTACTTATTCATTGCCCCAGAAACTCACTCAATAATTTCAACCTGTATCTAATTTCATATGGTCCATTCACCCACAAGGGCCACGTTCCCCTGCTCAATTAGACACTCTAAGTTACCAAACCCATGTCTATGGCTATCCTTTTGACCTTGACAACATACAAAGCCCTTTTACCCGAAGTCAAACTCACCGATTGTTTAGTTATATGATTCCCCTTAACAATACCTTTCACAAGATCTGCTTCCTCTCATGTCATGCATGTGGATTTCTGCCAAGGGCAGAATCACTCTCTTTTCAATGCTGCTTACTCAGATGGAATCTGTAGATGCGCAATCTCAGAGTCCTCTAGTATGCTAACACTGCTTGATTTAACCTGGAGAACATCCTCCATTTGTGTCCCAACTATGCTCCTACAAACTACTGACCAGCACTGCTGGGTCCTTTCAGGGAAGGAAAAAGGTAACTTATTCTGCCGGCTAAATATACTACATAAATGTGTACTAAAACACACAGACAAAGAAAACTCCAGGTTTAATTCTTGATGTACTGAATTTGGAAATCTCAGCTGTATCTTTAAGAGCAATAGGGCTGTCATCAAACTTGTGGGTTACAGAACAAAGAAAAAAAAGCTACAATTCCTACTTGTGATCATCATTAAATGACTCCCAGAAAGTGCTGACATTTGGTGATGACAGTATCAGTCATTAATGTGATACTTTCTTTGCTCAAATAACTGGTTGACTTTTGCTGACAAGGCTCATATGAAAAGGGACATTTAGGCAAGACATCAGGCTGGGAGAACATGTGTACCTCTACCTCAGTATGAGTTAACGCTTTCAAACAAATCGCAAACAAAAATCAATTACTCACTTTGGCAAAGAAAACTACTACGAGGAAAAAACTAACTTAAAATGAAAGCCCAACTGAATTGTCATGGGGACGCATGACCACCATGGATCACTGCTTAGGACCAGGCAGTAATATCTGACATTACTCTAGCAGCACACTTTTGTTCTTGTTTTGTTTCTTCAATATCCTCAACAAAACAGAACTACAAACTGTGGCCTCTCCCCTCACCACTGCAAGATGAAGGGCATCTCCTCAGATCTCAATTTCACTCACTCCCATCTCTAGGTATGCTGCCCTTATATTCTACTTTCCTTACCAAAACTCAAATTCTAACTCTTTCAGACTTTTCCATCATCTTTCCTATATGTATCACTCAAACCATCCAGTACATAATGCACACATTGACTCTGATGTTCTCTTTATTCACTTTAGCTCCTGCGGCTTTCAATTCCCACTTCACCTTACTAATTATATTTTATGTCATTTTGTTCTTATAATCTTGACAGCTGTCTGGAATTTTCAACATTTGTCAAACGAAATCAACTCCATCAATTTCTAGCCTCCTCAATTGACTTCAAATCATCACATCAGCAATAGTTTCACTGTACTTATCATTGATGGCTCATTATTTCCTACCAATACCCTGAAAAATCTATCAATCAGCCAGTGATTCAACTAAAGTCATGAGTTTTTGCCTCATCCTTAATTCAAGCTCTAACTTTGTAATTGTTCCCTGCTGCTGAGTTCCTCTGATCATGGTCTCAGGCACCTCTTGTGAGAATGCATTGCAAATAATCACAAATGAGAAACATCCAGTTTGGCAGAGTTTGGCATGATGAACAAGTTTGCATCAAATAACTGACACTAAAGCAAATTTCGTGGATAGGTAAAGTAATGCTGAAATATTTCAGACAAGTCTTTCTAATATGGGATTTCACTTGGCTTTTGCCTCTGATCTTTTTTGCATAAATTACATCCTCCATTTATTAGCTATTCATTTGATGATAGTTGATGAACTAGATTGGAACTTTCTTCAAGTATATTCACAACGTCGAGTCCTGTGAATTATTCATAGAAGAATTTCATAGAATCCTTGCAGAGTGGAAACAGGCCATTCGGCCCAACAAGTCCACACTGCCTCGCCGAAGAGCATCCCACCCAGACCCATTCCCCTACCCCTGCATTTCCCATGTCTAATCCAAACATCCCTTTATCCCCCAATTGTGTGCAGACTGATCTCATGTCCTACAATGGAGTAAAGAAAATGTTGTTTCTTTCAAATCTTTAAAGTCCCAATTATTTGTCGTAAGTCTAACCAACATCCAGATCTTTCATTGTTGCTATGGAGTGATTCTCTGAGGGTCAGTGTGGACTTGTTGGGCCAAAGGGCCCATTTCCACACTGTAGGGATTCTATAAAATCATTTGCTACTCTCATTTTTGGTCTTACTATCTTTCTGCTCTCAAACGAAAATCTTACACTGTCCTCCACTGCTAAAGCATTTGCTTTCTCTCGAGGCCCAAGTCTATTCAAGATGTAAACACAGCTTCACTTTTTAAAATGAGCCTTCTCAGTTGCTCCATGCTTTGACACCTATAAAAGTACGCTTTATCATTTAAGAAGTAGTCATGCAAATGGAGCAGAATGAAGAACAGGAAACAATTTATGCAGAACATTTTAAAGTCTACTTATAAATAATGTTTCACAAACTCTCAAGATGCATGTAGCAAAAATTAACCTTTTTTTTCAGTTTTGACAACTTCTACCCAATGAATACTCCTGACCTCATATGCAGAGCTGATATTGTTCAAAACTGAAAAAAATTATGCTTACTGTGCTTGGAAAGAGGCCACATGAGCTTATCACCTGTGGCTCTTGCTGATTGGCCCACTTTTTAATTAAACTACTTACAGATGGGAGTATTCAATTCTGTTATCCACTAGAAGTATCTATCCCTTAAAGGAGCAATACTACAACATATATTTGGAATCCATCAAAATAACTGATAAAATAAAAAGCAAACAAACAAAAAGAGTGAATACAGAGTTGAATGCATACAGTTTGCCACACAGTACTAACAAAAGCCTTCTAGAATGCTTGTGGACGCTGATAATCCAAGGTCACCCATGTGAAAATCAAAATCTCAGCAAACATAGCAGAAGTCTTTCAACAACCAATGTCATGCAGAGCATCATCTCATTAGGGAGAGATCAATTATTTGTGCGAAGAGGGGGTGAGGGGAACAAAATGTTTTATTTCTGAATCATTTACAAAAATACAAAAGGAGACCAAAAAAAATTCCATTCAGTGTCAGGTTTCACCTTTACCAGAATTCAAGACAAAATACTGATTGAATCTTTCTGGTCTTCGCCCAAAAGTGGCGACCACATTTCCAACTCCTTAGCATTTCAGTTGGTGCAGAAAAATGTGAAGAAACGATACACAGCTGACTTTTCCTGATTAAAAGGAGGGAATCACTTTTAAACCGCTCGGTAAAATCTCAGAATCATCCCAGGATAAAAAAAAAAAATCGATAAACTAGCTCCATGCAACAAAAAGAATCTTCTACTAGAGACTTAATCGATAGGCCCTAACAAGATCGAAGTGAGATTTACATTAGAAATCAGCGCAGCTTTTCTAATAATAAAATACATAGAAATAAGGTTGCCTAAAGATTTTCAAGCGTGTATTCTTCCACCAAACCCCAGTGCCTTCATCCATTTCTATTCCATATCATTATCTCTCAGCGATAATAGTATCCAAAGCCAATCCGTTTTTATTTAAATTATTCTTTCAATTGCTCACGACGTTATCACTCACCAACATATTACATTTCCCCCCTCATTTCCATTTCTGCTCAGGCTGCCCTCACTCAGCTCCTTCTCTGAAGGGGTGATATACTGCCAATTCCTCAGCTTTCTTACTCCTTCTGATTTTGAATCACGTCTGTTTCGAACTGAGGACGCTGCAGTAAAGCTCGCGCAGAGTAACAGCCTTTCCCGTCCGTGCTCCAGACGAGCGCCAACCTACCGTAATATCCCGGATTGCAACCCCACTACCGTAATACACAATGAACCCATCTACCGCACAATACCGCAATACAACAAATATACCGCCAAAATACCGCAATACATCAAATATACCACATCCGCTGGGCATTTCAGCCAAATGGCCGTAATATTGCGCATTCAGTTCCAAATACATGGCTCCACCGACTTCCCTCAGTCTAAGTGTAAGTCACACTACCAGTTCCGTAACTGATCTGTAATTGCATAAAACGTACAGCCAGCAGGGACTGGGATGCATCATCACCTCCCAAGACCTTGTTTTGATTTAAATCAGTTTCCTTTGAAACTTTTGTTAAAGTTCCCCTTAGGGACTTTCTGCACTAATTCTGTTTAAATTGATTATTTTAAAATAATAAAACGTACAGCCATATCACCTCACATACCAAATAACCATAGAACTGTAGAAAAGTTACACAAAGAGACAGGCCATTCACGGCTGTGCCAGCTGAATAAACTAGCTGCTCCTCTTAACCTCGTATTTCAAAACCTGGTCCATAATCTTGCAGGTTTCAGAACTTCGGGTGCAGATTCAGACTCTGTGATTCTCTCAGCATCATAGGAGCAGGAAAACTTGACGTTTCGGGCCTAAACCCTTCATCAGAAATGGGGGAGGGGAAGAGGGTTCTGAAATAAATAGGGAGAGAGGGGGAGGCGGATAGAAGATGGATAGAGGAGAGGATAGGCGGAGAGGAGGCAGACAAGTCGAAGAGGCGGGGATGG
Organism: Ginglymostoma cirratum; assembly: GCA_024137785.1. NCBI lineage: Eukaryota > Metazoa > Chordata > Chondrichthyes > Orectolobiformes > Ginglymostomatidae > Ginglymostoma > Ginglymostoma cirratum. The sequence goes on along the minus strand of JAHRHZ010000045.1, from coordinate 22,852,875 downwards.
AGCCAGTAAAGGTGAGTGTAGGTAGGGGGGTAGGGAGGAGATAGGTCAGTCCAGGGGGCGGGATGATGTTAGTAGATAGGAGATGGGG
>JAHRHZ010000045.1:22738450-22851947 GCA_024137785.1 Ginglymostoma cirratum | reverse complement strand
TGACCTGTCCGTCCTCCCTGGACTGACCTATCTCCTCCCTACCCCCCTACCTACACTCACCTTTACTGGCTCCATCCCCGCCTCTTCGACTTGTCTGCCTCCTCTCCACCTATCCTCTCCTCTATCCATCCTCTATCCGCCTCCCCCTCTCTCCCTATTTATTTCAGAACCCTCTTCCCATCCCCCATTTCTGATGAAGGGTTTAGGCCCGAAACGTCGAGTTTTCCTGCTCCTATGATGCTGCTTGACCTGCTGTGTTCATCCAGCCCCATGCTTGTTATCTCGGATTCTCCAGCATCTGCAGTACCTTTTATCTCTGAAATTAAACACTGTTGTTTCCTGTGTGTCAGTAGGGTAGTGTTCTAATAGTGGTAATCTAGTTAATACTGTATTTTAAGGTACTACTGTTCTCCTGTATATTCCTTGATTAATTGCATTACCAATTTCTTGTATTATAATCATATTTTTGTACCTTAAATAAACCCAGAGATTCTTTTGCCCTGAAACACCTGTCTGCTGCCTCTTCATTTCATATCCCCATATAGAAGTCCAGTGTCCAGAATCAGAGGTCTGAGAGCAATTCGAATGTCTTAAAGATCAGGTGACTAACTGATTGCAAACCTGAAACTTACACTGGCAACATTCTTGTAAATCTCCTCTCTACTCTCGCTACAGCAATTTGAGTGTAATCAGGCACCTTGTTGTGATGAACCAAATAACTAGAAACCTTACCATAAAGAACCAAGTAAACACTGATGCTGCTACAATGTATCATGCCCAACACAGAAGAAAAGACTCGCACCAACTTGCTACAGGATAATATGCTGAGTAACTGATAACTGACTGTAATTAGTACCAAGGAACAACACTGAAACAAAGGAAAGTTAAAATAGTTAACTTCATTTTGTATGAATTATCTCTGATGTCCCTGGCTAATATTTATCCCTCAATCAACATTGCAAAATATGAACATTAGGTGATTATCACATTGCTGTATGTGGGAGATAATGACACAAATTGGCTGCTGATTCACACATCGTAACAGTGACTTTGATGGCAATGTAAGGAGATCAGTAAGGAATAAAAGAAGGAAGTTTAACACCAGCATCTATTAAGATGGAATAGGGAGAAAGAATGCCAACAAGAACATCCTGGGGGGTGAAGAAAAGAGGAGTCCCAGCTTATATAGAGGAGAGAGAGAAGAAACTTGAGAAAGAAAGAGACAGATACAAAGATATTAGGAAGAGGGTGGATTTTTCTTTTGATCTATTGGAATAAGTTGAACCAGTGAACAAGTTGGAAGGCTTTGTGCAGGAAGTTCCTCCAAAGCCTGGCTAGCTCAATTGTTAGATGATGGGACTCAATCTCAGGGTTAGGATTTTGATTCCCACTGATGATACTTTGCTGAAATAATTTTATTCAATATAAAATCAGACACAATTAGATCAACTTGATACACCAATGATACCAAGCTCTACCTCTCCAAGAGCTCTTTCACACCTCCGCTACATCTACTCAGTCTGATTGTTTGGCTGAGCCAAGAGGTGGAGATGCCAGTGTTGGACCGGGGTGGACAAGGTCAAAAATCACACGATGCCAGGTTATATTTATTTGAAAATGCAAGCTTTCTGACCTCATCTCCTTCCTCAGGCATAGTGTAAGAGACACAGTATAAGATACCGAATTTATAAGCAGAAAGGTAACAGCCCTAAAACTGACCACTGGAGTCAACTGTACCCCTCCAGAGGGCCAGTACCCTAGGCTCGACACATATGCTCAAGCCATCAAGAAACACGTGAGCACCAGATTCATCAGCCGCACTCACAAGGTGCTGCAAAACATCACCCAAACACAACACAACGCCATCAAGATGGCACGGTGGCTCAGTGGTTAGCACTACAGCCTCACAGCGCCAGGGACCCGGGTTCGATTCCAGCCCCAGGTGACTGTCTGTGCGGAGTTTGCACATGCTCCCCGTGTCTGCGTGGGTTTCCTCTGGGTGCTCTGGTTTCCTCCCACAATCCAAAGATGTGCAGGCTAGATGGATTGGCCATGCTAAATTGCCCATAGTGTTCAGGGGTGTGTGGGTTATACGGGGATGGGTCTGGGTGGGATGTTCCAAGGGTCAGTGTGGACTTGTTAGGCCGAAGGGCCTGTTTCCACACTGTAGGGATTCTAAAGAAACACCGTCATCAAACCAGCAGACAAAGGAGGTGCCATTGCAAAGAAGTGCACCAACAACTGAACAATCAGGATGACTGCCGACAACTAGCTGCTGATCTGACCAGAAAACACACCCATGAACTCAAATGACTGATCAAAACTTTTGATCCAGTCGTTCAAAGCACCCTACACACTCTCATCCGCATATTTCACATGTAGGGGACTTTTACTGCTTTCCGAAGATTCACAAAGCCAACACACCTGGACATTTCATTGTATGAGGCAATGGGACCCTGTGTGAAAACTTCTCTGGCTATGGCATCTTGAAACCCATTGTACAAAGAAACCCCAGCTTCTGTCATGACATTACAGATTTCCTGCAGAAACGCAGCACCCGCAGACCCATCAAACCAGAAACACTCCCTGACACAATGGACGTTTTGGCACTCTACACCGGCATCCCCCACGACAACGGCATTATTGCAACAGCATCAGTACTCTACACCACCAAGTGCTAATTTCCAGATGCCATCCTACAACCACATGACCTTCCGCAACCGGTTCTTCATTCAGACACATGGAACAGCCGTGGAGACCAATTTGCACCCCAATATGCCAACATTTTCATACACAAGTTCGAACAAGATTTCTTTGCTGCGCAGGACCTCCAATCAACGCTGTGCACGGGATACATTGACGACATTTTCTTCTTTTGGACTCATGGCAAGGAATCACTGAAACAACCACATTGCAATATCAACAAGTTTCATCGCACCAGACTTACCATGGACTAACTTTTAGAATCAGTCTCATTCTTGGATGCACGCATCTCCATCAAGGACAGACACCTCAGTACATCACTCTATCGCAAGTTCACAGATAACCTTACAATGCCGCACTTCTCTAGCTTCTACCCTAAACATATTAAAACACCCATCCCCTACGGACAAACCCTGCGCACACACAGCATCTGGTCAGATAAGGGGGAATGTGACGGACACCTGAAGGTGTTGAAGGATGCCATCATAGAAACAGGATACGATGCTCAACTCATTGATCACCAGTTCCGACGTGCCACATCGAAAAACCGTAATGACCTCGTCAGAAGACAATATGAGATATGAACGATATGTTGTCCAGTACTTCCCCGGAGCGGAGAAACAATGCCATGTTCTTTGCAGCCTTCAGCACATCAACGATGATAAGTACCTCATCACAATCTTCCCTACACCTCCACTTCTCGCCTTCAAACAACCACCAAATCTTAAACAGACATTGTTTGCAGCAAACTACCCAGCCTTCAGGAGAACTTCAACCACAACACCACACAACCCTGTCATGGCAACCTCTGCAAGACATGACAGATCATCAACATGGCTATTACCATCACATGTGGGATCACCACCCACCGCATACACAGCAGATACTCATGTGACTCGGCCAATATTGTCTACCTCATACGTGGTAGGCAAGGATGCCGTGAGGCATGGTATATAGGCAAGACCACACACACTACAACAACGGATGAATGGACACTGCGCAACGGTCACCAGACACGGGTGCTCCCTCCCAGTGGAGGATAACTTCAGGGGTCAAGGACATTCAGCCTCCAATCTTCAGGTAAGCATCCTCCAAGGTGGGCTTTGAGATACACAATAACGCAAAATTTCTGAGCAGAGGCTCATGGCCAAGTTCTATACCCATGAGGATAGCCTCAATCATCCCCACCACACTATATATTCCCACATATGCACACACTCTTACATAAACACATTCATACATACATACTTGCACACTTACACACACACACTACCTCACATTCACACTCTCAAGTGTGTGCACGCACACACACACTTACACATTCTCTCACTCACTCTCTCACACACACAAATTATTTCATCCAAGATGCTTGTGTAGTTGTAGATTTATTCTGTTTTGTTCAAAAACATAAAACCTGACCCCAGTTTTAAACATAGACAGATTCTAAGCAAGACCTCACACCTAAAATGCATTGTCTGAATGAGATGTGACCTCTTGTATACATTGATAAAACCTTAAATTATCTTGGGACAATGACTTGAGAGGAATCTGGATTTAGCATTTCAATCAGTAGTCTCCTTCCTAGGATTAAAGATTCAACAAAGGGTGGCCAGTTTAAGGGTTGTTATCTTTCTGCTTATAAATTCTGTCCTATACACACACTGTTCTCTCACACTGTGCCTGAGGAAGCAGCTGAGCTCTGAAAGCTTGCACTTTCAAATAAGCCTTTTGGTCTATAACCTGGTGTCGTGTGATTTTTGACTTTGTTTGGATGAGCCTTGACTTCTACAGATAAGCACTGGGAAGATTGAAGCCACTCTCCTTGGCTTCCTTCATAGATTCTGCACCATAGCTTCTGATTTCAACTTCCCCAACCAATTTGATCAGATTGTACACAACCTTTACAATCTGTTTGACCTACAGATCTCTTTCTATTTCCATATCTTCTCTGTTACAAAAACGACCAGCTTCCACACCATAACACAACTGGCCACAATCCCTCAGAGATAGTAGGAACTGTCGATGCTGGAGAATCTGAGATAACAAGGTGTAGAGCTGGATGAACACTGCGGGCTAGGCAGCATCAGAGGAGCAGGAAAGCGGACGTTTCGGGTCTGGACCCTTCTTCAGAAAAAGGGTCCAAAGAAGGGTCCAGACCCGAAATGTCAGCTTTCCTGCTCCTCTGATGCTGCCTGGCTTGCTGTGTTCATCTAGCTCTACACCTTGTTATCTCTGGCCTTGATTCCCATCTCCCACTGAAACCCTGATTCATACTTCTGTCACCACCACACATTAGTCAATCCACTTTCGGCATCAATTACAAACAAACAATACGAACCACTAGTTAGGCAAGGCTAATAACTCATGCTGCCTCCAATTACCTTCATAAAGTCTGGCAGCATCTTTGAAGAGAAATCAGTGTTAACATTTTGGGTCCAACGACCCGTCTCCAGACTCGTTCTCCAGTTTTGTACTGACCGTTGGCTGCACTGTCAGACAGGCCATCTTTCAGTAAGATGGAAGACCAAGTCTGGAGCACTGTGTACAGTTTTGGTTTCTCATTTGAAAAGGATATATTTCTGCATTAGAAGCAGATCAGAGAAAGCTCGCTCAACTCATTCATGTGACAAACAGGTTATGTTATAAAGAAAGGTTGAACATGAAAGGTCCAAAGTGATACTCATATAAAATTCTGACACTCTGAGTCCAGCTGCAATGTTCAGTGATTGTAATACACGTTCACGTGGGAGCAAAGACTGAACAATCCAGATGCTTCTCCAGTGAAGTTCAAAATGAGCATGGTTTATATATGTTTTATCATTAGTCACAGCTAACATTATCAGGTAGACAAAAGCCACATCACAATAGCCTCAGTGCTATGGATAATTGATAATCAATAATTACTAATAATTGCATTACTGTACAACTATGTTTGGTAATTGCCTTACAAAGACTTGGCATTGTTTTTCCAGAGACAGCAAAGAATGTGTGTTTATTTTGTGTAAAAGGTTTACAGAGGTGAATCGATGTTGAGTGAAGTCATCTGGCTGTGTGATAGTGGCCTTCACTGTTTCTTAATGATATCATCTGGTCATTGTTTGCCCTGTTAGAATGCCTGAGTTGAACCCCAAACACCCCATGTCCTCTCTGTTCATTTGTTTAGAATATGGAATATAGCAAGTTATTTTGAACTTCTCTTCTTTGGTCTCTATTCCTCTTTTAACCACTTGCTTACTGTTTATATGCCTATTTCAGTACCAGAGCATTTTGGAAATAGTGATCATAACGGAGTTAGAATTAGGAAAGTTATGGAAAAGGATAAGGACGAGCTGGGAATAAAACTGGGGGGACTTGAAACCATAAGTATACATCAGGGTAAAGGTGAGAACCAAAGAGGATGAGCCACTCCAAATGAGTGTGCTGAGCCAGCTTGAGAGAGTTCCTATCCTTCCTTCACACCCCTTATATCCCTTAGGAAGAAGCAGCAAAGGTTCCTGAAACATTGTTTTATAATACCCCTGTGAAGTACTTTGGGACAGGTCACAATGGTAAAGGCATGTCATTGTTGAGATGTTCTACCAAACTTTCAACAAAGTGTTTGAAGATACATTGCAATGTGAGATTATGAAATAAAAGAGGCTTAGTATATTTACTTGGTCAATTGTTTGCAGGTCAACAAATTCATTTCTTTAATGCTCTAGAATTGGTGCACATATTAAATAGCACAGGTTTTATCAGCCAATTCCATTCGGTTTGGTTTAACACTACTCTTCACTGGAAAATGCTCCTCAAGCTCAAAAAGGGCAAATCTTATCTGATGAACTTTTGAAATTCTTTCCTGGAATGGATCCATTTCTCAGTCATTTCACCCCTAAGTTCTGCCTACAAAGTTAAGGGAAAATAACAGTACATAATAAGCTACCGCAAACAGATCAGCAATCTGTTGACCCTACTTCACATGCAGTGCATTATGTATTGTTTACTGGGCTTGTTGTAATGTGAAATAAACAAACTAATATTTCATTCTGTTAGGTCAATCCACAGTACTTTAGATATATACTGTATTTAAGGCACAGCTATCTACCACTAATGCATGAAGTTTATACCAATAAAACTTATTGCCCATTCCAATTGACCCTAAAAAAAGTTGGTAATGAACCACATTCTTGAACCATTGAAGTCTTTTCTTCTGTAGGTACACTCACAGTGCTGTTAGGCAAGGACTCCTACGATTTTGATCAATACTGAAGAAACAGTGATGCTTTTCCAACTCAGAGTATTGTGAGAGTTGGAGATATGCTCATGTTATGGTACTCCCCAATGCTTGCTGCCACTTTCTTTTTGGCAATAAAAGTCATTGGTTGGAAAGGTGCTACCAAAGGTGTTTTGGCAAGTTGCTACAGTGCTTCTTGTATATGGTACACACTGCAGTCACTGTGTACTGTAACTGAGGGAGTGAACGCTTAATCAATGGTGAATGCTGTCAAATTTCTTGAGTGTTGGAGTTGACTCTTCCAGCCAAGTGCGGTTTATAACATCACATTCCTAAATTTTGTCTCGTATATGTTGGAAAGGCTTTGGGGAACAGCAGCTGTGTTACTCACGACAGAATTCCAGGTTTCTGATTGTTTTCCTTAGCCACAGTATTTACGTGGCTAATCTGGCTACATTTCTGGTCATTGATGACGCCAAGATGTTAACGGTGAAGTTTCAACAATGGTAACGTTGTTAAATGTCAAGGGGAGATGGTTAAATTCTTTCTTGCTGGAAATGATCATTGCCTGACATTGGCATTGTGTATATGGTACTTGCAACTTATTAGTCCAAGGCTAAATGATGTCTGAGTTTCACTGCATATGCGCACAGACTCCTTCACTATCTGAGGAGTTGCTAAAGCACTTAATGGACAACTAATTTTGTAAAAACAATGATAGGGTCCAGATAACAATGGGATTAGAAAAGAGACCCATAACAATGGAGTGATATGAATGTAAACCATAATTTGAGCAATCCCAGATCTTTATTTAAACTGAAACTAAATTGCTTATAATCAAGACAAGGCAAATTCAAAAGAAAACAATGAGATTCAACTAATTTATATGTGACACACTATTCTCCATCTACCAAGTTCTTAAAATATCAATCCCCAAAGCAAGGAGGATCTTTTATCTTTTCTGTCCACATATACATACAGAACACATTTGGCACTTGCACTTTTAAGTTTGCAATTTCCTTCCCTGACATATGCTATTTGAAGAATATCTTCTGGCATCCCCTTCCCAGAAAGCTACCTTTTACTATGTTGGATTCACTACAACAACCAGGATCAATAATTTTATGTGTAATAGACCTTAAACTCTGATTAAGTGAATAAATTTTTGAGTGAGTTACAATTGAACTACAGATTATCACGTGACCTATATTTGAAACGCTGCGAATGGTGGTATGATACCTAATTTAGAAAGATAGTGACACTTAGAAACTGGTTAGAAGCAATTCTTCCATGCAAATTTTGGGAAAAAAATTTGTTCTTTAACCTTCTTCAAAATCTTGAACAGCAGTCCAAGTTTCACCGTCAGTATCTGTTAATGCCACCACATTAATATCGACTAAGTAGAAGCTAGATACATGAAACCGTAGATATAGGAGTAGAATTAGGCCATTCAGCCCATTGAGTCCGCTTTTCCGTTCAGCCATGGCTGATAGCTTTCTCAACCCCATTCTCCTGCCTTCTCTCCCTAACCCTTAATCCCCTTACTAATCAAGAACCATCTATCTTGTCTTAAACACTCAAAAACTTGCCCTCCACAGCCCTTTGCGGCAATGAATTCCACAGAGTTACCACCCTCTAGTTGAAGAGATTCTTCATTTCAGTTCTAACGGGCCATCCCTTCAACCTGAAGCTGTGCCTTCGGGTCCTAGTCTCTCCTATTAGTGGAAACATCTTTTCCGTGTCCACTCTATCCAGGCCTCTCAGTATTCTGTAAGTTTCAATCAGATCCCCCACTCATCCTTCTAACCTCCAATACAGACCCAGAGCCCTCAACTGCTCCTCTTATGACAAGCCCTCCACCCCCAGGATCATTCTTGTAAACCTCCTCTGGACCCCTACCAACACCAGCATATTTTTCCTTAGATATTGGCCCAAAACTGCTCACAATATTCCAAATGTGAATATCCAAAAATGGTAGATGGAAAACACTCATGTGATCAACACTATGTACTGGAATTAGTTTCTGATTGCTCTCAGAAGAAGATTTCTCAAGTTTATTTTTAACCTAACTAGTTGAGGATTTAAACAAAATAATCTATTTGCTTCTCCATGAAAACCTCTTGGTTGCTGATGGGAAGAAAACAGAATTATATTGCTTAGAGGCAATATCATTGAATACTACAGACTAATTGGACTAATTGGTCTTGCTTTATCCATCGTTCTTGCTCATTGTTATAAGGCACTGACCATTTGCCAAAGTCCCTGTCAGACACATTGCAACTATTCGAGCTCTTCCGCTTGATGAAATTCATTACCTGGCCTAATGAATCAACTGCAGTATTGATGCCAAGGTACTGCCACATTAACTTAACCAGCCAGATAGGGAAATTAATTTCCCTAATTCTCAACGATATATTACAAAAGTTACCATCTTATCTATGGTTAAGATTAAAATTAATTCAATCCTAAGAATAATGGTTTATGTCAGTCCTCTATAAAAGTGCATTGCAAGTAAAATTAATGAAATTGATTATTGACATGTTTAGTCATTACAAGAAGTAAATCATCCATATAAAGCAGCATAGAGCCAGTAAACGGAAAAGGTTTTACTGTTTTAGAAAGGCCTCCGATTACCGTTCCCGGAAGTGTAGCAACATGGCTAATTGACAGTATGATCTCGCAATTGCAAACAATATAATTCGAAGAAATAATTTAAACCACCAATCGCTGCACGCTTTGGGCGGGACTCTAGGTCAGACAACGGCTACATTTCGATCGGCTTTAGTTGAGGTACGAGGTGGACGGGGAGAAGAAAGCTCAGGTCTTGGCAGTAAAGTCTGCGAAGGGACACGAGCTGCAGCTTCGCCTGCTATTCGAGAGCTTGTTAACCCGAATCAGATTCACACTCGACATCTTTGTAACAATGGCCAAGCGGTGATTTTTATTTCAGTCAATATTCGGATTTCACGGAGTCGATGTTATTAGGCAAAGTATCATGAAGAATAAAATGGAGAAAACGACGTGCAAATGTAATTCAGAGCAATTAGCACTGACGTAAGAGACTGTAAGATGAAATGAAACTTGTATAACAGTATCGTAACGTTTGTCGAAACATCGAGGAAATATTCGAAAGGCGGGCAGTATTTCCTGCAGCTGTTTTAGATGAGAATGTCATTAGCACAGAGGGTTTTAATGACTTGGCTCTTTACCTTGCTCTTCTTAATTGTGTTGGTCCTGAAATTAGACGATAAAGCTCCCTGGAACTGGATCCTCATATTCATCCCGCTCTGGATTTTTGATACCATTTTGCTAATGATGTCGATCGTAAAGATTATAGGGAGATGCAAATCGGGCTATGACAGGAACAGTAATAATCTCAAGAAGGAAGTCTGGTATTTCTGCGCCATGCTGCTTAAACTAAGTTTTCTGTTGGCACTGAGCGCCAAACTGGAACATTTCTCACAAATGAAACTCACTTTCGTTTTTATACCACTTTGGCTCTTGCTCATCGGAGCAGTTGGCGATTTAGTGTATAACATGTATTCCACGAGACAAGATTAATGGAGGGTCTATAGGCTTTTGTTGTCATCCTAATCATTGCCCAAGCATCAGTGACTGATGCAGGACTCCACAAAAATATACCAAAAAGCTTACTGAACAGTGTATTTCAAACTTTTTTTCAGATCTAATTCTACTGCGCTGAAAACGTCACAATTTACGTGCTTTCATCGAGCTTTGTGAAGTTATCTTAATATAATCATGTAAAAAAAACACAACAGGATGTAGTCATACCACGGGTTTGTTCAAGTAAATAAAGTAGATAATTTGTGCAATTGAAATCATTTCCTACAACGTTTTGATAATTACACTGGAACAACATGGGTACGGCCTTTTTTCTGTATGGATGGTTTCTGTACTTAATGCTTTAACTTACATCTATAGAACACAAATTCAGAAAATAGCCTTATTTCTAACTGTAATTTCTATCTCATGATTTGGTCAGTTTGAGGATAAATTTAATGAATTGTTGCATGTTTACTAGTATTATTAGGCAAAGCCCGCAGCACTGACTTGAATCTCATTCAAAATGTTGTTTATTAAGCAAACAGTTGATTACAAAGGATTGCAATATTTTCAAATTTTCACAAAAGCCAAATAACGCAGACATCTTTTCCAGTCACTTGCTGTATTAAATGTCAACAATATGCAAAGAAAAGTTTTTCTTTTACACTTTGTGGGCATATTTCCAAAGCAAACAACCATGGACCGTGAAAAATATGTGCAAGATATAATGAATGAATAACAATGTGATAGAGGAAAGGGCACTAAGGCAGGAGGCCTACGTTCAAGCTCCATCTGTTCCAGTGTTGTGTAATAACATCTCTGAACAGACGGATTAGAAAATATCAATAATTGTAGCAGTATTCGTTTCATCCATTTAGGACTAGGGTAATTAAAGGTCAGGGATACAGACGCTCCCTCCCACCAACCATTTGTGAAGGAACCCATTGTTGACTCTAGTAACACCCAATTCTAAAGTTGTCATAGTCTTAAGAGGACCATAAGGCTGCTCTGAGAAGGAGGGGACTGGTGGTGAATTTAACCTGAAAGTTACCACACCTCAGGCAAGGTCAAGAAGGTAGGATATTTATGGTGGCCTCAACGAGTCCCATTCTACAAGATAGTCCCTATAAAAAGGCATATCAGGGTTATTGCTTTGGGCAGCATGTTGCGGGGCACCATCGACACCGATGCTAAAAATACAAGAGAATTGGGGACAAAATCACGCTGGAAAGCACCAAAATCACACTAGAAAATACCCTTCCATTGGGGCAGCTAGTTGGGCAAATCACCCAGAGGAGTGGGAGGCCTAAGCCAAGAGGCAAAGTGTGATTGGCCTGGCCGCCACAGGAGGCCTGTATGGTGTGATGTGCTATTACTATTTTCTCTGGAATGTCAAACCCTGTCCCCTCCCATCCATAACCATCTCTCCATCATTTTCTGGCCCCCTCCACAGCCTCTGCTATCAGTGTGAAAGATCTATCCTTTACACTTCTCTATCTCCACAGATTGAACAGCACGGAGCGGTTTAAAAGCCGGTTCAATGTTGGTGTTTATGCTCCACAAGCCTTCTCTCACTCTGCTTCATCCAACTAGCATAACCTTCGATCCTTTTCTCCTTACATAGCTATCATTTGCCTCAACCCTTCTGTCAAGCAGGTCTGAATTCCCTCTACTTTTTGCACAAGTAAATTTAGCTCAATTTGCACTTGACTCAATCTCAATATTGTGGTTGAATTAATGCAGGGCTTGAACACACAAGTTGAGTTTGACACAGAGAATGTTAAGCTGTCAGAAATACACTTTTTCAGATGACATGTTGAAACATGGCACCATGTCTGCTTAGGTGAACGTTGGAAATCTCAGGTAATATTTGACAAAGTACGGGGAGCTTTTCCCCAGTGACCCAACCAACAGGTGAGAAAACAGATTAATTATTGATAATTATTACATTACTGATTGTGCAGTGTGCTGAGCTCACATTAGTTACCTGGCTTTTAAAACAATTACTTCAAAAAGTACATAAACGAAAGCAAAATGTGGAATCTGAAACAATTTTCTAATACGTATGTACTTAGAACTAGATTCAGACGGTTGGCTGAAGAAATATTATTTCCAAAGTCAGAGTGGAAGGAGAGTGCTCGAAAAACTCAGCAGTTCTAGCAGCATCTGAGAAGTCAGAAAGTTAATTTTGAGTGCCAAACTGAAAGGTGTTGGAATTAAAAAATTACTTCTGACAGAGGCTGAGCTTCTCCAGCTTCAATGTTTGTTTCAAAAAGTACTTAATTTGGTTGTTTTTTGCACAGATGTTGAACGGTCATGAAAAACTTTAAAAATGTTATTCTTTGCATCTATTATTTTTGGGCCTTAGTGGAAACCCCCACATATTTCTATCTTAGTAAACTTCATGATTTTAAAACAAACTTCAGATTTTTTTTTTTAGAAAAAGAGAGAAAACAGCACTAGCATGTGCAGTATTTCTTAAGTTTATTCTCTTAGCAGCGAACCTAATCCAAAACAATGCTACTATATCTTATTCTAATCCATTCTAGCTCATCCCACACCCTCTTCCTTGCTTTCTAGAATTTCACCTAATCTATGTATATATGAACTTGAATTTTCCCTTACTGTTCAAATTCCTTTATGAAATTACTCTCCATTTTCTCAGTTCCTACATACCGACAGCCAGCCATTATTGATGTTCATTAGGTGACCGATCAGGACTACACCTCATCACTGATCTTGAGAGTGCAAAGGGTTATGTTAAGAGGTATCAAAGCAACTTCTGCAGTGATGAGAGGTTCTCCTAGCTGCATAGCACTTGTATACTAGGTTGTTTTTTCCGGTTACTGGTGAAATTTGTACAAGTTGTTGAAGATTTGGTGCCAAGTAACATCCAAATGTATTACTGCAACAAGCATAAAAAGTACTAGATCTGCACCTTTAATTCTGTAAGCTGCAGGGCCATGGGTCGTGTGCAGGAAAATGGGATTAGAAAGGGCATCTGGGTGTTTTTGGGATAGCATGAACAAGATAGGTAGAATGTCCTATTTCTGTGCTATATCATTTCTACGGTTCATAAAACGTGCCAAAGGCAATATTGGCAAGAAAAATGCAGTCATCAGAAAACAGCAGGCATCAGACAGCTTCGTTTCAAGGGGATCCTTGCACACTTTGTTGCTTAAAGACCTGATTGGCAATCATTCTTTGGAAAGTGGCAAGAAAAAGATAGGCAATGGAAACAAGAACATTCCTCCCAGAAAAAACAGAATTTTTGTGTTTTTTCTAATATGTATTTAGAATTGGATTCCGATGGGTGGATGAAGAAATCTTCCTTCTGCTCTCTGACTTAAGATAATTAGTTTAATGAAAAGGCACACCACCAGAATAGAAATGAACTGTCGATATTTCAAGATTAATTTGGAGATCTGTTTAATACCGCCAACCTCTCTCATGCTATTTTGAGGGAAGACAGTAAATCACTCACGATGTAACACAAAAGGCTGCTCTAAGCATGGACTTTGCTACTCTATTTGGTTTCAGTGTTATCTTCATTGACACTTGCATTGTGCGCATTAGGGAAGAACATATCTCTTATACAGACAAACTTCACATCCGAAAGTCCAAGAACATTCTCACCACCCAAATATTTAACTTGCAGACGATGCATGAAGGAGATGCAGATGATGGTTAAAAATGACTGCATATTCACAACATTAATTTGCCACATCGTTATTTTATAAATTATTCATTAGCTGGAATTCAACTCTGCTAAAGGAGTTTTACATGAAACTGCTTACAACCTTTCAGTCCACAGTATTGACTTTTTGCTGTTCTCAGCATTGGTCTCTAAGCAATCACAGTATGATGGTAGAAAAGTACTAAGCCTGGCTTTGAGAAGAGAATGTCAACCAGAATTCCAGAGCAGACTAAGCAAACAGCTCTTGTAGAAAATGCACTTGTGAATAGAAGAATGGATGACCAAATTTAGCTATGATGACCCCTGATGAAGTACTCACCATTTATAATTCCCATACAAAAGAGGTACTACCTTGTTCATACAGAGGGTTGATGTGCAACTGTAGTTCTACGGGAATTGTGCCTTAAAGAGAGGGTAACAAGTGTGAAGAACAAAGGTTAAAATATAACCACATAAAAGACAATGAACAGAAGAACTTAAACATTTGGTGGGAAAAAAATCTCAAAATGCTCATTTGAACCTTGAAGTTTCTTTCCTTGCACCATTGAGTCTCAAAGTATCTGCAACTTGGACCAAGTGGTTATGCGCAAACCTTGGCTGCAAGTTATCAACAAACTGTTAATATGTGGAAAACATCAGTGCTGGGTCCAAACCACACTTCATTCATATAAGTCATTAATAACAATACAGGTCCAGAAACAAGTTAATTTTTTCTTCTTCGATACAACCACAGTGCTCTTAAGTACTGGCTTAGCTGAGATGAACTGACTTAATACAGCAGTAATAAACTGAATTGCTCTCTTTTCTCTCCCTGCCCCACCACCCTACATTTCTTTCCATAAAGTGCAGTGAATCTTAACGTGCATATTAACAGAACATTGTAAGCAATGGAGTTTTGGATGTGTGAATATCATGATGTTACAGGGAGAATGGTCATCTGATTTGATGGCATGATACTATGTTGATTGTTTGTGTTGTTGCTGGAAAAACAAGGACTTAAATCCAGCCCAAATTAAATGAAAGTCTAGCTCCATTACTAACACTTATAAAACTGAACTGGTAAAACGGTCACATTTATCCTGAGATCACAACGGCTTTCTTATATTACACATCTAGCGCTACTACAGAACATTATTTTCAATATTAATGAGTGACACAAAAGGTAATGGCTTAGAATTTGTGGTTCTAATGATGATGAAACTGTCAGTGCTCATGATCACTACAGTGTAAAACTAGCAGCAACATCTGACATCCAGAAAAGCAGTTAAATGCGGATAAACAGAAGTTGTCGTCAGTGATAATTTGACTTTATGAAGGTGTGAGAGAACAATCAGCACAAACAATCACAATAAATTGACATGATAAACGCACTATTCTTATTTTGCGATCAAGTAAATTGTTAATCAGATGTAACTGATAATTAACAGTATATTAAATCATAATTAATGTGGACCTTGTGGTGCAGTCGTAGTGTCCCTACCTCTGAGTCAGAAGACCCTAGGTTCAAGTCCCATCCACTCCAAGAGTGTATCTTAACATCTCTGAACAGATTGGTTAGAAAATATCTGAATGATAATTATTGCTCAACAACCTTTCTGGCCCTGACAATTAATTTTATGTATATGGAACCTCTTTTCCCAAGGACATTTGAAAATTAAACTTCCATTTTTTAAAAATTCATATTTTAGTTTTTCTTATTGTACATGGATTAAAATATACATTATAATCCTTGCTTTCCACTTCATGCTCTGAAAATTGGAATAACTCTTTAATCTGACTGACTGATCAGTTGCCAACATTGTTGTTGAATGCTGCAGTTTGTGTCAAATTCAAAGCAGAACTTAGAAATCCAAACTCTTGAAGCTCTAGCAAACTTTTGACAGTAGCTTGTTGAGATCAGCAGCAAACACCCTTACCGTCAATGACTGCAAATTCAGGGGTATGATGCATACAAAGTGCTCCAAATATGTGCATCCATGCATCAAAATAGTACAGACTGAAAAATTATTTAAAAACAAATCATCCTAGGTCTTATGCAACTGGAGGTGACGCCACAGAACACTAACTTTGTTTCACTTAGTGCAATAGGGAAATAAAGCAATACATAGTATAGCTATTTCAGCTATTAGATGCTGGAATTTCTAAACTTGGTCTTGCCCAAGTACAGATGAAAAGAGGCATGGCAGCCTAGTTAAAAGGCTTACCACTGGTGAGACGCTAAATTTATAACTGATTTTTGTGAAGACAGTATTTGCAGAAATTTAGTGAAGAGAAGGATAACTTTTATAAACTAGCTTAAGTCGGCTACTGGTACGTCAGTGTCTTAGACAACATCGCATAATGAATACTTTTATTTTAAAATCTAGAATATGATCATCTGCACTCAATCCCCTTCTCCCCTCCCCCTGGGAGAGAAAGAAGAGAGAAAATTCTGATTTGTCTGCACGGTTACACAAATTTTGACACGTCTACATTAGGTGAAATAAAATAATGTAGGTGTAAAATAGCCAAAGGCTACTACTTTTGGTACTTACATATGTAAAAACATTAAAGTACACTGAACCTTTATTAAGTGGTTCAGATTTTAGTTTGAAATTGTACTACATAATTATAATAAAAAATGTATTTACACTACTGTGTTGACACAAATACCAGTATTCAAACTTGCAACTAGGTTGACATAAGCTCTATGGATAAGCTTGAATTTGGAAACAATTTTGGCTCAGCTTACAAAAAAGTATGTGCCGAGGTCAACTCTGCTTCTATCCCCATGACTTTTTATCTAATAACAAAAAAGTAATTTTGAAAACCTTTAATTTTTCCCATTTAACCTGCAGTATGACAGTGCACCTGCCCCTTAAGTGCTGTTAAGTTTCACAGTTATGGACAGGCACTGAGGAATGTTACAAAGCTACATGTACTTTTCTGTCCTACCATGTAACAGTCTTGAGAACAATAACAAGCTTGCCCCATAGAACTTACATAAGCAAGAACATATATTGTACGTCACACCATTGTTCAGATACATTTAAAAAAAATAAGAGCTCCAAAGAATATACACAGATATCAGTAAGAAAAGTTCTGTTGCTACTCATGCAAATCTGGCTTTACTGAAGGTAGCTGTTGTTCATCTCCACAGTCAGTTTGGATGTTTGAACACACTAGATCTTTTGACTCAATTACAAACTGTGATTCAGTGCTTTTAGGCTCCACTTTCATTTTTGGGAGTTCTGTGAAATTAAGTTCTATTTTTACTTCTCGATGTCTTGCATCTTCAGAGGTGATGTCATCCCTCTGTTGTTTGTCCTCAGTCTCCAATTTGATAACAGGGCACTTGGTGTCTGGTGGCAATTCTTGATGTTCAGAAGCACATTCTTGAGCACATGGTTCTCCTGCATCTGGGTGATACTGTCTCAACCGGACATGCCATGCCAAGCTGCAAACTGCAGAGACAGTCTTGAACTGGTGTACAACATTCCGGGGAATGAAATATACGTCATTGTCATATAGCTGAATTCTCGCATAGCGAATACCTTCTCTTCGTATCTGGTTGAGTTTTGCATCATCTACCCACTGAACACACTAAAAACAAGATGAGAAAATAGGGTTCAGTAATGCAAACTGTTCACAAACTATATAAAACACAGTAGCTTCAAGTGCATTGATGCACACCAGGAATTAAATTTTTTTGTTTCCAATCAAGAGGTTAGAATTAATCAAATTGTTGCTCACATGGGTTCACTGGTCTGCATTTCACCAGTTCTCAATTTCACCACCAGGTGGAGTGAGCTGTGCTTTGACAAAATATTTTTGGGAGGCTGATGTTTTCCCACAGGAAAAAGCCTCCCTGTACACAGGCAATGTTACAGATTTTTCCTCATATTCATGATGATTCGCAGACTGCTGAGCATCAGTGACCAGTCCAAACTGACTTAGGCGACAAAACTAAATGGGCGCAACAGTGAAGCTATATTCTTTGGGATGGCAGCAGGTCAGACAGCAAGCTAACGTCTCAAGTCTAGATGACTCTTCATCAGAGCTGAAGCGAAGTGTGGAGGGGGCAGCATTTATACTAAAGCTTGGGAGGGGCGGTGTTGGGGTAGTGGATGTAGGGTGCTGGTGGAGAAAAGATGTTGACAGTTCAGATTAAGTGATCCGAATGTGAGAATGGCAGAACAATGGTGTGTCTAACTGCCAGACTTGAAAGAACAGTTAGAGACAAAAAAAACTGCAGATGCTGGAATCCAAGTAGACAAACAGAAGGCTGGAAGAACACAGCCAACCAGGGAGCATTTGGAGGAAAGGAGCAGTCACGTTTCCAATATTACCCTTCTTTGGGACTAGATGTGGGGGTAGGGGGAACTGCAGATAAAGAGAGGGGGTGGAGGGGTGGAGGGGGAAAGGCGGTGATAGTAGACACTGGTAGTAGGTACGACCTGGTTGGTTGATGGGAGGGATGAATCGGGGCTGCAAAAGGAGCCAGGGAATGGGTGGGAAGTTTATTTGAAATTGGAGAACTGAACGTTGAGTCCCCTGGGCCGTAGGGTGCCCAGACGGAAGAGAAGGCATTGGTCTTCAAATCTGCGTTCCAAGTTGCAGCGACACTGGAGAAGGCTGAGGACGGACATATCAGAAGGGGAGCAGGCTGGAAGTTGAAATGGGTGGTGACCGGGAGGTTAAGTCAGCCGTTATGGACCAGGCAGAGATGCTCAGCAAAAAGGCCACCTAGTCTATGTTAGGTCTCATTGACATAGAGAAGACCACACTGGAATCACTGAATGCAATAGGCTGGGTTGGAAGAGATGCAGGTGAAGCTCTGTCTCACTTGGAAGGGCTGTTTATGGCCCTGAATGGAGGTGAGGGAGGTGGTGTGTGGGCAGGTGTTGCATCTTTTACAGTTACAGGGGAAGGTACCGGGACGGTTGGAGTGGTCGGTGGGCGTTAGGCACATATCCCTCCAAATCTTTCCTATTCGTGTACTTACCCAGATGTGTTTTAAATATTATAACAGTACCTGCACCCACCATTTCCTCTGGCAATTCATTCAACACACACAAACCACTCTGTGTAAAAATGTTGCCCCTCATGTCTTTTTTTAAAATCTTTCTCCTCTCACCTTAAAAATATGCCCCCTAGTTTTGAAATCCCCCATCCCAGGGAAATTCTATTCACCTTATCTATGCTCCTCATGGTTTTATAAACTTCTAAGGTCTCCCTTCAGCCTTCTACATGCCAGCGAAAGAAGTCCCAGCCTATCCAGCCTATTTTTAGAACTGAAATCCTCCATTCCTGGCAACACCCTGGTAAATCTTTTCTTAACCCCCTCCAATTTAATAATATCCTTCCAATAGCAGGGTGACCAGAACTGCAATTTTTAAGTTGAATTGATTTATAATATGCTTGCACATATATATGAATTTTTTGTTTGGAAAAATGCTTTCCTTGGACAGGAACCTAATTGGTCTGGAGTTCTCTGTGGCCCACACTATCACTCAACTGGCTCAAGACACTACATTTCTGACATTTTTCCTAAAAGTATATGATTTTACAAAAATCATTCACTCAATCTCTCTCCTTCTGTCAAAAGGTACTGCATATACTTTATGTGCTTTGCAAATCCTATATTTCCTTCATTCAGCATTCACACATGAATTCTTCACTAGGGTCAGTGACTATAAATCAGGAGTGGAATGTTGATGGATTTCTCCATTTCCATATCAGAAGGGCTGAATATTACACGATTACCCAGGAAATATGGAACAAACAAGGCAGCAAACTTAACAACTTCCCACAGAGCCAAACAGCATGGAAACAGACCCTTCGATCTAACCAATCCATGCCTAACATAATCCCAAACGCCTGCTCCTGGCCCATATCCTCCAAACCTTTCCTATTCACGTACTTATCCAAATGTCTTTTAAAAGTTATAACTGTACCCACATCCACCACTTCCTCAGGAAGTTCATTCCACACATGAACCACCTCGGTAAAAAAAAAAGCCCCCATGTCTTTTATAAAACACTCTCCTCTCACCTTAAAAAATGTGCCCTCTAGTCATGAAATCTCCCATCCTAAGAAATAGACAACTACAATTAACTCTATTTATATCCCACATTATTTTACAAACTTTTATAAGGACTCCTCTCAAACTCCTACACTCCAGCAAGTCGTCCCAGCCTATCTTTATATCTGAAATGGATCTGCAGTTGACAGCCAAAGGGATGAAAGCAAAAGCTAATAAAAACAGAAAATTTTCATAGGATCAAGGTCAGGTTTACAATTAGTTACAATTTCCAGAACAGAATTAACTAGGATTACCTGAGATAATGGTGGTTCATGCAGATCTAACTGGAGCCTCTGCACCACCTCTAGGAAGTCTTCTGAATGAAAACAAATTACATCTTTGGTTATACGGGGTTGATCAAACCTATTAAAAAAAGGGAACATTATTAATTAGCTTTAAATTTAGAAAACAATCTCTACTTAGACAATCAGTCATTTCGTTGTGACATAAGCTGCTATTCCTGTAGCTGGCAATGACTGAAATTCAACACCTAGCTGAAGGAAAGAAAGTAAGTTCAGAATTAGCACATTTTTTAGATCATTAAATGGTTATTAGAAGCAGTATGAAAAATACACTAATAGATATTAATTCAGCTGCCAGCCTACTCAATAAAATTCAAGTTTTCTTTAGAACACTGCAAAGTATTATTGGTACTCATTAATATGCTTATTCCAATGTCACTCATTTCACAAGTGAATGACCCATATGTGAATAGGTCCTGCTTACCAACCCTTCTCATTTACAATTCGCTTGTTTTTATTGGAATCCTTGGTCACTGTAGATCATTTGGATATGTACCTAAGGGGGCAGATTAATAATTTTAAATAGGAGTGATTATTTACCCAATCTCTGAACTAGAAGACAGTACAAAGGGCACTGGAAAGAAAGGTTTATAAGGGGACATGAAACAGATATTACCTGTACTAAATATCAGAAGCCGGCATTAAACATAGAATGGTGCACAGTGCATTAAGTGCAGCATGGTTGGCATGGTGGCTCAGTGGTTAGCATTGCTACCACTCAGCACCAGGGACCTGGGTTCAATCCCACCTTTGGGTGACTGTGGGGACAGTTGGGTGCTCTGGTTTCCTCCCACAGTCCAAAGATGTACAAGATAGGTGGATTGGCCATGTTAAGTTGCTCAGTACTATCTAGGAATGTGAAGAGTAGTTAGATTAGCTTGGCAAATCTGGGGCTTAGGGGATAATGTGGGGGGCTGGAACGAGGTGCAATGCTCCTCTGGAGGGTCAGTGCAGGACTTAATGGGCCAAATGGCCTCTTTCCATACTGTAGGGGTTCTGTGATTCTTTGTAAGACAATTTTATACATATGCAAGAAAAAGCTGAAATTCTACCTTTCAACTCTTCTCATCAACTATCTATGTTATACATGCGTCCTCACCAAACTGTGATTTACACTGTCATTGCAACTAAGTGAATCGTAGATCCCCTTAGGAACCGGTCGGGTGGGATGGGGTAAGGCAGGGTGAGACAAGGCAACACAAGGCCAAGGGAGGAAGTGGGGCCAAGTGTAGCAGTGGAAGCACTGGGGAAGGGGTTACATCAGCATACAGCCAACAGAAGGGAAAGCCTACGGCAAACGATGTTCAAGTGAAACTGACAACAGTATCATCATTCATTACCAGCAGTGGCTCGCAAGCGAGGATGACTCTCTTGCGCTCCCAGGCCAAGTCCATAGGTGGCTGAACAGTCTGACGTGGATTTTACAGACTCTGCTACACTTGGAGCAAAAGATGGTTGTTGAAGGGGGTGGGTGGGGTACTACTGTGGCAGCGTGTTCCTTACTCTGTTACTGCCTGGCTTCCACTTTTTCCCCGATGGCAAGTCTCATACTGCTCGATCTCACCAGATGCTCCTCCTCCACCACTTTGGATGGTCTTGACCCAGTGATTCCATAGTGTCAGTGGAATGCTGCACTTTGCAAGTGATGCCTTAAGGGTATCCCTGAAGTGCTTCCTCTGTCTGCCTGGGTGGAGCTCACCTGCCATTTCGGAGCTGGGAGTAGAGTGCCTGCTTGGTGAGTGTCGTGTCAATCATGTGGACATCATGCCCAGTCCACTGCAGCTGATCAAATGTGGTCAGTGCCTTGATGCTGGCCTCATCGAGGACATCTCAGTTGGTGTGTCTTTTCATCCCAGTGGCTATGTATTGACACTACTTTATTAGTGACATTAAAATGAACCAACTTTAAGGGGATGTAGCCTAAGTGGAGAGTTACCTTATTCATTCAAAGAATGGAGGGCAGCGCTGGCTAGACCAGCATTTCTTGCCCATTCCCAACTGCCCAGAGGGCACTTAAGAGTTAACCACATTGCTATGGATCTGGAGTCACATGTAGACCAGACCAGATAAGGATGGCGCTTTCCTTCCCTAAAGGACATTAGTGAACCAGATGGATTTTTATGACAATGACAATGGATTT
This sequence comes from Ginglymostoma cirratum, assembly GCA_024137785.1. Lineage (NCBI taxonomy): Eukaryota > Metazoa > Chordata > Chondrichthyes > Orectolobiformes > Ginglymostomatidae > Ginglymostoma > Ginglymostoma cirratum. Next base: position 22,829,264 of record JAHRHZ010000045.1, on the reverse strand, counting down.
ACGGTCATCTTTAGATTCTTAATTTCAGATATTTATTGAACTCAAATTATGCTGTGGCAGGATGTAATGTGTAATGTTGCTTCTCTTCCTAATTAAATGCGGTTGTCAATACTAGGCTACTCCTGGCCTTCTATAGCAAATCAAGAAGAACACAAAGGTGTGTGATGTTTAGCAAAAATGAGTGACCAGAGTCAGTTTGCCTTCCTGCATATTCAGATGATGCTTCCAAGATCCCAAATTAGGCCTAGGGGCCATAATTAAAACATTTATATTTACAGTTTATCATGACACTTCACTTAGCTTAGTGTTTCTTCTTACGTGCCTCTTGAAATCTCAAATTATTGAAGTCAAATAGTTCTTTTGTTCCTTTTTTTAATTTCCGTTTTAACATTAAAGAAGGTTTAATTGTACCAGATGCAGGTGCTCATAATCTGCTGCCATATTGGAACACCAGAGACATAATTTGTATGGGAATCAGCATTTTGGTTAATTCAGGAAGGAAAGGCAATACATTTTTCTTCAACATTTAATACTTAACAACAGACAGAAGTGGTTAGCTCACGTACCAATCCCCACACTGTACAGCTTTCAACACTCCAACAGCTGCTGTAGTCTGACGTTCAAATCCCTGTCCAATATGATCAGCATGGGCTCGAGTCCTATCCTCAAATAGCATTTCACGTGGCTCACTTGCACGAGGTAGATACTGTAAATTTTTTATCTCATTGGTAGTTCTAAAAAAAAAAATGGATAAAAGTGTAAACACAGAATAAGACCAATTTTCAAAATATTTTATTCAGGTTCTTTGCTTTCAAATAAACTTCAGGTATTCAAACATTAAACACATGGAATGCAGGGAAGGAAAGATAAACAAATGCACAATGTCAGCCAGTCTGAATCTTAATTTATTACAAAGAGAATAAATACATGCATAAGTTGCTAAACCAAAGCATGGTACAAATCAGAAGTTAGTTATTTGAAGTCCTTCTATTTTCTTCATTCACAGGATGAGGCTATCGCTGGCTAGGCCAACATTTATTGCCCATCATGAATTGCCCAGAGGGCAGTTAAGAGTCAACGACATTATTGCGGGTCTGGAGTCATATATAGTCCAGATTAGGATAAGATTGCAGTTTCCTTCCCTAAAAGGTCATTAGTGAGCCAGATGGATTTTCTAACAATGGACTCATGGTGACTGTTAGACTCCTAATTCCAGATTTTTTTTCCTTTCTTGAATTAAAATTCCACAACCTGTCTTGCCGGGATTTGAACTTTGGTCCCAGAACATTACTTGGGTCTCTGGATTAACAGTGAAATGATATCACCAGGTACCGCCTCCATTCACTCCAACCTAGCTGATGCATGCTAATCCATACCTATGCATTACCCAGTTTAGTCCATTAATGCCACATAGCACTATTCCCCAATTTATATTTTCAAATTTTAGATGTAGGTATTAATACAGATCAACTGTAGTTTACAAAGCTTAAAGCAATTTATAGCAATATTGCTTTCAACAGCTAATTCAAGTTTTTTAGCGAGTATAAACAAAATGGATCTTTTGGCAATTAAATACAATTGGTAACCAGCAGCAGATTTCTGGAATAAAATCTCACTTCTACTGTTTAACAAATTATCGCTTAACAATGAAGTAATTATGAAGATACAAATTAGGAACAGTCTTCGGCCATGGGGCCCTTCAAGTTTGCTGCATCAATCAATCAAGAAGGTCATGGGTGATCCATTTACCTCTGAATTCCACATTCCCATCAACCCCCAATAACCTTCGATACGCTCATCTGACAAGAATCTACCTACATTTGACCACAGTAACCAGACTTCCACTGTCGAGTTTAAAAAGTAAATCAACATACCTTAAAGGAATTTCCCCTGATCTGTGTCCTACATGGGTGACCCTCAATTTTAAAACCATGTCCCTCAGTTCTGGATGCACCCACAATAGGAAATGTTCTACGTCCATTTTGACAAGATCATTCAAGAAGATCAACATGTTTCAATCAAGTCACCCCCTGATCTCCCAAACTCTAGGTGTGAGCAACCCCAGTCTGACCAATCTTTCCTCAGAAAACATGATACCACATATCAGTCTAGCAAACATCACCTCCAACACATTTACATCCTCCCTTAAACAGGGAGACCAAAACTATACAACATTCAAGATGTAGTCTCACCACTGTCCCGTAAAAGTGAAATATAACATGCTTACGTTTATGTTCAGTTCCTCTTGCACTGAAGGACAGCATCCTATTAGCCTTATTAATCACTTACTGAACTTGCATATTAATTCTCGTGTGAGAGTCACATACTCAAAACACCTAGGCCTGCCTGCACATCAGGATTTTGCGGTGGTTCTCTGTTTAAGTAATATTCTGTTTGCACATTTCTCCCGTCAAAGTGAACTTCATTTTTCCCCCAATTAGATTCCATCTGCCAGATCTGTACTCACTTAACCTATCTATATAATTTTGCATCCTTATTCTATCATCTTCACAACAAATTCTAGCTTTCTCTCACCTGCATATTTAACCAGCATGTCTTCAATTCCCTCAACGATTTTTTAAAAACTGTTCATGGCGCGTGGGCTTCACTGATTGTGCTGACATTTGTTGCTCATCCCTAATCCCCGTAAAGATGCTGGTGAGCTGCCTTCTTGAACTGTGCAGTCCACTTTGTATAGGCACACCCACAATGTTGTTAATACATATATTGCAGCATATCTATCCAGTGACAGTGAAGGAATGATGATATATTTCCAAGTCAGGATGGTGTGCAGCTGGGAGGGGAACTTGCAGGTGACAGTACTTCTTGTGCCTGTTGCTCTTGTCTTTTTTGATGGGCTGTGGGTTTGGAATGTGCTACCTAATCAAATGTGGTGACTTTCTGCAAAGCATCTTGCAGATAGTATACACCGCTGCTACTTTGTCAAGTGAGTGAATAATAAGTCTGAGGGCCAGCACTGACCTCAACAAGACCCTACTCGTCACATTCTGCCAATCCAGAAAAGACCAAGTTTGCAAAGTATTATTTACAAATAATCAGTTTAGAGACCAATATGATTTGACAGTGAGGTTACTTCATCTTATTAAAAACAGGCTGAAGTTCCCCTTTGTATATGCAAATTTTGCTGGGTTAAGGCCCTGAATACACAAAAAATAAATTAATAACCAGAGACTGTGTGTTACACTAGGCTCAATAATGACTTTTAGTACAGCCTTGTCATTATATATAGCAATTAAAATACTGGAGACAATGGCCTGGTGTTCCTACAAAATAGAAAAAAGTAAATGTGATCTGATACTATTCACTATCAATACGACACTACGGAAGGTTTTTATTCGCACTCTTAGCGTACTGCAGGTTATATCAAGTGTAAGACAACCTCCACAAATAATTTCTCTCCCACATATAGCATAAATCAGTTAATAAATAAGCCAAGTCTATAAATAGTTCTTTCACATGTTTACATCAACATGCAACAAGTGGGATGTAGATCATGAAATCACATTTAGCGAACAAATGAAATGCACGTCTCTTGTGTTCTCTATATTGAGAGCAGTTAGTTGGTTACAGATTACAACATTTTAAACACCAAATGTTCCAAAAGTTGATACATTTGATTCTGCCAAGGAACAGGGAGAACGCTATTTGAAGGTTTAATAGGTCATGCAGATCAGTTCAAAGGCAAGTAATAGCAATTGGTCAGGAGCAAAAGATGACGCTCTATACAATCAACAGTTGCCCTGCGGAGGTGCAGTGCTGGGAAGCCTGCTGGAAGCTGAGAAAATAGTGAAGGCTGCTGGCTCCATGCTGCTTGAAGAAGCCCTAGGGCACTGATCAGCTTGGTAGAGCTGAAAAAAGGCTGTTTGCTAGAAAACAAGCAGTTGCACAAAGAAAATGCCTGTACTATTGCTGAAACTGACAGTCAGGACAAAGGAATGTCCACAAAGAGTGCAGTTGTGTTCATAGTAATTAAAAGAGTTGGAATTGCACGGGTAATTTGAAGCCGTAGTACAGCCTTGTGAATCCAGTGGGATCCAGCCTCAGGAAAAGAGATTAAGCAACTAAGACAAGCAAATGTTTAGACTGTCAGATCTTGAATTGTTTTTGAAATAAATCAGAGGCTAGATTTTTGAATGATTAAGTATTCATTAATGTCTGGGTGGGTTGCTGAGAAATTCATGGGATCTGTCTTGGTTGCATTTGCCATTTAATATGCAGTCTGACCACAGTTTACCTATTAATTTATGTTTATCTCATGTTAATTCAGGAGTCATGGTATAAAGATCAATATTACTGATTGCTTGCTTTGATAATGTTTATGAAGTAAAATTTGTTTTGTTTATTTAAAACTATATCTTGCAGCTTTGCTCTCTTGGAAAGTAGCAGAGATTGCAAATTTTGACTTCTTTTGTTTTCAAAGTTACTAGTCACTAACTGGATCATAAAATTCTGAGGGTCTTGTCTGGAACTGTAACAAATTGAACGGTCGTGTCTAGGATTTTAACAGATTATAGAACAATGTTGTCCAAATTACAAAATGGAAACATGGAGCAAGTCACCTACAATCAAATGTGTACATAATTACATAATGGAAATTATCCTTACACTGGAGATTGTGTGGCTAGGTAACAAGAACATTAAGCATTGCAGCAAACAAAACCACTTCCTCCTGTTTTGTCAACCAAATGTAGACCTTGACAGTGCCACTAAGTCAAAGCATAGTGATACAAATACATAGCCACAAGTTTTTTTGGAACTTCCATGCAGCTCTAAAGACAGTAGAATTATTCACAAGAACTCCATAACATCAATTTGGTATGTGACAACAAGCTGATAACAGCTGTGTATTTTCAGAGTCCACCACGTCAAGTTGGTTTACATTTCAGTAGTTTACAGAATATTAATGGTGAATCCAATTATGAATCTATTTTTGCTCTTTTAAGTTTCACCATGTGCAGACTCAATTATTTTCTTCTGCTTCAAAAGCACCTCTTCTAGTCCTTGATATTTCTTTTGATGCAGTGAATACAACAAACTTACAGTTCAAGGAATACATATATCAAGAGTAATCCTGACAGGTTACACAACACTGAAGCACTAACGTATTATGTTTACCTCTTTGACTACAACAAAATTTGAATATGTTATTTGCAGACAATTATGTGGAGCACTTAATGTTAGAAGCAAATTGTACAGCAAGGAAGTGAAAAGACCTACTGACAAGTATGTTATCACTACTGTTGTCACTGCATGATGCCATTGGCAAGGCTAAAAAACCTGAAGGACAGTAGTATAACTGAAGACTCAGATAGTCCAGAAATTGCATATAGTGTCTCACAATCACTCTCAAGAACCTCAATGACACAGCATCAAGACTCCTTCAACAGCACCTTCAAATTACATATCCACTACAATTAAGAACATAAAAGCAGACAAATAGGAATCCCACTATCTGCACGTTTTCCTGCAAGATTCACACCATTCTGACTGGGAAATATATTCTTGCTCCTTCAGTGCTGTTGGGTCATAACCCTGGAATTGCCTCCCCATATCACAGGTGTACGTACCTATACCAAACTAGCTGCAGCAATTCAAAAGACAGATCATCATGGTAGCGACTGTAACAAGGAGAGCCAGGTGGACCTCAAATCATGGGAGCTCCTGATTGGAGCCCTGGCTGACAGATAAAAAGTGCAGTATCAGACATTATGACATTCTGAAGTTCGCTGAGGGAGCTTGGCCAGTGTCAAGGACTTTCCACATGTAAATAAAGGATGACGGGATGCCATGGAGTTATTTCACCACCATCATTCTCAAGAGCCAGTAGGAATGGGCAATAAATGCTGATGCAGCCAGTGAAGAATAGAACTAAGCATGAACTGTTTGACGTTAGGAAAACATTTGTGCCCAGATGAGATTCCAGAACAGATCATACAGAGATAGGTAGATAGATAGATAGATAGATAGATTCTTGATTGTCAAGGGAATCAAAGGTTACGGGGAGAAAGGGGCTGAAAAAAAACTTATCAGCCACGATTGAATAGCAGGGCAGACTCGATGGGCCAAATAACCTAACTACTGCTCCTATGTCTTACGCATGTTGGTGTGCACCACTGTTTATATACCAATGCTTATATCAATTATTTGGGGTGCTAGTGTGTATATACCTTCCCTCAGTCTCATTCTAAGGTGCAGAGGAAGAGGTAGAAGTGATGAACAGATGCCACAACTGTCATGTGACTAATGTTGTAGGAGGGTTAGTGTTAGATTCACCTGACTACTTATGGGAGAAGCCCAATACTAAAGTCTATCTGCCAGAGACTATTTTAGTAATAATTAATTATCTTTCTGAATTCTCTCCAGCTGAAGCAATCAATTACACAGCTTGACTTGGAGCAGCTCAAATCCAGATTTCAGAATTCCAGCAGTTTATGCAGGAGCTTAGGGTGCTGCATTTATGGTTCAATACGGAATCACATCTCAACAATTGTTTGTGACAAACACTTGCTAACAAGTATAATTGTCCACTTCAAAAATTTTGTGTCACTGTTCACGGGTTCTTGCATGGCTGGTGCTCCGGCCTCTTGCAATCTTGCAATACAAAAATGTGCTGGTTAGGTGGATTGGCCAAGCTAAATTGCTCATCGTGTCCAGGGATGTGTAGGCTAGTGGATTGGCCATGGGAAATGCAGGGTTACTGGGATAGGGTAAGGGGGTGGGTCTGGATGGGATGCTCTTTGGAGGATTACTTTGTACTTGATGGTTGAATGGTCTGCTTCCACACTGTAAGGATTTCTATGATGCGTCCGATCCTACAGCCCCATCTTCGATCACACGTTTGGCAGGTGCTTCTGGGAGGTGGAACTAGTTCTTCACCTCAGGATCACTGGTATTCCTTTCTCAGGTTTTCTTCCATGATCTCTCTTCCAATGGGTGTTCTTGAAGAACTGTGCCTCTTCATACAGGAGGTCCCACCAACTTGGCTTCTTCTGAGCAAGGATCTCCCATGCATTGACATCAATGTTGCATTCCTTGAGGTAAGCCTTCCAGGAGTCTTTGATGCACTTCCTCAGTCTGCCTCCTGCTTGACTGGTTTCCTTGAGGCAGACAAAGACAATTTGCTTTGGCAGAATTCAGGCATCCTAAGCGTGTGGCCCGGATGACCATGGCCTCATTGCTCCTTCAAAGACAGATATGGAAACTCTGCCTCAAAAAGTAATGATGGTACTTGTCCAGGGCTTTAAGGTAGAGTCTATAATGTAGTCCAAGTTTCTGAGCCACACAGAAGTGTCGGAAGGATGACTGCCCTATACACAAGGATGTTGGTATCAGTATGGATGTTTTGGTCATCAAAGACTTTCATTCTTAGGCATCTGAAGGTGGTGCTTGTGGATTGGACGTAATGTTGCACCTCTGCATCAATGTCAGCCTTACATGAGAGGTGGCTGCCCAAGTAGGGAAAATGTTCTATGTTTGGGAGGTTTTCTCAATTGATCTTAATAGAGGTTTAGACCAGAACTTACCCTGGGACAGTTTGGTAATGGACTTGCATCTTCTTGAGGTTGAGGCTGAGGCTGAGACTGAGACTGAGACCAATTCATCAGCATGTTTCCACTAAGGCATTAAGCAAGGCTTGAAACTTCTCTCCCAAGAGAGTGGTGATGAAATTGTCATTCCACAAACTGAATGTTTGTGACGTCAGTGTCATTTTCTTCTTGGATTTCAACCATTAGAGGTTGAAAACTTTTAAGCCCATCCTGTAGCCAATTTCCATAACACTAGGAAGCTTGTTCTTGACAAAATAAAGGTTGTGGTGATAAAAGTGGCGAAAAGGTCAGGGCAATGATACATCCCCGCTTGACCCCTGTCCTTATCTCAAAAGGACTCTGTCAAATCACAATTGGTGACGACTGTCACTGACATCTCATCACGGCGACGGAGGGTGTTGATGGATTTCTCTGGACAACTAGCCTTTGACAGGGTCTTCTCCAGCTCTTCCCTGTTGACAGAGTTAAAAGCCTTGGTCAGAAGGCCTGTAGAGTTGTTGCTGTTGTTCCTAGAATTTCTGCTGGAGCTGTCAAGCAGTGAAAATCATGTCCACGGTTCTATGGCTTGGTCAGAAACTACACTGGCTTTCCAGAAAGTTTTCTTCAGAGATTGGGAAAAGGTACCTAGCGGCAATTCAGGTCCCGATCTTCCCAGCAATGGAGAGTAGGGAAATTCTTCTGTATTTGTCACAGTCACATTTTGTCTCTTTTCTTAAAGACAGTAGCGAGGACAGCATTCCTCAGATCACCAGGGATTTCTTTGCTCCCGATTTTCAGGAGCAGTTGATGGAGATGATGGATAAACTCCGCTCCTCCAAGTTTGAAAATCTCCACTAGAATTCTGTTCACTCCAGTTTTTTCCAATCTTTATGCAGCTTCAACTTCCATCACACCAGGTAGTCATAGGACATAGAACAGAACAGCACAGTCCAGGCCCTTCGGCCCAGGATGTTGTGCCGACCTTTTATCTTACTAAGGGCAATCTAACCTGCATACGCTACATTTTACTATCCTCCATGTGCCTATCCAAGAGTCATTTAAAAGTCTCTAAAGTATCTGACTCCACATACCTCTGCCAGCAGAGCATTCCACATGCCCACCACTCTCTGTGTAAAGAACCCACCTCTGACATCTCCCCTATACCTTCCTCCAATCATCTTACAATTATGCCCCATTGGTAATAGTCATTTCCGCCCTGGGGAAAAGTCTCTGACTATCCATTCTGTGCCTCTCATCATCTTGTAAACCTCTATCAAGTCACCTCTCATCCTTCTTTCGCTCCAATGAAAAAAGCCCTAGCTCCCTCAACCTTTCCTCATAAGACCTGCCCTCCAGTCCAGGCAGCATCCTGGTAAGTCTCCTCTGCACCCTCTCTAAAGCTTCCACCTCCTTCCTGTAATGAGGTGACCAGAACTGAACACCATATTCCAAGTGTGGTCTAACCAGAGTTTTACAGAGCTGCAGCATAACCTCACGGCTCTTAAACTCAATTCCCCTGCCAATGAAAGCCAACACACCATACGCCTTCTTTACAACCCTATCAACTTGGATCACAACTTTGAGGGATCTACGGAGGTGGACCCCAAGATCCATCTTTTCCTCCACACTGCCGAGAATCCTGCCATTAACCTTGTATTCTGCATTCAAATTCGACCTTCCAAAATGAGGCACTTCACACTTTTCTGGGTTGAATTCCATCTGCCACTTCTTTGCCCAGCTCTGCATCCTGTCCAGGCTGAATGCTTTCCATCTACTACCATCCACTGTCTTCTACTAGACAGCCAGTTTTGTATTTGGACAGCCAAATTTCCCTAAATCCCATGCCTCCTTACTTTCTGAATGAGCTCACCATGTGGAATCTTATCAAACGCCTTGCTAAAATCCACGTACACCACATCCACTGCCCTACCTTCATTGATGTGTTTTGTCTACTGAGATTATCTTTGATAAGGAGTTGGGGGATTTCCTCAAACACATCCTCATTACGACTCTATCAGTTTAAGAATTCTTTGAAGCGATCTCTCCATCAAAGGCTGATGTTTTCTGGCTTAAGAGGATTCCATCCTTACTCTGCACCAGTTTGAGGCCAAGGTATTCATGAGATCCATCAAGAATCATGTCCACACTATTTAATAACTGGACAGTTAATCTTGCCAATACCAATTTAGGACATTACAACTTAGTAATAGTTCTTCACTTTGTTCTACCACTAGGATATCATGTAAATATTGTGACCCACCACAAACTGAGAACCACATTGCCTCATATGCTACTACTTTTGTGAGAAAGATAAGATTAGGGAGAAAGATCTTAAATCCAAAGCAAAATTGAGAACATAGCCACTGTGAAACAAATTAATAAACTGTACCTAAGAACTGTTATATCTGTATTCAAATTACTTGATTACACTTTAATTAATACTAATTTGTTTTTCTCTAATTGTTTTAAAGGTATAAATTTAAAGAAACATTGCATTAAAAACTTAACTTACGCTGAATAAACAATATTTCAAGGTAACCAATATTCAGAAACGAGCATCACCAATTTGTATTCCATCTTTCAGAACAGCAGACACCTTTCATACCCAAGAGGTATTGATGTTTTAAAGATACGTGCAAACTTTTATTCATTCACGGGATGTGGAGCTTCCTTAGCTAGGCTGAAATTTATTACCCATCCTGAATTGCTTGAGAAGGTGGCAGGGAGTTACCTTCTGGAACGGCTGCAGTCATTTGGTTGAAGGGACACGTAGAAATTTGACCTTGCAACAGTGAAGAATTTTATGGATAATTATTTTTAAAATCTGCTCAAGTTATCTTATAGGATAGGATGGATGTATGCAATGTATTCATCTACGCACTACAGAAACTAGGAACTGTAGGAACAAAAACCGTTTAATAATCGTGTCTCTAGCAAAAACTGAAGCCTTTCCTCAAGTCAGTGTTTATGAAGTCAAACCCAATTGAAAATTTATAGCTTGAAGAATGACTTATGAAGGAAAATACCTACTGAATCAGAAGCCAGAATTATGGTATTTTATAATCAGAGGCAGCAAGAAACATGTAATTTATCAGTAACAGAGACACTTGAGATAAGACTGCATATTTTTCAAATAGCATAATAAACGGAGCTGCACTACATTGCTACCTGGTAAGCTCCAAATGCTTCACTGATGCAATCAAACATAACAAAACGCCCACTTCTAAATCTCTCAGATGGCAATGTACATCATTGTGAAACATGACTGCCAAACGATTATACCTTTTTCCAGTACTGAATATCAGAATCCGCACTTACACCCAAATCCTCACATGTTGAGCAACTTGCATTACAACTCAGAGCATTCCATTACATCAGAAGCGTTCCACTGTATCAATGAGGTACAGAATTAGTGGTTCTACATTGTGACACTGATGAACTGATATTTTTTGAGAATCACCACCCTCCAAAATGCTGGCTCTTCAATAAAGTGGAAAGGTAAATAACTGTTATGGTTTAATTTCACTAGATCATAGTTTTTTAGCAACAGCACAACATAATTGAGAAGATTGCATGGTAACTGCCAATGTCGCTGCAATGTCCACTCTCACTTTCTCCAACACCTTTGGATGCATCACATCCAGTCCTGCTGCCTTATCAACTTTAAGAACTGACAATTTTCCTACTCACCAATTTTAGACCTTTGTATTGACTGAGTTTCCACCTTTGTCATCATGGCCCGATTGCAAGTAAAGACAAATGCAAAGTATTCATTTAACACTAGAACCATGCTTCTCACCTGGAAATATATATCCCCTTTCTGGATTCCAATTGGCCATACTCTTTCTTTTACCAATCTTTTATTATATATGTGCATTAATATACATATACATACATATACACATATAAGACTTCTGGATTCCCTGTTAGGTTAGTTGCCAGTGCTTCGCCGTGATCTCTCTTTGCTTCTCACATTTTCTTTTACCATGTGTATTTAGCTTAGATCTCAACCGCATTTACTACCCATGATGCAAGATGTGTGATGTTTATAGATATATTTTAAGCATTTGGATTTTGACCTTGTGGCATGTGGGGTTTGGTTCGTGCACACCATGGGGTTTAACAGTTAACTCTGTCTTTCTGGAGCCACGATTTTGCAGTTGACTGGGGTCCTCTTGAAATAATAATGTGAATTTATTTGTATTATGAGTTTTACGATTGGACAAGACAAAGATTGTATGGGATTGGGTTGGTTTTAGTTTAGTAGAATCAAGAAGTGACCTTTTCTTAGGGAAACCATAAATGAGAAAGCATTATCCTAAAACTTATGACGCAATGATGACTATTCTTTAAATGCTTCCCCAGAATATGTTCCACCTGTAAGGCAGTCTGACATGTATTCCATAGGATCTGTGGCATGTATTAGGTTCCCAACGCTCTGACTTAAATTTTATAACTGCTGTATTCATTTTTTGATATTGCAGGCTGGAAGATAATTGAACATTTTATTGATTTTGTAGGCAAATAAAGATTTTGCACCTATTACTGTACTTATCAAATTAAAGAAACAGGGAGCAAATGAACAATGGAAACTTAATTACTAGATGCCAGATGAGAGGTTTGGCAAAAAAAATAAGCAAAATCTTGAACTCACCGTCTTCGTTTAAAAGGTGATTTTGGCATGTCTGCTATAGGGATCACCTGCTCTCCTGGACGAACCCACATAATAGGGCCATCATCACTTTCTTTACGGCACTTCAATTTGAGACTAGAAAGTGATCCCCATGGCAAAGTACGCTATTGGAAGAAATAAGCAAAGGTGTACATTTATATTTTAGTTACATCTATTGGTGGTCATTAAAATTTATCTAATTTACTAGATTTAGAAGTTTAACCAAATCTTTGTAACTATCTTTCCAGATAAACTACAATTCACTATTACACATAAACTTATCTTTATATAAAATTGAAAAATCTACAATTCAAGCACCAAAACTAGCACTTGAAACATTTAGTAAAAGACCATAAAAAATTTTAACAAGATATTTCTGCACTGGAACCCAAGTAAATTAATACTAATTTGAATTAAATTTTTATTGAGTAACAGCCACAAATGGATATTCTGTGCACTTTTCAACTGTACTTGTATACTATACATTCAGACACTGCTTTGATGGTTTGCAATGTTCTGGTAACTTAGTGGTAATTCATAAATCAAGCTCTCATTCTGACTCTGAAAACTGACATTCAGTGGAAACGGCTGAATTCTCCCTTGTGGATATTCTGGAGATTTGCACTGACCAGAAACTAAGCTGGGCCACACATAAATACTGCGACTAAAAGAGCACATCAGAAGCTAAAAATTCTGAAGCAAGTAACAAGCCGTCTGTCCACCATCCATTAGGTACAAGTCAGGTACGCAGTGGAATATTCTCTGCGTGCTTGGATTAATGGAATCCAACAACACTCAAGAAGCGTGTTAAATCCAGAACAAAGCAGTCTGTGTAAAAGGCGTCCCATAAACCAGATTCAACATTTTCTGATGAAGGGTTTAGGCCCGAAACGTCAAGTTTTCCTGCTCCTATGATGCTGCTTGACCTGCTGTGTTCATCCAGCCCCATGCTTGTTATCTCGGATTCTCCAGCATCTGCAGTACCTTTTATCTCTCAACATTTACTCTCTCCGCTACTAAATGGACAGTGGCAGCAGGGTGCATCATCTACAGGATGCACTGCAACAACTTACCATGGCTCCTTTGACAGTGCCTTCCAAACCTTCAGCCTCTACCACTTAGAAAGACAAGGCTAGCAGATGCATACAAACACCACTGCATGGAAGATCCCTTCTAAGCCACACATAACTTTGTCTTGGAACTATATCATGGCTCATTCACTGATGCCAGGTCAAAAGCCTCTAACTCCCTCTCTGACAGCACTGAGCATGTTTTTACACGTCAACAATTACAGCAGTTTACCACCACTTTCTGCAGGGCAACTGGGGATAGGCAATAAATGGTGCCATATACATTGGCACCCACACCCCATGAATGAAGTTACAAGTTGGCTAAAATTAAAACAGATAGACTACTTTGGATAAGTATCTCAGAAACTGAGCACACACTGCTAATCTCTTTCTAAACGCTGTGTCTATCAACACACAGGCATGCGTGGCTATTCACTGCTTAAGTGCACAAGTGCATTTAAATGGTTTGGTTGTCTCATCTCCACTTCACCCCTGTGCACAGTCCTCCCCAACACTCTGTCCTGGTCCTTACCTCTCTCCAGTTGAATTCTATTTCAATATCATGCTTCTGACTAAATGAGTGCAGTGCCTTTGCATATGATGTTATCAGCATTGTGATGGCATAGAGTTTCTGGAATTGTGTGCATGGTGGATGGGCTTTTCAATCCAACCTTCTCTACCTGCCCACCACACTCCAGATGATTATAGCTGCTGTTTAACTAAATAAGTGACTGAATTTAGCCATAACAGACATACCTGGCTCAAGTGCATTCACTGTTATGTTCAAGTGACTAGTTACTGATGTAACTTACTTTTGAAATTAATGCATATTTTTAATCAATGTTATACATTTTACACAGCACTAAATTGACTATTAGCTCCACCCACCAGTATCTTGAGTTATGCATACAATCTCTTCAACTTTTTTTTTAATACAGGAAGACACTGGGCTGAGAAGTTGCATGATTTGCTGGCCTGGATTTCCTCAAGGCCCTCACAGCCATCTGAGTTTTAGAAGAAGTGAGCAGAAATGTGCTCTATTCAGCCTCTAAAAGGTAACCTGCACATTCTGTAACCTGCATATACTGTAACCTCAAATCCAGACTCCAAATTTCAGAAACACCAGTTGTGTGCTTTTTTTTTTTGATTGCGCATGTAACTCCAGGACTGGCAACTTGAAGCATTGCAACATGGTACTGGAGATAAAAAATCAATTTTTAATTTAAAAAATTCAAGTAAATTTAGTAAATTACTTAAGAGATTCTCAGACATGAAACTTCTTAGAAATGTCTGCAACTCCAAAAGCGGTCTCTGCAAATTTAACGGGGTTACAACACAGAATTTACGAAATGTTGTGGAAAGACTTCTTGGACACAAAATGAATAAGACAAGATGGTTGGCAGAGCCTAAAAAAGTAGTGTAAACTTACTGGTAATTCTGTTCCCTATGTTTTGCTACATGACAGTCAGTATAACCCTCATCACTCGTCATTGTCGAAACTCAGTCAGTTTGCAGAAGTGCTTTGAAACAAAGTCAGGATGTTGTTTTGCTATTTGAACTATGGCATCTCAGACGTTTTATGACTGCTTTGAAATGTTTCACCACTGCTATATGTCTCAGATGCACATCTGGTTCATGCACTTGTGTTAAGGCACTCTAACATTGTTCTAAAATCCAGAAAAGCATTAGTCCTGGGCATTCCAAATCTCAAGTTACAGTATGCATCAATTGCTAGACTGGAACAAAATACAAAATGATCTACGATATTTGTAAGTTCCGATGACTAAAAGTACATACCTTTAAAAAAGGAGATTCTTCCAATCTGTCAAGGAACTCTGGAAAGTAGTCCCCAACTTCTTCATCTACAGCCCCTACCAAGCTGATCTGTCGCATTGGTCCAGCCCTGTATGTACCATGTGAATATGTTCGCCTCACCTATTTCCAGGTTAGATAAACAAATCAAGTTAAGCAAATGTGCCATATTATATGGTAGCAAAAAAAAATACAGCCAGAAAATATGGAACAAAGGTTTTAAATCCTCAAAGATGTATTGACAGACCCACTTCCATTTGATATCAGCAGTAAACTTAGATCAATATTCAAGACTCAAGGTTGATACTAACTGCATGTCTGAACCAAAACCTTAAAAAACACTAGATAGAAAGCTAACATTTGCTGTGCTGGCTTTGCTCATTAAGGTTTATTTTCAAAAGGATTGTTTAAAGAGACAGCTTGCACCAGTGCTGCAAGACAAACTCAGCACCTGGGACCTGAATGAGCAGAGCAACCAACTGTGTATCTTTTTAACGTGAATGTGAAACTAGCGGCAGAAGAATGGAGATAGAAACGTTAGTTATAATAGATGAATTTAATGTCAAATCAGGTACAGAAAAAGGATGAATGTGAAAGATTCGGGAAAAACAGGAAGGAAGGAGTATGTATTTGATGGCAAAACAGAGAAGAATGCAATTTTTATAAAGTTAATGGCACAGCTTTTGGATTTCTACATTTAGCCTCGCGTTTTCTTACAAATTCTGCTGACACACCAGAACATAAATGACAGTATTATTAATCTCATTGTCATTAAAACAAATTTGCTGCTGCAGTAGCAATGTAAAGAAATTTGTAGAAACTAGTTACAAATTATGGATTTGTTAACAAATGGGAATCATGGAATATGGATAAGTAAGGATTTCCAAGTCAGTAGGTTGTAATTGCTGCAGAATTGTAAGGATAAATGCTGAAACCTCAGCTACTTACAATCTATATGCAGGACATTAAAGAGTACGTGTAATTCTATTACAAGTCAAGGAGCTTGACACCATCCAGGACAAAACATTCTGCTTAACTGGCAACTTATCACCGCCTTCACTGATGCACAGTGGCAACAGTCTGCTGTGTAATAATTCACCCAGGTTCCTTCAACTTCTATCACCTCAGGACAGTAAATGGACGTGAACACCACCATGTGCAAGTTCACTCCCAAATATGCATATTCTTGGAACCATATCATTGGTTCTTCACAATCGCTAGGTCAGAATCCTTAAACTCTATCAACACTGCAGATGTGTTTACACATGTACTGCACCAGTTTGAGGCCGCAACTCACCACCAACTTCTCAAGGGCAATTAGAAGTGAGCAGCAAATGCTGGCCTAACCATCTATGTTCACATCCCATGAAGAATGTTTAAAAAATTCAAAATTTGCTATCAATACAAAGCTGAATGAGAATGTAGACTGCAAGGATATCACAGTGACTGCAAAGAGATTCAAACAAGTTAAAAGTGTGGATGAGATGGCAGATTGTGTATAATATGCAGAAGCAAAAGGTTAGTCACTTCAGTACTAATACAAAACGTTCTGCTTTTTGAAAAGATGTGGAAATTGTAAATGTTGCTGTTCGGAGGCATTTGGGCATACATGAACAGGAACATAAAGCATCCGTGTACAAAAAGCAATTAGGATGGCAAGTAGCAAGTTGGCCTTTATTAGAAGGGGATTGAAATACAAAAGAAATATTGCTTGAGCTGTACTGGGCTCTAATGAGACCACACCTGGAGCAACCTGTGCAGTTTAGTTTCTATAACAAAAAAGAAAATATTTGCCTTGGACACAATGTAATGAAGATGGCCTTAGGTTAGCTTCTGGGATGAAAGGCACACCCTGTGATAATACTGTGTAATTTCTATAAACTCCAGAACTTAAATGAATTATAGGTGATCTCACTAGAAACTTATGAAGGGGTTTAATAGGGTATTAAGAGGTTCTTCTCCCAGACCGAGGAATTTAGGACACTGATACACAGCCCAGAATAAAGGGGCCAATCATTTAGGAATGACAAAAAATTTCCTCACTCAAAAGGATTGTTGACGCTCGGAATTGTGTACCCAGAGGGTTGTGGATGTGCCATCATTGAAGAGATTTAAGTCTCAGATGAACAAATCTTTAGTTTCTTGACAGAATCAAGTGCTATGCAGAGCAGGCAGGAAAGTGGAACGGAGACTGAAAGTCAGCCATTTCCATATTAAATGAGGCAGTAAGTTTGATGATAATATGGGTTACTTGTGCTTCCATTTCTTTTGTCTTTATGTATTCAATTGTTTTCCTTTCTCTTCGTAAAATAAGAGGGTATTCAGTATATACCAGAAAACTAAAGGAATCGCCGAGAAGATTACATTTAGTATGTAGCAGTCATGACAGAGTGTTTGGAATTTTAGCAGTGTCTATGTAACTTCAGTATTCCAAGGTTTAAGACCGGGCTAGAAGGCACTGTTTGGTTTAGTGAATGATTCCTGTCTTGTAAGTAGTTAGGGATGTGATTTCTGGAATAGTGCATGTGAAATTTTAAGGAGAAACATTAAAAAGATTCATCCATGCTCTGGGAAAAGTGAAGGTACTTTTAAAAACAATCAGAATGAGGTGGCAACAATTTCATGCAGCACATAATAAGGTATTGAAGAGGAAGGGGATAAAATACAAGTCTGCCAATGTGATCTAAAAAGCATGTGTGAAGAAAAACATGGTGTCCCTTACAGCATTTCAGAAATGGGGGTGGAAGCAAAACTCTGCTAGGTATCTACCATTGCAAAGAATGGTAACGATAGTGACGATGCAGGTCACAGTTCACAGTTTGAGAGCAGAACCAGGTAGACGTGGTATACATTCTTGCAGTGTGTAACGTCAGGAAGGCAGAGGGGTGGGTGGGTTGGGGGATGGTTGGGCTATGAAAACACATAAAAAAAACGATGTGTAAGAGTTAATACGCTCTATATAATTTCAATTTTTATTTTGTTAGAAACACCCTAAGTGCCAGACTAAGGCCAAAACTAAAAAAAATTAAAAGTATTTGAATTAATTTACTTCAGTCTTTTATTAGCATTTTCTCATGAGCAATCAGTATTGCTGCAATCATAAGCTGGTGTTGTATGCTGCCTATTTCCTTCAACTATGAGCTGTACTTTGTTTCAAACAAACTCCTTTGTGGGATTGGACATCACTAGCAAGGCATTTATTGCCCATCCTTAATTGCCTTTGAGAAAACGGTAAGTTGCAATTTTTGTTTTCATTTATTATCTGAGCCAAACAAGAAAAGCTTTGCCAACTACAAGTGCATACTACATACACAATTTTTTAAAAATGGATTATGCAGACTGCTTAGAATTTTCAACTTCGCAAATTTGTTGATAAATTGCATTGATCAAGGTCAGCTGATAAGCTTGAAAACAGTTGCTGCATTTAAAATTTGATCCGTGAGGTTGAGATTTTTAGAATACTAAATGGATTAAGCAAGGCTTACAGCTAAACAGGACATTTTTCCATGTTGCAGGTATCCACATTTCTCAGATCTATGCACTTATATTGTGAATATTTCATGTCTCAGCCTGCTTGTTCCAGTTACTCTAGTTTCATAATTCACATGCTTAGACCCAAAAAATGTAGATATTTATTTCACTGAATACAGTCTGTCGAAATAATTATCACTTCTCCATTGGCAACATAAACTGTCCAGATCATCCATCATTGTTGAAACAGTCAATCATTTTCACATCGCAGCTTCATTTGGCCATTGGAGGCCGAGTACAGATTTCCAAAACAAAATAATACTATTTGCATATATACCATCAGATAATTTGTCAGACAGGATCCAGCAAAACATTATTCTTCTTGCAAAGAGAGAGGTCTTGCCGTAAACTGCCACACAAACCTTGTGGACCCTGCCCCTCTTACTAACTTTTACCAGAACATATAACTAAATGTAAAGAGATAGCTTTAAAAATACAAAGATATCAAACTCTTCACAGGATTTAGGGGATTTTGATAAGGCCAGCATTTATTACCAAACTTCAACTGCCATTGAGACAGAAGTCAGCCGCCAGGTTGAATTGTTGTAACCCATGTGGTGCAGGTAAATCCATAGGGGTGGTTCCAGAATTTTCTCCCAGCAACAACAATACAAGTCATGGGAGTGGAACATGCTGGTAATGGTGCTCTTGTGTGCTTCTCTCAAAATCTTTCTTTGAGGCAGCGGAGTTCACTAATTTAGGAAATATTTTCGAAGAACTTTGACAAGTTGTTCCACTGCATTTTGTAAACGGTACACACTACAATCACAGTGCGCTGGCATTGGAGGAACTGAATGTTCAAGGTGGTGGACAAGGTGCCAATCAAGCAGGCCATTTTGACCTGGATGGGTTTTGAGGTTCTTAAATGTTCTTAGAATTGTATTCATTCAGACAAGTGGAGGTCATTCCATTATACGCCTGACTTGCGCTTCTGCGAGGCTTTCAGGATTTAGGAGGCAAGGGACATAACTCAAACTTGCTTTTGTAACCAGAGCATTTATCTGGCTTGTCCAATTTAGTTTCTGGTCAATGGGGTCCCATATGATTAATGAGCACTGAACAATAGTAACGTCATGAACATCTTGTTGGAGATGGCAATTCCTGTCACATAGGTGTCAGGCCTGAATGTGTCCGGGTCTTGTTGCATTTGGGTAAGAACTACTTAATTATTGCAAGAATTGTGAATGAAACTGTGAACTGTGCAACCAATGACCATCCCCATTTCTCAGCTTACAATGGAAAGAAGTTCACCAATGAAATAGCTAATGGTGCTTGAAACTAGACCATTACACTGAAGAAATTTAGGGAAACGTTCCTGGATGTTTTGTCAAATGTCTTTGAATTGTTAAAAGTTTTCAATGCCTGTAGGTTTGAATGGGAAATACAGTTCATACTTGCCTGCTTATTACTCTGTGATTCCTGTTACCTTGCACCAAAAATGTTCAGTCAGTTGATATTTACATATGACTATCATGAAGTTTAATAAACGAATACTTCAGTGACATCTAACTATCCTGCTTACACATGCATTATTGGATGCCTCAACAATTTGGAATATGTTTGTGGAGATATATATTCCTGTGCCATTGCAAACACCAAGTTGCAGGGACTGGGAATAGCATTTTCACCATTCGACTTTTTTTTTCACATGGAACAAAATGCGCAAGATCCCTACAAGAACAGAATGCCTGACTTGACTAAATGCTAGAAAACAAATGAATATTTTTCTTTGATAAAACAAGGTGTAGAGCTGGATGAACACAGCAGGCCAAGCAGCAGCAGAGGAGCACGAAGGCAGACAGTTCCGGCCTAGACCCTTCTTCAGAAATGGGGGAGGGGAAGGAGGTTCTGAAATAAATAGGGAGAGAGGGGGAGGCAGATAGAAGATGGATAGAAGAGAGGATAGGTGGAGGGGAGACAGATAGGTCAAAGAGGCGGGGATGGAGCCAGTAGAGGTGAGTGTAGGTGGGGAGGTAGGGAGGAGATAGGTCAGCCCAGGGAGGACGGACAGGTCAAGGGGGCGGGATGAGGTTAGTAGGTAGGAGATGGGGGTGGGGTTTGGGGTGGGAGGAGGGGATAGGTGGGAGGAAGAACAGGTTAGGGAGGCGGGGACGAGCTGGGCTGGCAACTACCTAGAAACCGATATCCATTTCATGCCCACCGACTCCCACAGCTACCTAGAATACACGTCCTCCCACCCACTTTCCTGCAAAAATGCCATCCCATATTCCCGATTCCTTCGCCTCCACCGCATCTGCTCCCAGGATGAGGCATTCCGCTCCCGAGGACATCTGAGATGTACATTTTTCAATGACCGCAACAATCCACCCCCCACCCCGTCAGTGGTCGAGAACGCCTTCAACCGTATCTCCTGCATTTCCTGCAACTCATCCTTCACTCCTCTTCCCCGCAATAACAACCAAAACAGAATCCCCCTCGTCCTCACGTACCACCCTACCAACCTCCAGATCCAATGCATCATCCTCTGACACTTCCGCCATCTGCAATCCAACCCTACCACCAAAGACACTTTTCCCTCCCTACCCTTATCTGCATTCCGGAGGGGCCACTCTGTCTGGGACTCCCTTGTCCGCTCCACACTCCCCTCCAGCCCCACCACACCTGGCAGTTTTCCCTGCAACCGCAGGAAGTGCTACACCTGCCCCTACACCTCTCCCCTCACCCCCATCCCAGGCCCCAAGACGACTTTCCACATAAGCAGATGTTCACCTGCACATCTGCTAATGTGGTATACAGCATCCGCTGTTCCCGTTGTGGCCTCCTCTACATCGAGGAAACCAAGGAGAGGTTTGGGGACCGCTCTGCCGAACACCTACGCTCGGTTCGCACTAAACAACTGCACCTCCCATTCCTCAGACGACATGTCCATCCTGGGCCTCCTGCAGTGCCACAACGATACCACCCGAAGGCTGCAGGAACAGCAACTCATATTCAGCTTGGGAACCCTGCAGCCCAATGGTATCAACGTGGACTTCACAAGCTTCAAAATCTCCCCTCCCCCTACCGCATCCCAAAACCAGCCCAGCTCGTCCCCGACTCCCTAACCTGTCCTTCCTTCCACCTATCCCCTCCTCCCACCTCCATCTCCTACCTACTAACCTCATCCCGCCCCCTTGACCCATCCGTCCTCCCTGGACTGACCTACCTCCCCACCTACACTCACCTCTACTGGCTCCATCCCTGCCTCTTTGACCTGTCTGTCTCCTCTCCACCTATCTTCTCCCCGCCTCCCCCTCTCTCCCTATTTATTTCAGAACCCCCTTCCCCTCCCCCATTTCTGAAGAAGGGTCTAGGCCCGAAACATCAGCCTTCCTGCTCCTCTGATGCTGCTTGGCCTGCTGTGTTCATCCAGCTCTACACCTTATCTCCGATTCTCCAGCATCTGCAGTTCCTGCTATCTCTGAATATTTTTCTTTGTTTGTTATAGATACCTATGGTAACTATCTCTACAAGTGGTATTGGGCAAGCATTTATTTTTCCTCACAATTCATCTGTCTAAGGTAATTTGCATTGAGTAAATACAGATGAATGCTGAAGATTCAAGACTGATTTACAGTATGGGTTCTTTACTAAACTTCCCTAATATTCACCGCAATGCATTAAATACATGTTTTAGCCACGGCTTCCATTCAAATTCTCTCCAAATTTAAACTTCAGTCTTTCTAGAATTTGATCCTATATTAGCAAGAACTCAAAACAAAAACAAATAAAGATAGTTGCTATAACCATGACAACAAGAAAACTTAGTTCTTCCTGCATCATTGTTTTTCCCTTGTTTTTATTTATTTTTCTTACTGTATTTCCCAACTGCATTTTTAGGGTGTAAAATGAAGTGTCAATTTTCACTCATAAGCATGTGCCAGTGTTTTTTAAAAATCTAACCCCTTTGTACAATTACATCCATACAGCCTTTTACTTACAACAATTTTCTACTGAGCAAGAGCCATTGTTAGCTACTTTATTATTTAGTTTCTTTGGCAGACAACAATGCAGCTTGGAGACTCAAGTACAAACTAGCACTGACAACGTGCAGTAGAGATTGACCAGATTAATCCCCAAAATGCAGGACTATTTTATGAGGAGGCACTAAGGGAACTGGGTCCATTTCTCTCAAATTCCAAAGAATGAGAGGTGGTCTAATTGAAAGTTATAAAATTCTTACAACACATTATAGGGTGGATATAAATAGAACACTTCTCGTGGCTGGTGACTTTAGAACCAGGGGACCTAATCTCAGGTACATGTAAGATGGAGATGAGGAGGAATTTTGTCACAGAATTTGGAATTCTTTACCCCAGAAGGCTATGGAAGCTCAGTCATTGAGTATATTCAAGACAGGTAGATTTCCACATACTAATGACATAAAGGAATATAAGGACAATACTTTCATGAGTATACACCAGCCTGAACTTGTCCATATTAAGCTTCATTTTCCACAATTTAATATCAACATAATATTGCTCAGGAAAGGCAAATGGATACTTCACAACATTTAATATTGTGTTGAAATATAATTTCTATTTTTATTTGAAGTCCTTTGCCATCACTAAACGTACAACAGTTTAGAGGAGCTATCAATAAAGTTCTTTAGTCAGGCTTTCCAAGCTGTAATTCAACAGATCAGAAATCATTTCTCCTCTCCAAAAAAAAACTAAAAATGATAGAAGATAAAGTCGCTAAAGCAGCAAAATTAATCAGTTGAAGCTTCCTTAACTGAAAGCATAAACACGGACAGTATTTCCTCAGCTTTCATGGCAATTACATTGAATCAGGACACAACACAGATCCTACCTGAGCATTGAAGTTTGACATGGTAGTTGTCTCTATATCCTTTTTCCCTAAGATTTCCATCTTCACTGGTGCACTTGGAAAGCTATAAGCAAAATACTCAAGGAAATCTGGTAAGTATGCAGCAGCTCCATGAACAATACCCATAACGTAATAGGCTGCAGAGTTACTATTTTCACTGAACGTTAGATTCACAAACTCCTCTGAAAATTTATCCATCTCTGCAAGAGATAGGGAAGAAAGCTCATCCATGTAGGCATGCACCACTGAAGCACCTCCATTAGGCTGGTCTTCAATATGAATAAACCTTTTAAATTCCAACAGGTCTAGTCTTGAATTCTTGTTTTCAACACCAGAATTCTTGCACAAGTTAGGGGGAGGTTGACTGCTTTCCAAGGGTACACAACCAGACAGTCCATCTTGTTGGTACAGAATTGCTATCCTATTTCCATCTTCTAATGAAGTTTCCTTCTGCTCTTTGATTTCTGACATTAGCCCTGAACAAATTGTTTGAATAGATTTGCTGCACATTTTGGGCTGCTTCCGTTTGTCACTTTCCTTGTGTTTCTTTTTCTTTTTCTTTTTTATCTTTTTAAATTGGAATTCTTCTGTACTAAGTTTTCTTTTTTCAATGATACCTGCAAGCAAATGTAACAGAAAATATCTAAAGCATCAGCAGATTTGCAACATCAACTTTTTCAATCATTGTGAAATTCAGTTGTAACGGCAGAATCAGAACTATCTACTTCTTTGCAGACTCTTCAATTTTAGGTAGATTGGCCATGCTAAATTGCCTGTAGTATCCAGGGATGTGTAGATTAAGTGGGTTGTAGGGGGATGAGTCTGGGTGGGATGCTCCGAGGTTCGGTGTGGACTTGTTGGGCCAAAGGGCCTGTTTCCACACTGTAGGGATTCTATTTATCTATCTTAATCAGGTTTACACGTGCGCTTTTCTCAAACTATTTTTGTTTCGCTTGTTCTTTTTCAATGTTTTCCTACTTCTCTACTCTGCATTTTTCTACACACCCCACTTAGAATGTATGAGCCGACCGGCACACAAGATGCTACCAAAACATCTACTGATCAAGCTGCAAAGAGGTGACATGCTTCAAAGCAATGAAGATTCTACTTATACTGTTGAGGTCAATTATTTGACCACCACAGCAGGGAACTACCAATTTGACATATGAAAGTGTGTCACCACTTTTTAAAAATGTTAAGTTCATAATCTACAAATGTCAATACTGAAGAAAGTACAAAGTTCGGTAGCTTTTTGCAATATGTCGCTACCCAATTAATCACAAACAGGAAATCATCCTCCAAGATAAACACAGCATCAGGCAAACCTGCGCGCAGTATTCTTCCCTGTTGTGAACTGAATGCAAAGAGTTTAACCAATAAAAAGAATACAGTATTCATCATTCATTACCATGTATTGTGCATTGATGTAGCACGGCATCTAAAAGCGGTTATCCAGCTATGTGGAAACTGCATCAAGAAAAGCACTTTAAGCTTAAGTAACTTGCAATGCAATATACCTAGTCCTCCAAAATATCTTTGTCAAAGTTATCTATAAAAATACGGCACTTAAGCTTAAAATAGATACAGAAATTAGTAACAGGCTCACTGCTCAAAATACTTTGGGGTACCAATCAATAATACTGAAGCAGTACCAAACCAAGCGGCCAAAGCAATGGATTACAATTCAAAGGAAATTACATTTGGAAAGAAGGAGACCTCAAATCCTATAAGCAATGCAGTAAGGCCAAAACTACAGGGGACCTGATCCAAATTTTAAAAAAATCTTCTCTGGCACCAGGCAAGGTGCAGGAGGACTGGCGGACAGGTAAAGTGGTTCCACTTTACAAGGAGGATGGCAGAAGGAACTATAGACCGAGTGGTTAAAAAGGCTGAGAAAGGTATTAGGCTACTGGAAAATATAACGCCAGATGGGCAATTCGGGGCCAGACAAAATTTAACCATGATAAACGTGAGAAGATGCACTTGGGAAGAAGTAATAAAACAAGGAAGTACTCAATGAATGGCAGGACAGCAGAAAGCTCAGGGGAACAGAGGAATCTTGGGGTGCTTGGGGAGATTATATTGGAGCTATGCAGAACTTTGAGCAGGCCACAGCTAGATCACAGAATAGATCATAGAATCCCTACAGTGTGGAAACATGGCATTCGGCCCAACAAGTCCACACGTGCCCTTCCAAACAGCATCCCACCCCATCACATTCCACTAAGCTAACCCACCTAACCTAAAACATCCCTGAACACTATGGGCAATTTAGCATGGCCAACCCACCTAGCCTGCACATTTCTGGATTGTGGGAGGAAACCAGAGCACCTGGAGGAAACCCACGCAGACACGGGGAGAACGTGCAAACTCCACACAGACAGTCGCTCAAGGCTGGAATTGAACCTGGGTCCCTGGCGCTGTGAGGCAGCAGTGCTAACCACTGAGCCACCGTGCTGCCCTACTCATGCAGTTCTGATCGCCCCACTAGGAAGATGATGTGATTGCAGCCCCTGCAATGCAGAGGAGATGCACCAAGATATTGCCTGGGATAGAGCATTCCACTATGGACGGAGAGACTGGATAAGCTTGGATTGTTTCTTTGAAGCAGGGAAGGTTAAGAGGGGTACCTGATGCAAGATAGAAGTGTACAGAAAGGCATGTACTGGGTAAACAGAAAGAGGAGTCAAAATAAGGGGGCAAACTTTTAAAGAGAAAGGCAGGAGATTTAGAGATTTAGAGAGAATGTGAGGAAAAATATTTTTCATCTAGAGGTTGGTAGTGTCTGGAATGCGTTGTGTGGGAGGATAGTTGAACCGGGTAACCTTACAACCTTTAAAAAGTACTTGGACGAGCACTTGAAGTGTAACACTCAAGGCTTTGGACTTAGTGTGAGAAAGTGGTACTAGTGGATTTTTGGTGGTGCAAACTCAATGGGATACAGGGCCTCTTCTGTACCACAGGCTGGAAGAACACAGAGGCCAGGTAGTATCTTGAGGAAAGGAGCGGACAACATTTCGGGTATTACTGTTCTTCAGGACTGGATGTGGGGCTAGGGGGAGCTGCAGATAAAGAGGCGGGGGAAAGGGGTGGAGGCAGAATGGTAGTGATAGGTGGACACTAGTAGTAGGTATGATCTGGTTGGCTGATGAGAGGGATGAATTCAGTTGGTGGCTGGAAGGGAAGATCAGAAGGTGGAATGGAAGGGAGGAAGTGGGGCTGGAAAAGGAGCCAGGGAATGGGTGGGAAGGTTTTTTGAAATTGGAGAACCCAATGTTGAATTCTCTGGGCTGTAGGGTTATCAGACAGAAAATAAGGTGTTGTTTTTCAAATTTGCGTTCCGATATGCTGCAACACCAAAGGAGGCTGAGGACGGACGTGTCAGAGGGGGACTGGGACAGGGACTGAAAGTTGAAATGCCATGACCGGGAGGGTAGGTTGGCCATTATGGGCCAGGCGGAGGTTCTTGGAAAAAAGGTCATCTAATCTATATTTGGTCTCACCAATGTAGAGAAGACCACATCGGGAGTACCGGATGCAAGAGACTAGGTTGGAAGAGATGCAGGTGAAGCTCTGTCTCACTTGGAAGGGCTGTTTAGGGTTCTGAATGGAGGTGAGGGAGGTGGTGTGTATGTGTGAGTGTTATATCTTTTGTGGTTACAGAAGAAAATACCAGGCGGGTTGGAGTGGTTGGCGGGGACTGTGGCTCGAACCAAGGAGTGGTGAAGGGAATGGATCTTGCGGAAGGCAGAGACGGGTGGGGAGTGGGAGATGTTCCGAGTGGTGGGGTGTAATTGCAGTTGGCAGAAGTGTTTGAGGATGATATGTTGGACGTGGAGGCTGGTGGGGTGGAAAGTGAGGATAAGGGGGACCCTATCTTTATTATGTTTGGAGAGGGCAGGGTGGTGGTTAAGAGCTGTGGAGCAGGGAATGGAGGAGGCGTGATGCAGGGTGGGAAAGAATGCTGTTTGAAAAATGCAGGCATCTGGGATGCTTGGGAAGGAATGGATATTTTACATCAGTCTACACAGTGGAAGATTTCAACAGCATACCCAAACTTCAAGAAAGTGAGGGGGCAGAGGTGAGTGTATGGCCATCACTAAGGAGATACTGGGAAGCTGTAAGGTCTGAAGGCAGAAAAATCACCCGAACCAGAGAGGCTACATCCTATGGTTCTGAAGGAGATAGCTAAGGAGATCATGGAGGCATTTGTGATCATGTTTCAGGAATCACTGAGGATCCCAGAGGGCTAGAAAATGGCTAATGTAACACCCCTGTTTAAGAAGGGACAGAGACTGGAACCTATAGGTCGGTTAGCCTCACTTCAATCAGTGGTAAAATTATACAGTCCATTAGTGAGTATGAGATTGTGGAGGACTTGGAAGTGCATGGTAAAATAAAGCAAATGCGCAGGCAGGGCAGGAGACAGCATGAGAGGGAGCAAGTAAAAGAGGGCACAGGCTGTACAGGGAAGTGGTCAGAAAGAGTGCAGGGTGGCAGTGACTGGGCAGGCAGAGGAATGAGATGGAGTGCAGGCTTATGGGGAATCAAGAGAGAAGTGAAAGAAAGTATGTGCTCGTGGGTAAAACACAGCGAGAGTGCAAGAGAACATGACCTTAGGAACAGCCGGTGAGTTGAAAGTATGCAGGAAATCCAGAAACTCGCCGACATTCAGGACCTGCTTGGATTCTTCAGCACAGACAAAGCCATCCACGGTCCAAGCACCCAAAAACCTACTTCACCATAAACTAACAACAAAGTAGTAGACAGATGGACAGTCAGTGTTCATTGCAAAGAACACCTCAAAAGAGGATCAATCCTTGACCATGGTCTGCAGGTGTCACCCATCACCACTCCAGGTTGACATGAGATTGAGAAGGCCATCCAACAAATGAGAACCAATAAGGCCACTGGTGCAAAGTGAATCCCCACCGAAATTGTAAAACATAATGAAGCACACTTGGCTCACTACATTATACCACCTGAAAGGAAATCATCTACGACAGTGATTGCAGCCATCAAGAAAGGAGACAAGATCAACTGCAGCAACTACAGGGGATATCCCCGTTGTTTGCCACAGAAAGGTCAATGCAGATATCCTCCTTGATTTCTTCAGCCACAGGCAGAGGGTACTTAACCAGTGTCACAGTGGTCATGAACTTGACAACAGAAGTTCAAGAAAAATGCACAAAGTAGCAACAATCTCTTTTCAAGACCATCTTTAACCTCACAAAGGCCTCAACTCCCAACTGGGAAGGATTATAGAACACCTTCTTGAAATTTGACACCCACAGAAGTTTATCACCATCCTACACCTACTGTCTGACGACATGCAAGACCCTCACCAATGGATTCATCACTTACAGTCATACAGTATGGAAACAGACCCTTCAGTCCAACTAGTCCACACTGACCATGTTCTCAAACTAAACTAGTTCCACCTGCCTGTGCTTGGCCCATATCCCTTCAAATCTATCCTGTTCATGAACTTTTCCAAATGTCTTTTAAACGTTCTAACTGTACCTACAGCCACAACTTTCTCTGGCAATTCACTTCACACACAAACCACTCTGAAAAAAAAAAGGTCCCCCCTCATATCCTTTTTAAACTTTCTCCAGTAACCTTGAAAATGTGTCCCCTAGTTTTGAACTCCTCCACCCTAGAGAAAAGACCCTTGCTATTCACCTTATCTATGCCCCTCATGATTTTATAAAACTCAATAAAGGTCACTGCTCAACCTCCTACGCTCCACTGAGATAAGTCTCAGCCTTTCTAGTCTGTTTTTATATCTCAGACTCTCCATTCCTGGCAACATCCTGATATATCTTTTGTGAATTCTCCAGTTTAATAATATCCTTCCTACGACAGGGTGAACAGAACTGCACACAGTACTCCAGAAGAGGCCTCACCAATGTCCTGTACAACCTCAGCATGACATCCTAACTCTTCGACTCAAAGGTCTGAGCAACAATGACAAGCATGCTAAATGCCTTAACCACCCTGTCTACCCGCAGTGCAAATTTCTAAGAGTTATGTGTCTGAACCACATAGCCAAAAACAGAGTAAAATGGAGTCTTGCAAGGCTGCATCCTATCTTCCTTGCCACAACACTCCAGCCCATACTCTTGAAGATCCCTGTCAGAGAGCAGCTACTCTACAGGATTGCTGAGAAACTGTTCAGTGTATATCATCTCCAGCCTAGGACCAAGATGACACCAACTTCTGTCACAGCACTAGCATAAAGACAATACTTGCATGTACACACAAAGGCCTACTTCCAAAAAAATTGATGAATTCACAGAGACTTATGAAAAAAAATAGGCTTTAGGCTAAACATCCACAGGACAAAGGTCCTCTACCAGCCTGGTCCTGCAACACAATGCTGCTTCCCTGCTCGTGATTACTAGAGAACCATGATGAACCACTGAACAATGCAGGTCATTTTTCAAACCTTGGGCACTTCCTTTTAATGAGGGCAGGCATCGATGAAAATCAACATCACCTCCTAGGCAGCCTTTGTTCGTTTCAGGAAAACAGTGTTTTAATACAAAGGCCTCAAACTCAGCACAAATCTCACGGTCGACAGGGCCACTGGCTACTTGCTATCCAGCATGCGGAGACATGGACAATGTACATCAGATACCTCAAATCCTCAGGATTGTCACTAGCAACACCTCTGTAAAATGCTGCAGAATCAATGGAGGACAGATGGTCCAATATAGAACTGTCCTCTCTCAGGCCAACATCCCTGAGATGTGAGGCACTAGTTATGGTCAATCAGCTGCATTAGGTAGGCCATAATATCCACGAATGACTCAAGAATTCCAAAGCAAGCTCTCTAATCAGTTTTGTCACAGCAAGCCTGGAGGACAGAGGAAATGCTTCAAGGACATCCTCAAAGCCTCACTGAGAAAACTGCAACATCCCCACACAGGAATCTTTTACATACTACCGTCCAGAATCCGTGAAGATGATAACCACTTAGAGCCCTCAGACAGACACAGATGGAAGCCAAGTGGAAACAGCAGACGGAATGTATGAAAATCCCCATATCTGTGGCAAAGCATTTGTATCCAGCATTGGACTGTGTTATTACCTCAGAACCCATAATTCCAGAATGGAAGGAAGACATTCTTAGTCCCAAGGGAGTGCCCAAGAACCACCTTCTCCAGTCAGCCTGGTTTAATTATATTTTTGTCTCAGGAAAAGATTTTTCTTTACCATGATAACTTCCAAATCTCGTCATCTAGAAACAGTTTTGTTTGCCCTAACTTTCCCTTTCAAGGAAAAATAACTCAACCATACTTGAGCCATCTTTGCTTTGAAAGGACGCCATTATTCAGGAACCATTTTCCCTGCTAACATTTGACTCCAGTTTATTGGCCCTAATCCATTCCTACACCAACAAAATAGGTCTACTGGTGTCTGATAATCCTCAACTCCAATTTCTTGTCTTCTCCCCATAACCCTACATGCCCTTACTAATTAAAAGCTAAATCTTTTTCAGCCTTAAACATATTTAAGGATACAGCCTCTGCAATCCTCTGTGGTAAACAATTCCACAGGTTCACTATATTAAGACAAAAACAAACCTGCTCCTCTTCATAACTGGAGACTCCAACTGAAAGATTGTGCCCTCTAGTCAAAGACTTGCAGAGTCAGAGTCATACAGCACAGAAACAGACCCTTCAGTCCAACTCATCCACGTCAACCAGGGATCCCAATCTTATCTAGTCCCATTTGCCAGCATTTGGCCCATAATCCTCCAAACCCTTTCTATTGATATATCCATCCAGCTGCCTTTTAAATGTTGTAACTGCATGAAAAAGTTACCCCTCAGGTCCTTTTTAAATCTTTCCTCTCTCACCTTAAACCTACGCATTCTAGTTTTGGACTCCCCTACCCTGAGAAAAAGGCTATCCACCCTATCCACATCTCTCATGATTTTATAAACCTCGAGAAGGTCAGCCCTCAGCCTCCAAAGCTTCAAGAAAAATAGCCCCAACCTATTCAGCCTCTCCGTATAACCCAAAGCCTCCAGTCCTGGCAACATCGTTGTAAATCTTTTCTGCACCTCTCAAGTTTAACAACATCTTTCCTTTAGAAGGACAACCAGAATTGTACATAGTATTCCAAAGGTGGCCTCACCAATGTCTGGTATAGCCAAAAAATAACTTCCCAACTCCTATACTCAGTGTTCTGACCAATGAAGACAAACTTGACGAATGCCTTCTTCACCACTACACTGGCTTTCTGTGACTCCACTTCCAAGGAACTAACACTCCCCAGGACTGCGCCATTAACTGTATAAGTCCTGGCCTGGTTTGCTTTACCAAAATGCAGAACCTCAGACTTATCTAAATTAAACTCCATTTGCCACTTCTTGGCTCACTGGTCCATCGAATCAAGGTCCCACTGTACTCAGATAATCTTCATCACTGTCCAATACATCACCTATTGGAATCATCTGCAAACTTACTGACCATGCCGTCGATACTCACATCCAAATCGTTTATATACATGAAGAAAAGCAGTGGACCCAGCATCGATCCTTGCGCAACAAGGGGGAACAACACCTCTCCATCCGACCTGTCAAGATTCCTAACAATCATGAATGTTTCAACAAGGTTGCTTCTCAGTCTTCTAAACCCCAATGAATGTAGGCCCAACCCATCCAACCACTCCTCAAAACAAACTCTCCATATCCAGGATCAACCTAGTGAACTTCCTCTGGACTGCATTCAATGCCAGTACAACAAACATTTTATTTACTGGCACCTATGGTACCAGGAGTGTACTGGTTAATCAAACATTCCAGTTGACCAAGAGGTCAAAGTAATCAATGTAAAATCACACACTAAGTAAAAGAAACATATTGCAGGGGTTATTTACCACATAAAGCACTTAAACAATAATGGAACTTTGTCTTAAATAAAACTTACTGGCAAAGAGCTTTCTCACTTGCACCCTCGACTAACTACTCGGATATTGCAGTGCTCGCAATAATACAGTAAACTTTGTGGCATTTGAGGTATATAATTTTGGCCGGTTTATTGAAGAGTGCTAGTTCAAAAGTTTGCTGTAAATCTTTCTGAGATAGGGGGCCAAAATGGTCCCCAATATTCCAGCTGTGGTCCAGTTTGTGCTTTCTATGGTTTTTAGTAAGACTCCCATACTTTTATACTCCTTTTTTGAAATAAAGGCCTACGTTCCATTTGGGTTCCCTATTTCCTGCTGAACTTGGATGCTAGCTTTTTATGATTATGCACAAGGATTCGCAAATCCCTGTGGTCTCTTTCTCATTTAAATGATATTGTGAACCTCTATTCTTCCTGGAAAAGTGCTTAACCTCACATTTTTCCACATTATATTTCATCTGCCAGGTTGTGGCCTACTCTTCATTTGTCTATATCACTCTGCAGACTCTTCATGTCATCCCCAGAACTTGCCTTCCCACCAATTTTTGCATCGTTTACAAACCTGGCTACAGTGGATCACTTTCCTCATCTAAGTCATTAATGTGTGTTTTAAAAGATTGTGGCTCCAGCACAGATCCCTGCGTCACTCTACTATTTAGACGTTGCAATCCTGGAAATTCTCCCCCTTATCCAAACTGTATCTTCTATTATTAGCCAAATCCCTATCCATGGTAATACACTATCCTCAACACCATGGGCTCCTATCTTATAAAGTAGTCTTATACGCGGTACCTTATCGAATGCCTTCTTGAAATTCAAATAGATTACATCCACTGTTTCCCTTTTATCTATCCTGCTTGCTTCTTCAAAGTTTTGTAATAATTTTAACAGGCATGATTTCCCCTTCATGAAGCCATGCAGACTCTGTTTTGTTATATTATTTATTTTAAATACTCTATTTCACTATTGACTATATTATAGACTCGAGCATTTTCCCAGTCACAGATTTTAAGCTAGCTGGCCTATCGTTACCTGTTTTTCTGTGATCATCATCCCATAAATCTGACACTTGATCACCTCATTCCCAAGAGCCAGGTCTAGCTGTGCTGCTTTTCTCATTGGACTGTAAATAAATAGTTGCAGAAACCTTTCATAATTTTAAATAATTCCTCTTTCATCACCTTCAGCTTTCAATTTGAAAGAAATGATCCTAAGCTGTTTTTTCTTTCCTGATGGTACTGCCATCATCTGTAAATCTTTGTTATACCTTCTCTGGTGTTACGAGATCCTTTGCAACATGTGGACCAGAAACTGAGTGCAACTGTGTTGTTTGACCAAGGTTCTATACAAGGTTAGAATAAATTCTCTGCTTTTCAATTCTATCCTTCCAATGCATCGCTTGCCTATTTATGATGTTAATAGTTTATTACTGTAGATACATGCTCCGTCAAAAAACTAGCACAATTAATAATTTTGTTTAAAATATGATCTGTCACATGATGCATGTGAGTCACAAGTCTTAAACACTGCCCATAAAATTCTGAAAAGGACAGTCAGATCGATCCTGGAAGACTTGAAAATGAAAATCATGTTTAGCTTTGAGAGATAAGCATTCTTTCCAGTCCTATCACATATTCCCATTATGCCAGGAGCATCCTGAGTGGAGCAAGTCTCCAGACTTTCTTTCCCTAGCATTGCCACATATCAGTGCCACTTTCCTCCCTCCCGACAGATCCTGCAGGCAACCCCATCCACACACCTTAAAAAGGCTTCTGACTTTGAGTCTAACATTTCAACAGCAATCCAGGCAAAAATGAAACACCAACTTCACAATCAACAGAATTTTCACCTTTACACTGTCAAACTTTGAAAATCCCTCCTTTAATGTTCTTTGTCAAACGCAACCAATCCCTCTTTACAGTGGTAAAAACCCTTAGAACTAAGAACAGACTAGTGGAAAACCACAGCACTGTAGTCCACTTAGGGCTACTAACCAAAAGCAACTATTGCCAGGAAAATCCCTGGACTGCAACACCACATCACTTCCACCAAAGGGCCCTCAACCAATTCCGTTAAGCCCAAGACCAACAACTATCCCTCAGCTCTAGCAAATTCAAAGCCGATTCCATTAACATCTCAGATTGACAATGCTCGTAAAGCCCAGTGTTTTTTCCCCTTGGTCTTCAGAATTACAGTATACTTTCCAGGTGAAAGAACTTAAAAAGGGAGATTGCAAAAGATTAAGGGAGAATGGGGGAGGCTTATATTTACTGTGCTCATGTTGACCAAGCATGGAATGTACATTTATTAGTACAGAGTATAGCAGTAGGACTACAACGAAAACCACTACTTAAAAGATGGAAACCATGACTTGTCAAACCTCAGCATGTTCTATAACAAAGCTACTATGGCATTGTTACATGATGTGTCCCAAAGTCTTAACTTCTGTACTCTAATTCTTTTTCTGTTACACGGACTGTTACAAGACACTAAGACTATGTTTCTTACTGCTCTTAAAAGTAAAAAGATCAGAATTTGGGAAATATTATTTGATTTCAAATAAGATCTGCACCTCACTGAGAGGCAAATATTCAAAATCTCATGCATTTTCCTCCTCTATCATTAAACTTTGTTTTCTTTCTATTCTTCCCCTTATGACATATTCCATTGTGCATCCGAAGACTGTGCATGTTTGACGTGCGGTCAGAAGAGGCGGTTGTTATATGAGTTTTGCTAGGAAAGGGAGAAAGGACAAGGCACTAGAGCAGGGTGATGATACAGGAAATGATATTCACAGCCTGGCAAAACAGAGTACACATAATTAAGAAAAGGAAAGAAGAAAAAAGGAAGAAAAGGAAAATAGGGATCATTGATCTCAACATAGTAAAACCGAGGGTTAGAAATGCAGTGCCTTCTGGTTAAATACAGGCAATTACAAGGATACAAAGATGGAGTTGTTGAAAGTGGACTAGGAAAATAGGTTAAAAAGGCAGGATAGTAGAAAAACAGTGGTAGACATTTAAGGAGATATTTCATAACTCCCAAAAAGATATAATCCATTGGGGGAAAAAAAAACTCTAAAAAGGACGCAACATTTTATGCCAAGTTAAAAATCATTTATGGAAAAAGCATGCAATACTGCAAAGATTAATGGTACATCAGAACAGTAAGCAAACTTTAGAAACAAATGAAGAATTGCTAAAAGTAAATAAGGGCAGAGGAATTAAGCATGAGAAAAAGTTAAAATATGCACACACAGTAAGCTTTTACAAATACACCAAAAGCAACTGAATGGCTGAGTTGAGTGTTAGCTCCTTACAGGGTGAAACTGGGAAACTAATAACAGAAACAAGGAAATAGTAGGTAATTGAGATCAGTTTCCACAGGAGAAGACAGAAAAACAAAGATCAATTGAAATCAAGAGAAGAGAAAGGAGAAAGGGACTTAAAATAATTATGAACACTAGATTAAAGTTACTGGGAAAACTATTAGAACCAAAGGCTGACAAATCCTTCAGACTGATGGAAAATAGCTATAGAGAAGGTGGTTGCAATCTTCCAAGATTTCACAAAGGTCGTGGTGGATTGGGACGTGGCAAATATATTGTCTGTGCGAGAACGGAGGGAGAGAGAGGAGAGAGAGAGAATGAGCAAAAGAGAGCACACGTGAGTGCGAGAGAGAGAGAGAGCGAGCGCGAGAAACAGAGAGAGCGAGCGCGAGAGAGAGAGCGAGCGCGCGAAACAAAGAAAAAAGAGAAAGAAAGACGGACACAGAGACACACGAAGCAGGCAATACACAGTGAGCCTAACATCAGGTCCAAAGGAAAATGCCAGAATCCATTATTAAGTAATAGCAGGTCATTTAAAAAAAAAAAAATCAATGCAATCAGGGATCATCAACAAGGTTTTGTGAAAGCAAAATAGCATTAGAGTAATCAATACATCAGAATTCTTTAAGGAATTATAGAAAGGTGAATATTGGGGAAACCAGGAGATGTGGTGCATTTGGAATTCCAACAAGTACTCAATATGGTGCCACACAATATACGAGACCATGGTGCTTGAATTTTAAAATTCATTCACAAGATGACAGCATCACTGGCTAAGCATTTACTGCCCATCTCTAATTGCCCAGAGGATAATTAAGAGTCAGCCACGTTGCGGTAGGTCTAGAGTCACTTGGACGCCAGACCAGCTAAGGATGGCAGTTTCCTTCCTTAAAAGACATTAGTCAACCGAATAGGTTTTTCCAATAATCCACAACGGTCATCAGTCGAATCTTAATTCCAGATTTGTACTGAATTCAAATTCCTCCATCTGTTGCAGCAGGATTTGAAGCCGGTTCTCCAGAACATTACCTCAATCTCTGGATTAACAGGGTGTTGAATTTGTTAGCAAACAGGATGCAGAGAATTCCGAAAAATATCATTTTCAGATTTGCGAACTTTAACTGGTCCTCAACTACACAGTCCTCATTATTTGAGAGAGATAGGGCCACAAACTGCCCTCTGATAATGAAACATGCAGATAACGCTACTATGTGCGTTGAAGACCACAAGATCAATTTACTGTGAACAATGTGGGGAGACAAAAATAAGGTCTGAGATTATTTGCAATTCTTATCGATGACTTGGCTGAAGAGACCAAGCCAATGGTAGCTATATTTGCTGATGACACAAAGATCGGTTGGATAACAATGTGAATGGAGAGACACTGGAATTTAGACAGGTCAACTGAGGGGGCAAAAATATGAAGAAAGTGCGGGAAAACGTAACAGAGATAGTAGGAACTGCCAATGCTGGAGAATCTGAGATAACAAGATGTAAAGCTTGATGAACACAGCAGGCCAAACAGCATCAGAGGAGCAGGAAGGCTGACGTTTCGGGTCCAGACCCTTCTGCAGAAAGGAGAGAGAAGAGTCTGAAGAAGGGTCTCGACCCGAAACGTCAGCTTACCTGCTCCTCTGATGCTGCTTGGCCTGCTGTGTTCATCCAGCTCTACACCTTGGTATCTGGGAAAATGTAAGTTCTCTCACTTTGGCAGGATAAACAGAACAACAGTTTATTATTTGAATGGAGAAAGAGTACAAAACCTATGCTAGGGAGGGACCTGGAAGTGCTGGTTAATGTATCACAAAAAGCTAACATGCAGGTATGAAAGGTGGCAAGGATAGTAAATTGCAAGGAGAATGGAGTATAAAAGAAGGATAATGTTACATTTGGTGTACAGGGCCTGTCATCACATCTGGAGTACTGCATACAACTTTAACCTCCTTAAACGTGGGATAATAAGTACATTGTTCTGAGAAGGTACAATTGATGATTCCTGGAAAGATGGGGTTGTTGTAGGAGGGAAGGCTAGGCTCGTTAGGCCTCTACTCATTGGAGTTTAGAAGAAAGAGCATGATCTTATTAATACATTCATACAAACATACAAGATTCTGACAGGACCTGAAAGAGTGAGTTGCCAGGAGGATGTTTCTTCTTGGCGAGCGCATGTGTGTGCTTGTGTGTTGTGGGGAAGCAGCGAGTGAAACAGAAGGATGACGGCCTCTGTGTGAAAATGAGAGTCTCAATTAACAGACAAGGAGGAATATCATCCCTCCAGAAGTAGCTAGACTTTGCAATTCTCTATCCCAGAAACCAGCAGAGGCTGAATTAGTGAATATAGTCAAAGCTATGTTTGACAGATCTTTGATTAGCAAGGAAGAGTTATGGGAGTCAGGCAGGAAAATGGCATCAAGCCCATAACTGATCAGCCATGGCTTTACTGAACAGCAGAACAGCTCAAAAGTGCTAAATAATACATGCTTACTCGTGTTTTGTATCATCTTGTGCATTGTTTCATGCTAATGTATAATTCATTAGCATCACTGGCGTGGATATTAATTGAGTATCGCTATCACTTTCAATCACATTATGAAGGTGCATCCATTTTTATTGAAATTTAAATTAATGATCATGATGATTTATGAAATCTTCTAGATGGTAGGAAACATGCTGAGGTGCCAAGTAGGTAAAGGCTGTTGGTTTGTCTAGTGAAGATAAATTGAACTAATTAAAGATAACATTACTGGAGCCTTCATCTGGCATCCTCCATAAACTTAGATCATCAAAAAAATTGCTACTTCTACTATCCTGATGGCAAGCAGAAATTCTGCAGAAAAAACTAAAGAAGTTAAAATTACAAAAAGATACTGAATAGGCAGGCATTGTGAAAGCCCCGATACACTTTCCCCAAAATATACAGCTATTTAGGCTTATTCCCACTCAAAATATTAAATTTATCTGAAAAATGGACTATAATTTACATATAAAACAAAGTGTCAGAGCTTTTGTGGGCTATTTAGAGATAATGAATAACTTCAGTAATTACTGTAAAATCTAAATAGCAAAAGCTGTGAAGCAGTTTTTGATTTCTCCAGATCTCATTGCATTAAATGAAATGATTAAAGTTCGTTATTGACACTCCATTGATCTAAACATGGTTCATTAGTGGTGATTCATGAGATTAAAAACTTAGAGAGTTCGCATTTTACCTATACTGTGCTTTGTACATGAAATGAATTGATTTCAGTGTACATAGGCTGAAATCTTTCAAGACTATCCAGTGTATAAGGAAGGCCTTTCAAATGCACAAGTCCAACATTACAATGTTAACTCCCCTTGCATCAGGCTTTCCTCATGCAAGCACAGCATAAACACTTAGCGAAGAAGAGTGACTGAAGTTCCAGAATATTTATTTCATGCGAGATAGTTAGCCATATACACCTCCACGATTCGAAATACTGTTCTGCTGCTTATCACAAAGTATTTCAACATGAAATGGTAAAATGGAGTGACTGCGCACTTTTGAAACAGTCTCTCAAACTTCCAATAAAAGTGGTCCTGACCTCCCAACAGCATGTAATTTTATTCAGTTCATGATATTGCTCTGACCTTTGCCAGTTACAGCTCTAATTTTCCCCATCAGCAACTCTTTTTCATTTACCACTTTATCAGCTTTCATTCTGAAGCTGTTTTAGTCACATTTGTTTTTTTAAAAATATTTTTGAGTACCTGCAATCATTCAGCACCTTTAATATAACTAAAAAGTCCCAGGTCTGTTCACGGATGCACTAAACAGCATATGACAGTGCCACAAAGAGACACTTGGAAAGACAACTGAAAGCTTAGTCAAAGAGATGGGTCATAAGAACG
Organism: Ginglymostoma cirratum; assembly: GCA_024137785.1. Lineage (NCBI taxonomy): Eukaryota > Metazoa > Chordata > Chondrichthyes > Orectolobiformes > Ginglymostomatidae > Ginglymostoma > Ginglymostoma cirratum. The sequence continues at coordinate 22,789,686 of JAHRHZ010000045.1, read as the reverse complement.
GACTTGAAGAAGAGATGGAAAGTCCCAGTGCTTAAGCTAAATATGTACAGCCAATAATGGATAGGCAATAGAAATTGGAACTGTCCACAATGCCAGAACTGAGGGAACACAAAGCACAAACGGGTCTGAACTGAAAGAGGCTAGAAATGGATAAGACCATTGTGGCATCTGAACTGAAGAGGGAATCTTTCTTAATAGAGGTATTGTCAGCTTAGGAGTAAAAGTAGGTCATGTGCATATCATCTTGCAGTTTTCAGCTTCTTAAAATTCTTTTGAAATTATATTAACATATTATTTGCCTCTCTCTTTTGGTTAATATAGTAGCAGATTCAATTCCTTCCACCATCTCGATTTGCTTCAGTTAGTTCTACAAAACACCTTCGCCTCTCCTACGTTAGTTTTTCCAACTTCTAAATCAAATATTGCTCAAATTACCTAATGCTGTCCGCTAGAAATTGCTGACTAATTATGTAGGAAGGTCTATACAAAGAAAATATATGGCTAAAACAATATTGCCATAGCCAGATTTACGGCTAAACATTAATGTTGGAAAATCTTACGTCTGCTACATGTTGGATATTAGTTCTTGGCTTATTCGATCAATTGACTGTACTTCAAGTTGCTTCATTTTGACTATGCTAGAAGTGAAACAAATCCAGATTTGTCAAAGATGCCAAAATGGACAATTGCACATTTTTCCAAATTCTATTTGGCAAATCTTTGAGCAACTGTCAATATTGTTTTGAAACCTCATGTTCTTCACAAATTACATTCCTACTATGACATTAAAATCTATATAAATCATATTTTCTATCATTTGTTTTAGAACTGGGATTTGAGCTAGTGGTATTTGTGCTTTCATCTTTTTGTATGCCTGAACGTGTTTAATGATTAACTTGCAAGTATTTCTGTAGCCATGGTGATTTGATTTTTAAAAAGTCACCTCCCCTTGATCAGCATATATATCTTTGCTTTCTACTATTCTAATCTAGCTCCCCTTTCACACAAAGGTACTTGCCTCAATTATTCTTTATTACTTTTAACTAAATATTTCTTTTCCAAAGTTCAATACCGGATTTCTTAGTGACCTTATATTTATAACTTCTGGCTTTGGAGTCTGCTTTCTCTGCATCTACCCCATCAGTTCTTTTCATCGTCTTAAAAACTTATAATCAGATCAGCCATCAGCTGTTATCTGTCTCACGGGGAGAAAAGGAATTCCAACCCATTCAGTCTTTCCTGATAGTGTCTAATTTCTGTAAATAAAAATGACATGACTAATTTAGTCATTGTAAATGAATACAAGTTTAATAATTCAGCCATATGGTCCACTATACGTGTGCTAGCTCTGTGAAAGAGCTCACCACATGGAAATATGCCCCTCTCTTCTCCTTCCCCACAGCCCTTTTGTCTTTTACACATATTTACAGAAACTCCAGTTGAAAGTCACTTTTGATCTTACTTTTCCCAACCTTTCATCACTGTATCCCATATCACAATAACTGTGTAAAACACATGTTCCTCTGGATGTTTTCCAATTATCTAAAATCTGTGTTCACAGGTTATTGATCTTATCAGTTTTTCAATACCTACTCTCATCAAATTCCACAATTTGGCCTCTGGAATATAATGAGGACAAATGTAAGGTTGTTCATTTGGCAGGAAGGAAAACCAATTTACTACTGAAAGGGAGATTTCATAATTCACTGGTACTTAAGGATCCAAGTGTTCTAGTGCATAAATTATAAAGTGTGCAGGCACAAACAATTAGGAAGGTAAACAGAATTTTGTTGAAGGTTTTACTGCAGCAGTACAAGGCACTGGTGAGACCTAATCCACAGTACTGAATACCAAAAGATGATCTTATTGAAACATTCAAGATCCTGAGGGGACAGAACAAGGTGATACCCAGAAAGATGCTTCCCTCGTAAGACAAAATTGAGGAAAATGTTGTTTTTTCCCTCTCTGAGGGTTGAGAGTTTAGAAATATCTTCTCCAGAAAGCTTCCCCACTTCTTTCCTCACACCCCCATTTAAAAGAGGGTGCAAAGACCCAATGCTTTCAATACTTTTCTTCATCAAGTACATGTTCTTAGGTTTCATCACCCTAACAACACAGCAAGTCTATAATCATAGACGAAAGTTATGCCAAACAAACTGCTTTTTTTGGTTCTACTGCAGCAACGACAGATGATTCACTGTGCTTTTGGCAGAAAAGCATTATGTGCGGCCCAATAAGATATTGCCAAATAAAACAGTAGTACCTAGAGGCCAACTACTCTCAATTACAATTAAGTTTAGCGTAACCATTCCTGTGTTAAAACCAACAGACAATAATATCTTAGTAAAACCCAGAAGAACTGTGGATGCTGTATATCAGAGACGAAAACAGAAACTTCCTGTGACCCTAAGGAAGGTTCACCAGACCCAAAACGTTAACTGTCATTTCTCTTAACAGATGCTGCCAGTCCTGCTGAGCTTTTCCAATAATATGCTTGTATCTGTTTAGGACATTCAACATGTATTGTACTTTTATTTAAAAGCATCAGAATTGTCGTTTTAAATTTGGACACTGGATGAGGTCAGCATCTAACGCTGGAGGAACAACACCTCATATTCTGCCTCAGGAGCCTATCGCCCAGTGGCTTCAACATAATTCACCAGTTTCAAAATCTCCCCACCCTTGGCCTTTTACATGTCCAACCTTCCTTCCCAGCCCTGCCTCCTTGAGCTATCCACTCCACCCCTTCCACTGACCTATCACCACTACCCCCTACCTGCATCCACCTACCTTCCGCTAAGCCCACCTCTCCTCCATTTATTTCCGAACTCCCTTCCCGAACCCAGTCCTGTTGAGGGGTCCCGACCTGAAATGTTGACTTTCCTGCTCCTCTGATGCTGCCTGACCTGCTGCATCCCCCCATCTCCACACTGTAGTGACTCTGGCTCCAGCATCTGCGGTTCTTGCTTTCGCCATCTAATACCAATTCCTGATTGCCCTGAAGAAAGTGCTGGTGAGCTAACTTCTTCAACCACTTCAGATCTTGAGGTGTAGGCACACCCACTGTTGTTAGGAAGGCAGATCCAGGATTTTAACCCAGCAATACTGAAGGAATGGCAACTCAGTTCTAAGTCAAGAAAGTGCATAATTGGGAGGGGACCTGAAGGTGTTCCCACACATTTGCTGCCATTGTCCCTTTAGGTAGTAGTGTTCAGGGATTTGGAAGGTAATATGAAAGGGAGTTTGGCAAGTTATTGCAGTGCATCTTATAAATGATAAAATTTGGTCCTACCGCGCTTCAGTGCTAAAGGCACCGAATGCCAACGATGGTGGATCAGACGCTAAACAAACAAGTTGCATTGTACTGGCTGATGTCAAGCTTATGGAGTGTTGGTGGACCTGCACTGATCCAGGCAAGTAGATTTTTTGATCACAGTTCCCTCACCAGCCCTGCAGACCCAGTATTGCAGCTATATCCTTTGGAACTTGGCCAGCTCAGTCAATAATGGTGCTACTAAGCCACATTTAGTGATGGACATTGAAGTACCCCTGCTACAGTACATTCTGTTCCCTTGCCATCATCAGTGCTTCTTCCAAGTGGCATTCAACATGAGAGAGTACTGATTCATCAGCTGAAAGCGGGGTGGCGGTGAAAATGATAGGCAGTAATCAGCAAGTTTCCTTGTCCACATTTGAACTAAGACTTCATGGGAGTCCTCTGTATTGATTCCAGACCCCAAGTGAATCCTTCCCAACCCATACCCGAAATGTGGTGGCACATCTGGTGGGTGTCTTGCTCATAGATAAGTATGGTAATGAGTGTCTGCGGCAGTATCTGTATTTATGATTCCAAAATACAATCATGTCAGATTACTACTTGACATGTCTTGGGGGCACAGCTCTCCCAATTTCAAGATGTTAACAGGGGGAACTGGCAGGGTCAACAGGACTGCTGCCACTTCTAGTGTTTATGTTGATGTTGATCAGCAGGTCCATGCAGTTTAACATTTTTAATTGGACTTCATAGTGGTTTGGCACAGTTGAGTGCTTGCTTATCCATTCACAGCGCATTTAAGAGAAAACCACATTGCTGACTGGAGTCACATGTAAGCCAGACCAAGTAAGGATGACTGATGTCAAAGTCTGATTTTTGAAAAACAATTTACAATGGCTACGTAGTCATCACTGGGTTAGTTTTTAAATTCCAGATTTTTTAAATAGAATTCAAATTTAACCATTTGCCATGGTGGGATTCAAAACCCCGTCAGAACATTAGTCTGGGACTCTCGATCACTGGTCCAGCGACCTTAGCACTCAGCCAGCACATTCCCTGAATTTAATATGTAAACATTTAATCTCTGTTTTAATAATTACTGATCGAAAAGTGACGTGTGTCAAAACTGATTGGGCAAAGACAACTATCGTAAGGAACAAGATTTTAAAATGAAGAAGGAGAGAGTGAAGGGATATTAAAGTAGCTTTACAACTACCAAAGTACAATAAAATGTCCAGGTAGCGTTCTACTTCAATAACCAAATCCCCCTTACAATGTTAATTTAGAGATCCTTAACAATACATTTCTAAACTTCGTCATTTCCAGCACTGTATTAAGTTGGTGCAGATTTTCTCAAATCTGCTACCTGACTGGCGCCAAAAAAAAATCTGGGAGCACTACATAGCACAGTAACTTCTTTCAGGTGTACCGTTTGCGTTTGCTGTCAATAATACAAGAAAAAAAAAACGAGTCGGCCTCAAAAGTAACTTAATTTCAAAACGTAGCACTGTACCTTTCTGAAGTAACTTGACGTCGCCGTTTTCTTTCTTGGCCCCGTGTTTCTTCTCCTTCTCTTTGCTGCTGTTGTTGTACTTTTCCTTGGAAGGTTTATTTGATTTTGAGTGAATGTAGAGCGAGGAGTAAACAGGGGGATGGGGACGAGGAGCAGGTGAAGGCACTGTATATTTAGAACTCACACCAAGTTCAGAACAATTTTTGATAATGTTACTACTGTCCTTCTCCCGGTCTCTGTCCCTCTCTTTCTCATCATTAGCCTTCCTCTCCGGTAACAAACTAGTCGGCGACGGCGCGCCACGCACTTCCACTTTGGGTTTACCGTAACCATCGAGCAATGGCTGCATCTTCCTTTTCTTGGCCACTGTCTTACGGTGATCCGAAGAATGCAGAGCCGGATTCACTTTGAGAATCTCGGTACTAGTTGTTGGGGGCAGCTCAGTCCGCTCCTCGCTATCATCTTTCTCCATCACGACACGTACATAACTCAACTGCGCCATTTTGAACCTTGGGCCAAAGAGAAATCTCTCTAAGCTGACGTTTGGAGGGGTATCAGCGCCAACCTAACGAGAACATCTAACCGGCTCACTGATTGGCCACATCACACGTCAATCATCGACCGGGCTGGCTTCCGTTAACCTTTAAGACGGAAGTAGTAAGCCTGGGAAAGGGGCGAGGCTTGTTGGACGAGAAGTGATAAAGTTGGTGACTTCTGAGTATGTATTATCGAGGAAGATGTGAAAATGTTACAAAAAAAGTTCAAAAAGCATCATTACAATATTTTCAAATCAATTTTAAATATGCATATACATTGAAAGACTACAGCACATTATATAGATTTTTTTTGGAATGCGCAAGGGATTTAACGCCGAAAGGATTAATTCCGGTGTGACATCAGGAGTGTCTCCCACGTGGGGCCGGAGCTGCTGTCGTTACCATCGGCCTGCGGATCTTACGGATGAAGTCTTAATGGGAACGACAGACTTCCCAAACTTCCCAAATAATTTGAAGTAACTGATTCCCTTTACTTTCCTTTATCATCTCAGTTCGGATGTTTCGGAAGAACCAGAGGCCTTGTTTGTGCCACTCAGGCGTTCGTGTCAATCGCGGCTCGGTGGAAACTGCCCAGGTCCGAATCCGGCTGCAGTGGTTTAAACAGTTAGTCCACACTTTCTACCGGAGTGTGTCGTACTTTTAAACCGAGGACCAGACCTCCCTCTCAACTATTTCATAATTGTTAGAGCACAGACGCTACATCTAAGATGCCTTGCTCATGTTTTTATTTTCTAACCAGCATCACTAAAAATAGGTTATAACGTCCAGATATCATTTGTTTTGCACAAATAAGATTTGAGAATCTTATGCAAACATGAAGACGGATACAAAGCTTATTCCGTGGTTAAAATACAGCATACGTTTCAGGAAATTGGATCACCTAGGCGAGAGGGGCATCCTTTCCGCTAAGCATGGAGCTTTTATTTGCCCTTTTCCGCCTCCTCTTAACCACCACCTTCGCCACCCCCCTGCCCCCGGGGCTCGATCAGTTCTAGGCCAACTGTTTTCTCGCTATCCAATAATGCCAGACTCATTGAACCTACAGAGAGCTCTTAGGTGGAGGACAGTTTTACTGAACTGTGCCAACTTCAGTTTCTTTGTTTATAAAGCACCAGAACTAGGTTATTCCACTACCTGTGCCCTAAGGAAGTATCTAAAGCTGTTCAGCTTTATTAACGAGCAAGGCTGTCCAATACGGGAACAAAAACAAAGTTGCTGGAAAAGCTCAGCAGGTTTGGCAGCATCTGTGAAGGAAAAAAAAAACAGGTAGTGTTTCATGTCCGGTGCCCCTTCCTCAGAGGGGTCTTAGTTCTGAGGAAGGGTCATCAGACGCGAAACGTTAACTGTTTTTTCCTTCACAGATACTGCCAAACCTGAGCTTTTCCAGCAACTTTGTTTTTCTTCCTGTTCCTGATTTACAGCATCTGCAGTTCTTTCAGTTTTTATTTAAGTCAAATATAGGGATCACTAAAAATTAGCATAAATATTTACAATGGTAGGAGGCTACCTAATTTGTACTGCTTTTGCCAATCCTGCAAAAGGAGGCAAAAGTATGAATTGCAGAAAATAGCTGAAGCATAGTTGGAGACTAGCACACAACGTTTGAAGAAATGAGTTAGTGATTCAAACAGACTCAATTTAACAAGTACTGAAAACTCCAATTACCAGTGGGGATTATGCATTATAAGTCATGAAACCACAATGCTTTGATGCAGGTCTGATACCAAGAAATTTATTGACACTAACTTCAATTAAATCTAATACATATGCCAGTTAGATGGTAGTGGAGTAGGGCTTCTGAGACTCGGACTCATCTACTCATTTAGTTTTCTTTAAAGTTGCCCCCTCGCTCTTATTTTACTTGCCTCTTGTGGAAGAGTTCAGTCACATTGACTGCATTGGCAGCAGTGGGTGGGCCCAGTACAGACTTGCAGCAGAAATGACTTTGTAGAAGCCACCAGGAACCCATCGAACCCAGGTGATCACAGCACCAACTCATGGCTGCTACAGCAGAGGCGAGTTTGGGTTCCCAGCAGCATTTACATCCACTACAGACTCACGGAGGCAGTGGCAGAGGCGAGTTTAAGCCTTGTACAAGACTTAATGGCAGCAGTTGCAGCAGCAAGGTGAACCTAAAGCAAACTCATGGCAGGAGAGTCAAGTCTGAGCTGGTGAGGTACTTGGTGGCCTCTGCATTGGCAAAGGTGTCTGTGGAGGTGAGATGGCACCAAAGAGCGGTGACTTTCATTCCAGCAGCAGTGGCTTGGTGAAAGGGACTTGTCACCACAGCCATGGTGGAGTACTCAAGAAGGACTATCAAGTTGAACACTATTTCTCTGTCTTTATATTCTGTTTTGCTTTATTTTTCTGTGGTAAGATGGTGCTGGAGAGTGGTGACACTAGACAGTGCTCTTCACTATTTCGTAACAAAGTGCAAGTACTAATAAATAAATCAAATCAAACTCAAACATTGAGTTACATGAAAAAGCATAAAATGCTCCAAAGTCTGTGTGGAGCTGAAAGAACACAGAGGCCAGGCAGCATCAGAGGAGCAGGAAAGTTGACGTTTTGAGTCAGGTTACCTTGTTCGTTTTCTGAAGAACGGTCCTGACCCGAAACGTCAACTTTCCTGCTCCTCTGATGCTGCCTAGCCTGCTGTGTTCCTTTAGCTCCACACAGTCTGACTCCAGCATCTGCAGTTCTTGCTATTTAAAATAAATTGCAATTCTATAATCAGAAAAGGAAATATTAACTTTTTTCTCAGCTTAGAAATATCTATCTATCCTTGGTCCCCTAATGCTGACCTCTGGTCTTGACTTTCCCAATGCACCGCCAGTCAGTTGTCCACATTCTACTTTCTATAAATTGGAGGTCATCCAAAAGTCTGCCTGTGCCTTTACTCATGCAAAGTCTCATTTGCCCATTACCCTACTGTTTGATTGACAGAAACTCCCAGTGCTTCTAAATTAAAGCACATATATTGGTTTTCAGATCCATGCAAAACCAATATCTCTATTCTGTCTATTCCTGATTTGATTGTCCATTAATGGTGGCTATGCCTTCAGCAGCCTAGGCTTTGAACATTCCAGAATTTCCTTCGTATACCTATCCATCTCACTTTCACCAAGTTTTTGTTCAACTATCCTAATGTGGCCTTACATGATTTGTTAACAGTTGCTTTGCAATGCTGTGAACTGCCTTGAGACTTGTTTTTTAAAAAAACAGCAATTTTGTAGTAGCATCAAAACTTTCAAAGCCTGAAAACACATCTTCCTCAGCCAGACTCATCTCAATCCTGAGCCACAGCATGCATTTCCACAGCAGTGCTTTCTTTACAGTCAGTCATACAGCATGGAAACAGACCTTTTGGTCCAACCAGTCCATGCAGACCATAATCCCAAACTAAACTAATCCTACCTGCTCCTGGCTTATAGCTCTCAAAATCAAAAATTCATGTACCTATCCAAATCATCCACCACTTCCTCAGGAAGTTCATTCCACACATGAACCATCTTCTGTGTTAAAAAATTGCCCCTCATCTTTTAAAAGATTTCTCACCCCTTAAAAATATGTCCCCTAGTCTTGAAATTCCCCATCCTAGGGAAAAGACACCTACCACTAACGCTATCTATACCCCTCATGATTTTATTAACCTTAAGGTTACCTCTCAACCTCTTATGATCCAGTGAACAGAGTCCCAGCCTATCCCCAGCTTTTATAACTCAAACCTTCCATACCCAGCAACATCCTGGTAAATCTCTGCTAAATCCTCTGTAGTATCACTGACAAGAATTAGTTGTTACTGTGCTGGAGGCCACCATTTGGCTCATGTCTGTACCAACTCTCCCTATGAGCAATTCAGGAGTTCTATTCTCCAACTTTCACCCCATAACCCTGCATATTCTTTTTAGATAACAGTGTAACTCAGATTTGAACATTTCAGAGTCTCAGGAAGTCCATTCCAGAACTTAATCATGAAAAGGCATGAAAGTTTGTTTTTCTCATTGCTTTTACTCTACTCCCCCCGCCCACACCCCCGTCCCCCACCAAATTACTTTAAATCCAGACCCACATGATCTTGAATACCTTGATCAAATCTTCTCAACCTCCTTTTCAACAAAGGACAGAACATTCATATTATGAAGATATGGACGTATCTTCATAATTTAAGTTCCTTGCCCACAGAACTATTCTTGTAATTTTTTTGTGAACAGTTTAGTCAATTTGCTTACATATCCTTCCTAAGTAGCGGCACGATACCAGTGCTGAGGCTGAAGCTGGTGCGGAGGCTGTTCTATATATGTTTTTTGATTGAAGTGTGGGTGGAGAACCATGCCTCCAGGAACTCCCGTGCGTGTCTACTGTTTGGCTTAGGTTGTTAACTGGGATAAAGTAACCATAGTAGCCCAAGCCAAACAGTAGACACGCACGGGAATTCCTTGAGGCATGGTTCACCACCCACACTTCAATGAAAAAACATATAGAATTAGACCCCATATATAAACCCGTACAGATCAAAACCAGAAATGACAGTACTCACCATAACACCTGATCAAAAACAAGCCAGCTCTGCGAGCAAGTCAACAACCTCATCCACAACCCGAGCTACAGATCTTTGCCAAAACTTTGAAACAAGTATTTTTGTACAAATTCAACAGAACCTTCTTATTGTTGTACTCTAAATCCCTAATAATTCGGCCTAGAATACCACAAGCCTTATTAACCACTCAACTTGTCCTGCAAGTCCAATGAATGACTTATACACTAACACCTAGGTCCTTCATCCAAACGTTAGCGTTATGGCTTTTATTTTGTATTGTTTCGATGTTCTGGCCAAAATAAATGATTTCATATTGAACTTCCTCTTTCATCTGTCCTGCTGATTCCATCAAAATGAATTTTGTCCTTCTTAAGTTCTACACTGTTTAGTCATAGTCAGATGTCAACAGCACAGAAAAAGACCATTTGGTCATTGAGTCAGTGCCAGTCAAAACAACTATCCAACTATTCTAATCCCATCTACCAGCACTTGGTCCGTAGCTTTGGCATCACAACTCTATATCTAAATGCTATTTAAATGTTGTGGATGTCCACCTCTATTATCCTTGCAGATAGAGTTCCAGATTTCCACCACTCTCTGTGAAAGAAACTGTTCCCTCATCCCATCTAAACTTCCCATCCCCTGGTTGTTGAAGCCTCCACCAAGAGGAAGAGTTTCTTCTTATCTACCTTGTCTATGCCTCTCAATGATATACAACACAATCATATCCCCTCGCGGAGTCTCCTCTGTTCCAAGGAAATTAACCCCAGTCTATCCAATCATCACAATTAAAACTCTCCTACCCAGGCAACATCCTAGTAAATCTCCTCTGCACCCTCTCCAGTACAATCCTTCCAATAATGGGGATTCTGAACTGCATAATACTCTACCTGTGGCCTAACCAACATTTCATACATTTTCAGCATTACCTCCCTACTCTTGAAAAAATTTTAAACTAATCAAGGCAAGTATCCCTTATGCCTTCTCAACCACTTTATCTACTTGGTCCAGCTACCTTAAGTGGACATGCACACCAAGATCCCTCTGATCCTCAGTGCTTCCCAGAATCCTTGCATTCATGTCTTCCATCACTTTGTTTGTTCTGCCCAAATGCATCAGCTCCAAGTTATCTAGATTGAATTCCATTTGTCACTGACAAGCCCATCTATATCCACCTGTAATCTAAGACTTTCCTTTTTATAACTCCAATTTTTGTACCATCCACGAACTTTCTGATCGAATGCATAATGCTTCTACGTTTCGTACTGCAAACTGAGATATAGTGTCCTATACTCATCATTGGTTCATTAGGAAAATTAGAAAGCATCACATCCATGATGCACTGCTATGATTCATCCTTGGTTCCCTCTTATTCACTTTAGAACCAGGATTGAGCTATTAAGACCAAAATCATCAGCTTTAGCTCTATTACCAACCAGTTTTCAGAAACTTGGCATCCCACGTTATTCCTATGTTCAGATTCCCAGATACACTTGGTCAGTTAAGATTGCTTTATTTTGCTCCTGAAACAAGTTACCACCACCCCATCTCTTCCTGCCTGCACTCAAACCCCTCCTCCCTCCAAATCTCTTCTGTCCCCATCCTCTTTTTTTTCCCATTGTACCCTCTCTTCTCCTACCTCTACCTCCTTCCCATAAGTTTGAAGAGCCTGTAGATACCTTTTGATCAATAATCTCAAGGCCATCCACTCAGCTGCTTCTATTTCTTTCCCTTCTTTCTCCAAGAAACCAATGTTGAACCATCAAGCTCCTCCTTTCCCAGCCCTAAATGCATTTCTCTCTAGATACTACTCTTCTACCTCTCCTTGAGCCTGCTTTGAATACATCTCATCCATGGGAGATAAAAGGTACTGCAGATGCTGGAGAATCCGAGATAACAAGCATGGGGCTGGATGAACACAGCAGGTCAAGCAGTATCATAGGAGCAGGAAAACTTGACGTTTCGGGCCTAAACCCTTCAGGGACCCATCTACTTGATTCCATTTGTATTAATATGCAAACCACCTAATTTCCCTCATAAGCACTGCAAGTTGTTCTTCCTTTCTCAGTACAAGGAATTTTGAATAATTTTTGAAATACACCATTTTTAGTTTTCTGTCCAGTAAAGCCAAAGGAAAGCCATTTAGACAACGAGTTAACCAAACCAGCAACAGGTGATTTTAAAATGGTGAACTTCGACTTGAATTTAGATGAATGGTTATTTTAAAAGGCTTGACTAAAACTTCTTTGAAGACTTCTTTCAAACAAATACATAGCACTGCAATTTTGAACAATAACCTTTTGTTCACAGAATTACATTTAACCTGAGAATTAGAATGTTTTGGGAATAAAAGATACATATTTCATAACCACTGTGGTACAATCCAAGAAACATAATGCACTCTGCTTTATGCTTCACCTTATATGTATTCGATTAATCAACAATTAATTCAACAAGGACTGACTTTAAACTCATTGGCTCAGTTATTGTGAAAAGTTTAAAGATTAGTCTAAAGCCTTCTCTCACATTTAAGTGTAAACACAAAATGGCTGTAAAGAATGGATTTAAATCAGTTAAAAGGTTATATAAATTACATTAAACTGATTTCAAACATATCGTAAAGGAAACATACTACTGTAATTTGTTCTATTATCAAGATTAGTAACACACAAAGGCCAAGATCAATTAGTCTATATTAAAATAATGTCAGCCAAAGGTGGCAAGACCCAATTAACATATGGAAAGGGAGGATCTTGAACCTACCCCAAGGGTTAAAACCCCATCTCAAGAAACACCACTTGACTGAAGAACACTTGTTCAACAAAAGGAGAAGCTTTCGTGAAATCGATTAACTCACCAAAAATCAAACATCTGTTCAATTAGCGAAGTATATTCACAACCTATTAATTAGACTTGCGCAGAAAGAAAACAATGACTAATTGTGAATAATCTTGTGTTGCATAAAAAAACGCTCTAGTTTGTTCTTGACCCTTTGTATTCATTTTCTTGACAAAATGTAAATTGTACAAAATATTGTATGTCTCTTCCAGGGTTTTTCTTAAAAAACTTGTTCACAGGAATAGGGAGTTGTGGCGAGGCCAGCATTTATTGCCTGTCTCCACCTGGGTGTTATGAGTCAACCACATTGCTGTGGTTCTGAAGTCGCATGTAGTCCAGACCAGGTAAAGATGGCGGATTTCATTTCCTAAAGAACATCAGTGAACTAGTTTTTTTAAACTGTGGTTACACAGTTGCATATTAGGTCAGCTCTTTATTCCAGATTTTTACTGAATTCAAATTTCGCCATCTGCTGCAAGCTGGCAGTCAAACTCATGTCCCCAAAACATGAGTTGTGGATTACTCGTCTAACAACATTACCACTATACCACCGCTTCTTTTTATGATCTCCATGTTAGTAAACTAGTTCATGTTCAGTGACAAGTAATTAAAAATTTTCTTATTCAAACATAAGAAATGATTTTGTCCATTTCGATCCAAAAACACAAAAAAGCAAACTAGTTTGTTTTAAAACCTTTACTGACAGGTAATATTGTAAAATACAGGATTGTGAGACTGATAGTCCTCGTATTCCCGATGCACGAAAGCACAAACAAAATGCTTACATGATGTTAACAGGATTGCATATTGTTCGAAGGCACTTACTAAATTCAAGGCCAAATGAACAAGAGATCAAAGTGGGATTGGTTATTAACAGCATATAATATAAAAATATCCTTTTGCTTATAATTTACAAAATGTATTATTACAATCTCAACCCCTGTTAAACTGCAATTTCCTGCTTATTTCCAGTAGTTAAGAACACCTGAAAGAATATTTTTCAATAATTTCAGGGCAAATAATTTACAAAAAAATGGTACACAAGGTTTAGGTCATGCACAGATTTCTTACATCTTCTGTTAATATTTAATACCTGCAACATTGTCAATTATATACCTACCTGCCCTGTACATATATAAAAAAAAAAAGAGTAATGCACATAATAGTTTCTGAAAGTTAGCAGAGAATAGTTGTCCACAGACTACCTATTTATACTTACTATATTACTATACAATCCTACAAGCAGTGTAACAAAATCCCCCAAAAAATAAGGCCTGTAATACTTTTTTAAAAAAGTCTTAATACTTTAACTGTGAAATAAGGCAGGTAAAAATGGTCCCAGCAAAGAGATATTTAGCACCGGAATCCACACCCTTGGAAGGTCTATAGCAAGTTACAACAGATGTAAACTGTGTACCATTTTGAAACTGATAAGTCATCTAAATTGTTCTTGCTTTTTCTTGTTAGTAAAGAAAGATAGTTTTAGTGAGTGTGAATAATTTTTCTACTTTTCAGTCCTTTTGTGGCACTTGAAGGGAGACACTCCAGTATTACGGTCTATTTGAATATCTGCTCCATCATGTCCACTCAGGAGGAGGATCTCTTGGCCCTTTCGGTTTTGTATAACGATTATTGAATCCTACAAATTAAAAAGAGGCAAATTTGCAATTTGTAAATTCAAGGCTTTAAAATAGACGTATTTGTTTACAGGGAGCTAAACACAATTATGCAACATGCACATATACAATAACATTCTATAATAGGAAAATAATTTTAATTCTGAGTAGGAGATGAAAGTTATCAATTTGATAACTTCCAAGATTAGGACCCCAATTGAGGATTCATTACATTTGACACACAAAACAGTTTCATGAACATGGAAGTAAGGACCCAGAAGTTCCATCATATCCACTTTCTGGCACGCAGGGTGACAGGTGAACGCTGAATCCATCAAGTGATCATATACAGAGATCATGTAACAGTGGAGCTGGATTTATAATGAGACAGGCATACCCACACTTCTTATTGACAAAAGACTTGTTTGGGGTGGGTAGAAAAATAGGGATCTACAATTTTTCTTAAAAGGAAAATGGTTCCAAACAAAAGGGGACACTGCAAAAGCTGTGAATGAGGGCAATAGTTTTAAAATTGTATTTCAACGGCCAAAATTTCTCAGTCCAAAAATAAAGTCAACAATACGTGACTTTTTTTTAAAAAAAGATAAACTCTCTGTACTCACCACCTCACCAGATCTGTCAATGTAACCACATGCAATTGACTTTTTACAAGCCACTTCAAGTTACAAGGGAAATGCACTGACGGGACTGATTCTTGTTAAACATGTCAGTACACCAAAACTTTGCACAAAGATCTATGATTAACTTAATGTTGTGAAAATAGATATTCAAAACAAAAACTGCTCCAATACGCACTGCTGAACCAAACAAACCAAAGTTGTTCATTCGATTGTTAACCAATATCAAAAACTGATTTCAAGAAATTGTAAAAGCATTACAATTCACTCCTGCAGCTGAACGCTAGTAGGGGATTGAGGGTAGTGGTGCAAGAGAATGATATAATGCTACATTTTGTTGGCCATGTATATGGACAGCAAGGATTTGGACACAATGTTCTCTACAGTTAAATAGCTTACCAACACTATTGAGTTCACACAAAGAATGACCACGCAGGAGAAACATAAAACCTACAGTCTGTAGGTAAACTGCTGCAGGTCTATTTGTTACAGAAATGAGCATATCATTAGAAGAGACTACAAATTTTGAAAAGCTAAAGTGATTGTATGAAATCACACTAAAATTTGATAACCAATAAAAATAATTAACTTTTGAAAGATTTAATAGAAAACAAAATTAAATGCAATAAGACAACTAATGTTTGTTTAAAAAAAGTTTACTCATAAGGTTTCTTTTGAAATTGAGAATACAAGTTCATGCAAAGGTATTTAAAAATGCAAAATACTGAACTACTTCTGAAATGTGACCAAATTCCCATTCGAACATTTTTTCTATTTCATCATTTTTACTAACTATTCATAAATGCCTTGAATGGCTTTCTCATCACTGTCATTTATACTTTTTAAACAATGTCCTATAAATGATACCAAAATACTGAGTTAACTATCTATTTACTTCTGTAATACACAATTTTTAAGGTGCTTTTGGGAGTGTATTTATAAAATGCACAATTATGGACATCATAATGGATTTCTCTTATTTAACCTGATTCTGCATTCTGTCATCCCTGGCATTCAACCATCAAAATAATATTAAACGTTACGAAAATAAAGAAAAACAAGTTTAAGCAAGGAAATGTAATAAAGCGGAATGAAAAGAAAGAAGAAACATTACCAAGCTGATGCAAATGCAACAGCAAAGCAAAAGGCAGACTGTAACAAAAGAACATAAGAACTAGGAGCAGGAGTAGGCCATCTGGCCCCTCGAGCCTGCCCCACCATTTAATAAGATCACAGCTGATCTTTGAGACTCAGCTCCACTTACCCGCCCACTCACCATAACCTTTAATTCCTTTACCGTTCAAAAATTTATCTAGCCTTGCCTTAAAAACATTCAGCGATGTTACTTCAAACACTTCACTGGGCAGGGAATTCCACAGATTCGCAACCCTTTGGGTGAAGAAGTTCCTCCTGACCTCAGTCCTACATCTGCTTCCCTTTATTTTGAGGCGATGCCCTCTAGTCCTAGTTTCACCTGCTAGCGGAAACAACCTCCCTGCCTCCACTTTATCTATTCCCTTCATAATCTTATGTTTCTATAAGATCTTCCCTCATTCTTCTGAATTCCAACGAGTATAACCCCAGTCTACTCAGTCTGTCCTCATAATCCAACCCTCTCAACTCTGGAATCAACCGAGTGAATCTCCTCTGCACCCCCTCCAGTGCTAGTATATCTCTTCCCAAGTAAGGAGGCCAAAACTGCACACAGTACTCCAGGTGTGGCCTCACCAGGACCCCATACAGCTGCAGCATAGCCTCCCTGTTTTTAAACTCCATCCCTCGAGCAATGGCAGACAAAATTCTATTTGCCTTTTTAATTACCTGCTGCACCTGCAATCCCACCTTCAGCGATTCATGCAGAAGGACACCCAAGTCCCTCTGCGCAGCAGCGTGCTGCAATTTTTTACCATTTAAAACATAGTCCATTTTGCTGTTATTCCTATCAAAATGGATGACCTCACACTTATCAACATTGTACACCATATACCAGACCCCTGCCCACTCACTTAGACTATCTATATCCCTCTGCAGACTTTGTCTTCTGCACACTTTGTTCTACCACTCACCTTAGTGTCATCTGCAAATTTTGACACACCACACAAAGTCCCCAACTCCAAATCATCAATTGTAAACAATTGCAGTCCCGATACTGATCCCTGAGGCACACCACTAGCCACTGACCACCAACCAGAAAAACACCCATTTACCTCTACTCTTTGCTTTCTACTGGTCAACCAATCCTCTATCCATGCCAATACATTACCTGTAATACCGTACAACTTTATCTGCTGTAGCAGCTTTTGATGTGGCACCTTGTCAAATGCCTTCTGGAAATCCAGATACACCACATCCACAGGTTCCCCACTGTCCACCATGCAAGTAATGTCCGCAAAGAATTCCACCAAATTAGTTAAACATGACCTACCCTTCATGAACCCATGCTGAGTGTTCCCAATGGGACAATTTATATCCAGATGTCTTGCTATTTCTTCCTTAATGATAGATTCAAGCATTTTCCCCACTACCGAAGGTAAGCTAACTGGCCTATAGTTACCTGTTTTTTTGTTTACTTCCTTTTTTAAATAGTGGCGTCACAATGGCTGTTTTCCCACCTGCGGGAACCACCCCAGAGTCCAGTGAATTTTGGTACATAATTATAGTGCATTTGCTATTTCCCCCATCACCTCTTTTCATACCCTGGGATGCATTTCATCAGGGCCAGGAGACTTGTCTACCTTTAGCCCCATTAGCTTGCCCAGCACTGCCTCCTTAGTGATAATGATAATGATAGTTTCTAGGTCCTCACCTGCTATAACCTTCTTGCCATTAGTTTTCGGCATGTTATTTGTGTCTTCCACTGTGAAGACCGACACGAAATAACTGTTTAATGTCTCGGCTATTTCCTCATTCCCAGTTATTAAATTGGCCTTCTCATCCTCTAAAGGGCTAATGTTTACCTTTGCCACTCTTTTACGATTTACATATTTATAGAAACTTTTGCTGCCTGTTTTTATAATCTGAGCTAGTTTACTCTCAATCTGTCTTACTTTTCTTTATAACTTTTTTTCTGGCTTTCTGTTGGCCTTTAAAGATTTCCCAATCTACTAGTTTCCCACTACTCTTTGCTTTTTTGTATGTTTTTTTTCAATCTGATACTTCCTTTATTTCCTTAGACAACCATGGCTGGCTCTCTCTTTTCCTACAGTTCTTCCTTATCACTGGAATATACCTCTGCTGAGCACTGAAAAATTGTTTTGAAAGTCCTCCACTGTTCCTCAATTGACCCACCATAAAGTTTTTGCTCCCATTCTACCTTAGCTAACTCCTTCCTCATTCCTTCATAGTCTCCTTTAAGCAAGCACAGGACATAGGTACTGGATTTAACCTTCTCATGCTCCATCTGTATTTTAAATTTGACCATACTGTGATCGCTCCTTCCAAGCGGATCCCTAACTGTGAGATCATTAATTATTCCTGTCTCATTACACAGGACTAGATCTAGGATAGCTTGTTGCTAGAAGAAATTTTTTTGATGAACTTGGATCTACAAATTCAAAGTATGACAAGTGAGAAATTCATGCATTGCCATGAAATTGAATAGGTTAACATTTATTGTATATGATTGGGTTCCTAAAATGTTGCCACCTCACACAAACTACAGCAATTTATAGCAACAAAAGTCTTATTTGGCCGCAATTCTGAATTAAATTATCGGGGCAGGTGAAGGCAAGGGATTTTTATTAAATTTTAATTTCAACAGCAGCGCTCCTTTTTAAAACAAACATTGGAATCGGCTGGGCATGTCACAAAGGTTAACTTTTTTTTCGCAAGTGCTAAAAATGTTAAAATGTGGTTGGGAATGACGTGTATTTACTGAACCCAGACGGCAAAGGTATCTTGGATCAATGACTTCTTCAGTTTTCTGACATGCTAGGAATTAATAAATTCTTCACAGCTGTTAGTTATAGAAGATTTATAGCTTAAGTATTGTTCAAAGTCAATTAATACAGATGGGGGTGGGCAGCAAACAATGAAAATAACACGTGGAAAGGCTCTTTTTGTAAAAAGGGCGAGGTTCTAATTTTTTTTTTAAAAAATCAACTTTTAAAAAAAGCAACCATAACTAATACAGAAAAATAGAAGAGACCTAGCCAATGACTCCCACATCTGATGAACAACAGAAAAATGCATTCTATGCATTATTTTGCCTGAGCAACAACAGTTTAGCTTGTAGGATAAGAAATGTCTCTAAAGCTGAATTATTCTGATATAGTTAGCCCATGCATCCTACAAAGTCAAAATTTTATTTTGCCTCCTGCTGATGGGGCAAAAGTGAAGGGTGTCCAAAAATGGAAGTGTTAACCTGCTTTGGTCTTGGTGGTGAAATTTGGACAGCATCACCTGCTTCTGAATGTTTAAGGCTACAAAACAAATCTATCCTGTTGTACAAAAGCTATTTAGAGAATTCAGTACTGAAAATTTAGACTAACTTATTTTACTTTAAGGCTTTTATTCTCCAAGTCCACTTCCAACTGAACAGTGGCAAAATCGTTAAATGCTAGCTGCTTAAGATTATAAAGATCTTACTTTCATTTCTCTATTACCTCTACCCAAAGTCACTCACCTCTAGACATTTTATAATGCAGTTTTGGGGCATTGACAATGAAGGTCCTTACCTGATTTTTGGAGACAGGATACAAAGATAGTTCTCAGCATGCTCATTTTCGAAAGGAAACCACTGTCTGATAAGAGGAGGTCACTTATGAAGTTTGGTTTAAGTCTAACATAGCACTTTCAATTTGAGGTGACAGTGTTAATAGGATACAAGCATGCTTGCATGCATGTATGCATGGTTTTCTGGGACATCCTTTGCAAAATAAACAGAAATGAAAGCCATGTTTTGCTAAAACAAACAGAAAAGGAATTAAAGTACCAAGATGCTTAGAAAAGACACGATCAGGAAACATGGAGTGTTCCCAGTATATTTGTACATGAAGACACTCAATATGACTCTGTTATATTAATTAAAGTAGAAAAAGTTAGTAAGGGGAGAAGTACAAGGCAAGCTAGAAAGTTACATAAATGCGTGCGTGTGTGTGTGTGCGCGCGCGCGCGTGCGTGCGTGTGTGGTGTCTTAGCAGGTTCCAAGCACAATTTGTGATCTACCACTTGATATATAGTTCTATCGTTCGGAGCTAGAGACAATTATGTAGATCTCTGAAAATTTGATTTTAAATTTAAAATGTTGACAAAGCTTAACAATTTCGTAAGTAAAACACTACAAATTCAGTCAATACAAGTCTCACTCACAGTAAGACCCAACATCCTGTCAGCACAAATAAACATTATCCAATATACTTAAGCAATAGCGTGGTGCCTTATTTGTCTCCACTACAAGTCTATCTAGAGTGAAATCAGTTTCTATCATCGGTGTGGTTTAGAAACTCTCGAATGAGATTCGAACTACGCTAAAATCAAAGTGCATGAAGCTAGCAACTTTTACAGATAGCAGAGAGGAAAAAAAAAACAAGTAAAAAGAAAGTGCTTGGCATGTTGATCGACAACAACCATCTGTCCGTTTTAATGGCACTGTAATAACAATACAAACTAATAATTCAGCTTTCAATGTGACTAATTTTTGCAAGGAAACTCCATGTTTAATGGCAACACAATGAGGAAGTTTAATCAGTTACAATTTGGCTTGAAAAATTAGATACAAGAATGTACATGAGCATGTGCTATATTAAGTAGCGTCTTTTGAATTAAAACTCCACATGCAAATTAGGATTTGCTATAATCCACTTAAACGTTAAAAAAGATTTAAGATGACTTTCCCTTTTAAAAACAGAATGCCAAAATCATTTATCAAGAGTTGACAGTTGGCCTCAGTAAGTTCTAACATCCAAAAACAAGGTCTAAAGTTAATTTACACCAACAATTTTGGGGGAAGAGTCAAGAATATAATCTTTACAACATGAGGAAGACCTAGTTCTTGACCTTCTTAACTGTGCTTGGATTTTCCATCCATCAGTCTTCTCCAGACTGAATACAAAGGCAGATATAACACAGTAAACCTCAGGGGTCTGAAACAATGATGGACTTGATCAAGCAGATTAGAATGTGTTTAACAGCCAGGAAAGACTCAAACTGTAAGATATATGCTGTTAACAGATGTCGCTAAGCAGCCCAACTGCCGCATGTTGAATGTGCTGTTTGTCAAAACTGTGCACTTTTCCGATTCCAAGAGCAGTGGATCAATAACGTATGTTCACATACACAACAGCTTTCACTTAAAAATTGAATTAAAAAACAACAAACAGTACTTTGTATTCAAAAAGCCAAATCACCTTTTTCATTCGCACTATGGTTTCTTCATTATCGAAGTAGTAGGGGATTCTCTGTCTGAATCAGCTATAAAAAATTATTTACATCCTTTGACTCACTCAGCATTACTGTGTTAACCTATCAGACATTTCCATGTTGTAGTTGGATTGATTTGCATTTAAGGATTGAGAAAATGGGAAGAATGTTATATCGTAAGCCATATACCAGGTCTATCATGTACAAATCTCCTTTCCAACTTATGATATTATTTTACTCTTGACCCAGTACTCCTGGAATCAGACAAAATTTGCATTACTCATTTTACATCTTTAATGCACTCCAAGGGCATGAATAATCCAGAACAGCTTGTACACAAACACAGATCAAAATGGCACAAAGCACATATTAATTTCCTGCTGACTCTACTTCCACCATTGTGGATAACAGCAAACCCTAATTCTACATACACATTTAACAAATAAACAAAAGTGTGGCTTGGAGGAGGGGGGTGTGGAGAAAAGGAGGAGTTGGTGATCAGCATGGTTAGTATGGGTAGTGAAACATCTTACAGTTCCTTTCATAGTGACATTAAATATGCCAGTCAAAATAATAAAAAGTTGCGTGCAGTCTAAAGAACCATTCCAATACCATTTCCTTCCATATTAGTCTAAGCAAGCAAAGGAAAATCAAATCAATAGAATTGCAATCTGAGCATATTGAACAAACTGAGTTGTTTCATTTTGTAAATTAGTATTACTTGCAACTGGATTGAGACTGTGCAAACTCACTTTGACCTTGTAGCCAGAGATCCATCAGTCTGGCAATTCCATAAGATGAAGGCACAATGTTGAAATTCACTATGCCAATCAATTTTCAGTTGCGTATGTTTTACACATTTACAGATCAAATTACTTTCAAAGGGCTGTGAAACTTAAAAACATTATAGTTGGTTAAGAATGTGATAGATTTAAAGTTGTAACAAATGTTTAGACAGGATTTTAATTTCTACTAAGTAATTAAGTTTAAAAAAAACTTATGTAGATTTCAACTTACTTTTAGAAAAGTTGCTAAGTCGTAAACAGTCTTTCATTAACTTAATTTCTAACAGAAATGCACTTCAGTGCTATGATAGTCTAATAATATAAAGCAACAATGTGTTAAACAAGGGGTGGTTAATTGTGGGTTTAGGTCAATGATTTCTTAGAGCAGGTCCTCAACCTTAGCTGGAGAGGCATAGAAAAAGGCATTTTTTTCCCCATGTGCAGGAAAGAAAGAGGCCCAGTTCCTACAACCCAACTTGTCCAACTCCAATCTACTACTGAAGAGATTGGATTCTGGAAGCAGCTCATGTAACTGCCCTAACAGGGACGGTGACCAATTCAAACTTACTAAGGCAAAAAGTAACCATTTCTCGAATAGTTCCAGAATAATATCTTTGTACATGATCATTTTGTTTGGGGGAGGGGTGGTTGCAAGCAGGGACATGCTTAAATTAACAGCCAATGCAAGATAAATAAAGTCTCAACATTGCAGGTACAAATTTAAGGAATTTACAACTTATATGATTACTCAATCCAAGTTTAGAGGGACAGCAAATGTAACCTTATAAAATTACACACTCACCTAAATCTGAACCACGTTCTCTTTGTTTTGTATTTGTTTCTGAGGTTTGGTCTACCTCATCCTTTGCTGTAGTAACTAATTCTGAATCACCTAATAGCCTCCCACTATCCTGTGTTTCAGGTGTATCTGAAAGAAAATGTGTGGATAATGAAATAAATCCAATTATTAATTTCTCACACAAAAATCAAATCTCAACTTCAAAATGGGTGCAGTTGATAACGTACTTCAAACAACAGTACAGTATTATACAATTTACCTAAAAACCTTCCATTGAGGTTCACAACTAATCTGTATAACACTTATGAACAAGAACTGCATCCAAACTTACAGTAACCTCCAGATCTCTAGCACTATGTTGAGGACAGCCAAAGAACAAATTTATCGCAGTAAAATTATTAATTTTAAAATCTTACAAAGCATAATTACTACTGATCTGATTGGCAGAGGTCTGTCAGTGGGAAGTGCTAGAAGTTGCTCAATGGACACTTCAATGTAGTGCTGCCAATTCCCAAGGTTAAATTTACATCTAAAGGAGACTAACTTTCATTGGTTAACTTTGCTACCTTTATTTCTATCAACATCTCTTTCCACTCTCAACATTTCTCTCATCACACCAATAGTTCAAACACTCCCATTTCTAATTTTTTGGCCCAGATCCATTTGATTCTCTTTTGTCGCATCTCAGCTTTCTGTTCAGCATTTGTTCTCCAGGTGGCAGAGAAAAGTTGCATTATGACATTTCTTGGATAGGAAATGTATTTGAATCTTTAATCTGTGCAAACTTAATTTACTTTGCAGCTGGTATTAAAGTGAAATCTGGAGTTTAGATTCTGTTGTTGCGTGATTTGAGCAAGTTTACTTTCAAGGGCTCTACTGGTGCAGCTGCCTTTAAAAGAAACAGCAAAAATTAATTCAGAGGAAAGTGATGTTTAGCCGCTTCTGCTTAAACAAAGCAACGAATAAAAGCAAGGTCTTCAATTTGTGTTTACATCTATAGTCCTTTCTCCTCTCTTCTAAGTTGCTCAATAGATAGAAAACCAATATCATTTTCTTTTTACACTTCACTTGTAAGATTCTTCAAATGTAAAATGCATAGATAAAGTGATTGATTAATATTTTAAACAAAATATGATGTGGAGGTGCTGGTGTTGGACTGGGGCGACAAGGTCAGAAATCATAATACCAGGTTATAGTCCAACAGGTTTATTTGAAATCACAAGCTTTTGGAGCCTCGCTCCTTCTTCAGGTGAATGAGGAGTGAGGCTCCGAAGGCTTGTGTTTTCAAATAAACTTGTTGGACTATAACCTAGTGTCGTGTGATTTCTGACCTTAATTAAAATATGACAGAGATGGTAAGCCATGTGATGCATTGCAGTTGCAGTATCTGCAAGCTGACGAACAAAGGGATCTGCAGTGAACACATCTATAACAAGTATTAGCAACTCAAGCAACTTTGGATCAGAGTCAAGGAGGTGAAGTCTGAAGTGCAGACATTTGCACCATGTCAGGACGGGGACATTTAGGTAATACAAACATAGTCAAATAACCAAGGATAGGACAGTGAGATTGCAGGAAGGCAAGTGTGGGGTCAAACAGGCAGCTGTCAAGGAGCACAAGTCTCTGTAACCATCCCAAAGGTTGTGGGGACTACAGGAAGGATCAGCAAACTTATCATGTCACTGTGGTGACATTGAGGTGGTGGAATGAGCCATTCAGGTGGTGGAAGGAGATGGGAATTGTTAGTGGCAGTGGTACAATTAGGGGCTAGATATTGTACTTTACAACTGTGAGCATGAGTCTCAAAGGCTATGTTGTCTACCTGGTGCTAGATTTAAGGACATCTTCTTGGGGCTGGAGTGGAACTTTGAGCTGGAGAGGGGGATCCAGGTGTCATCATTCACATTGGTGCGAAGACACTGATAGGACTGAAAGATTTTAAACATTCAGGAGCTAAAAAGCTAAACAACCAAGTTAGTAATCTCAGAATTACTGCCTGTGCCACATATAAACTGATGTGGGTTAAATAAACTCAAAGAATTAAACATATAACTCAAAGATTTTTGTAGGAAGAATGGGTTGCTTTTCATGGTGCGCTGGCACAGTTTGGGGTAGAAAGGAACTGTACCAATGGGACAGGCTTCACTTGTATCATGTTGGAACTAGTATCCTGGTGATTGAATAAGTAGAACTGTATAGAGGGCTATAAATTAAACGAGTGCGTGCATGCGTCCGAGTGCATGGGCGGGGATGGTGGATGGTATGTGCGGAGGAGGGCAGATGGATGCGAGTGGCATGGTTTCTGAGTGTTTGCGGGTCAGTGCTCAGGTGGAAAGAAATGAAGAATCTTTTCAGTGAATCAAGGGTCAGGGGAATAAAGCAGGAAAATTCAGCTGAGGATTATCAGATCAGCCATAATTTCAATGAACAGCTGACCGAACTTCAGCTCAAATCAGGCAAATATCCTACTTCTATTCCCAAGTCTTATGATTTTTATCAAGGATAATGCTTACTTATTACTGTGCCAGTAGAACTGCAAATTATTTCACATCTGGTTTGTAGCATGGGCAAGCATGTCAGCTACAACTTATATATGCTAAATTGAACTGGGAACAAGAATGATGAATAGACCACAATGCAAAGAAAAATTGTAATGAACAGTTCATCATGGTGGCCAATGGCTCAAAGTAAAAGGAATTTTAGTCCGATAACATTCATATTTTCACGATTTGGGAATTAAATGGATATTCTGAATAGTTCTATAATTTCATACTACAGACAAATCAGTTTAATTTTATACACAGAACTACAGGCAGTTTGTAAAGCTTATACACCTGATCAGTTTGCTGCTTAACGGATTTCTTTTTTAACTACGTTGTTGAAAACCTTTAAAGTGCAGTTGTGTTTCAAAAAGAAGGGAAATGAAGGGATACATCTTTGATCAATTTGCTGCTTGGGCTTTTGGACAAGAACAAATCATGGCTCATTTTCACTCTCCTGGATGGATAATTTCAGTGCATTGTTAACGTGGAGGACACACTGCTGAAACATTCTTTAATATTCTGTGATGAAAGCTAGCACGCAGAATTTTCAGCAAATCATAAAGCAAAGTTCTAGCAGTTGAGAAAAACTGTTTCATGAGCGTAACTGAACAAATCATGAAGCACTAAACTAACTATTATTTAAGTGGTCAAAGGTGCTTAAACGCAGAAAAATAATTGTCCACAAGTGGAAAGTTGGCGTTCATGCAGGTAATATAATCTGTCTCTACAATTATAAATTTAATCCAGTCAAACAAATTAGTTCAACTAGGCTAGTACCCTAGCCACAGTGTGTATTATCTACAAGATATGCATGCAAGATATCTATTAGAATGCATGTAAGTAAGGCGAGAGGGGGAAGTTCAAAAGGAGATGCAAGGGGCAATTTTTTTTTCTTAAAAAAACAGAGGTAGGAATCTGGAATATGCTGCCAGGAATGGTGGTGGAAACAGATATGGTAGGAGCATTAAAGGGACTTTTATATAAGCACAAGAATATGCAAGAAACGAAGGGACATGGACCAAGGGCAGGCAGAAGGGATTAGTTTAATTAGGCATCACGTTCAGCACAACATTGCGGGCTGAGGGGCCCATTCATGTGCTGTACAGTTCTAACCTCTATGTTAAAGGTAGAAAATGTCAAGACATTGCATTTAGCAGAATACCACACTTGGGAGGAACAATCGAATTTGGGCTTGATGTTTCTAACACTTTCCACTATGGCGCTTTCCTCACCTTTCGGAGGAGCCTATTTTGACTTTTTTTTAAAATTCAAAGATACAGTGTTACTGGCAGGGCCAGCATTGATTGTATGTTCCTAATTGCCCAAGAGGTTGAAGCGAATTGACTCCTTGAACTATTACTGTCTGTCTAATCAAAGTACATTCACACAGAGCTGTTAGGTTCATAAATCTAGGATTCTGACACATGAAAGGTTTGTTTGAGCCAGGATAATATCTAACTTGGAAGAAAACGTGTAGGTGGTGCTGGCCCCATTCATCATCTGCCCTTCTCTTTCTAGATGGTACAAGCCTCAGATCTGGCAGGTGCTCTTTATTAAATATTGAGGAGTTGCTGCAGTGAATCTTGTGGACATCCTGCAACTATGGTGCACTATTGAAGACAGTGCATTTTTAAAGTGAAGGAAATCAAAGGACGTTATTCTAAACGGTGTTGAGTTCAAGCATTCTTGGAGTTGCACTCATCCAGGCAAATGGGAATCGTTCCAGCACATTCCTGACTTATGCCTTATAGGTGGTAAAAAGACTTTGGGGAATCAGAAGATAAATCACTCACTCACCACTGAATATGAAGCTTTTGAACTGCTTTTGTAAAAATAGTAGTTATATGGCTGGTCAGGGATGACCTGCAGGATCCTACACAATGGACATGCCAAGCTGAAGACTAATTGATGGAGACTGATTTCTATGATTAGTCTGCATTGCTACTACTGTCATATCATGTGACCTTAAGGATGGTTGAAGGCAAACTAGAGAGCATGGCTGTTTCTCATTCAGAAATTCTTATGTTCCTGGAAGTCCACAGAATTCAAGACTTTGATAAATTCGTAGCGAGCTAAGATGGGCAAAATAAACTGAAAAGATGGATGTTATCTGCATGAGACAAATCAAATACTGGGAAGACAATAATTTAACTTTCAATTCAATGAGTACAGATTATTAGCTTTGACACAAAGCAGTGAGAAAAAGATTTAATTTAAAATATTTATTAGTGATTGCTCACTTGTTCTTGAACTTCGAGGATTTTTCAGGCTCTGTTTTGAAAGAAGAAAACATATTAAAATAGTTTCAAAGATCCAACCATCTTAGCAAATTAATGTTTTAAAGTTAATTAACTATGCCATTACACTGTAGTGTAAAACCATTACCTTACTCCTCACCATCTTTACTTGCTCAATTGTCTGTGGTTGTGGAAAACCACTCCATTCCGCAGACTTCCCAACGTGAGAAGGCCTAAAAGGGAAGTCTATAGAAAAATATTTTAAAAATCTGATGACTGTTAAAATGAAAATTTACCAAATTTTTCACTCCAACACACTTTTTAATATCTTAAAAATTAGGAAGTATTTAATTAAAAATTCCTGAATGTTAATATAATAGGCACTAAAAACAACCACTTAAAGAACTTGTGTAACAATTATAAATTTGACGTATTCTACAACCGATAGTTAACATAATGACGAAATTATTTCATAACCAGTATTCAACAGACTCAATATTTGGTAACCATATCACAAGCATTAATTTGCCACAGAAGTATCAGAATATGTACCAGAGTTAAAATGGTGAAAAATTTAACCAAATTTAAAGGGAAAATATTTGTGCTGAGAAATGGAGGCTTTATTTTTGCAAATATACTGCTATTAATTACCTATTTTGGAGCTGAAACAATGGATTCCGAGATGAGGAGTTCCATTACACAACAACTGAGCAAAACATGACAGGCATGCTTCATCTAAAAATTGTATCTCCAATACTGCACTCTCTCAATCCTGCATTGAATTTAGAGCCTTAATTATGTGATTAAGCACTGAGCTTCTCACATGGAAGTAAGGACACCAATGACTGAGCCAACCACACATAATTAACTAAAATTAACACAGGCAAAAATCAGTCCACAGTAGGCTTTTAAAAGAAGTCACACCTGAAAAAAATCAAATTTTTTCTAAAAATCACAGACCAGGAAACTTGCTAATCATATTCTAAGTGCATTTGTTAAGCTATTTATAACAAAGATAACAGCTCATTGGATTAAGGGGAATATAATAGTGAACAGACATAATACAAGGACAAAGCCCAAAAGGGTACAGGATAAAAGGAGATGACTTTTAAAGTGGAAAAATGTGGTAACTTTTGTTTCAAAAAGGTTCATCATTAGAGTTGCTTTACTACACACAGTAGTGATTTGGCCATAAAACAAATGAAACAATAAATTTTCAGAAAATTAAGGTAATGGTGCAGGGATAAGATACAACTGATCAGGTAGTAAGATCAAGCATTGGCATTTAGTCAACTTGTTTCTTTCAACCAAATTCTGAAATAGTTAATATTCTACTTAATATTTTAATCTATTATTAATGTACTTTAAAATTAGTTTACAAAGAACATTTCCTTCACAAGATGATAAAATGAATCCTAGAGTCTAAAAAGAAGCAGTCAATACGATAGTTGATGCATTCATTTTAATTTCCCAAAATTCTCTAGTATCAGGGAAGGTTACATTAGACTGGAAAGTACCAAATCTAACTCCGTTAATCAAGCGGATGGGAGAAGAGACAGAAAGACGACACCTACAGGAGTTAATTTACTTCTGACACAGGCCAAGTGTCAGAAGCTATGATAAAAGACATTACTATAGGGCACTTCAAAAACAGTTTAAGGCAAACAGACAGTCAACACTTATGAAACAGAAATTATGTTTAATAGGTTATTGGAGTTATTTGAGGAATTAAGATGTGCTGTGAATAAAGGGGAACTGGTAAATGTATTGTTCTTATATTTCCAAAAGGTACCATAAAGTTACGTTAAGTAAATGAGTAAAGGTCTGACAAATTGAGCACGATGTGGGAAAAATGCAGAATTTTCCATGTTGGCAGGAATAACAAAAGTACATTACCTAAATGGAAAGGGAATGCAGAATTCAGAGATTTCGAGGAATCTGTGTGTTCTAGTTTTAAAAGCTAGTACACACTTACAGCAAGTTGATTAGGAAAACTAATATAGAGAATCACCATTTATTACAAGGAGGTATCAGTGAAACCAGCACAGAATGCAACCTGCAGAGTGGAATGTGGCAGACTGGCAAGTGAGAGAATTAGATGAAGTCAGGAAGGAAGGTTTTTCATTTTTTCCTGACTTTCCCAGACTACATTCACAGATAGGTGCAGGCAAAGCCAAGGCCCGATTTGTGAGATTACAAAGAGATTAAATGAGAAGTATCATGGATAACTCAGTCAGAATGGGAGAAGGAAACCAAGGTTTAGCAAAATTTAGTCATATTGAGTCTCAAAGTTAAGCTGGACGTTGCTACTTCAATGCTCATAGTTCTACAGGGGAAACAGACGAGTTAAAGGCGTAGATGGACACTTGGAATTGCAATGTTGTTTCAATCAGAGAGACCTGGTTTAGGGAGGGGCAGTACCAGCAAATCAAAATTCTGGGTTATGGGATCTTCAGACAGGAGAAGGGAGGGTTGTAAGAGGTTGGTGGCACCATATTATTAAGGAGTCAATTACTGCACTAAGGGGGAATGATATCTTGAAAAGTTTGTCAAACTAAGCTTTATGGATACAGCATAGGAATGTAAAAAAAGGGGCAGTCACACTGCTCGAAGTCTATTTATAGACCCCCAGTGACCAGACAATAGAGGAACAGATACGTAGAGTGAGGTGTGTTAAAAATCAATAACAGGCTGGTTATCTTAGGGATTTCAACTTCTCCAACATTAGTTTGGGTAGTCATATTGAAAAGGATTTAGAAGAGTCAGATTTCTTAAATGTATTCATGAAAGCTTTTTATATCAACATGTAGAACGTTCAACAGGGGACGCTGTAAAGCAACCACGATACCATACGTTTTAACGTTTGTTACAGGAAAGGAAGTAGTAGTCTGCAGAAAAGTATTCTGGTTTGAGGAAAATATATTTCATAAGATTTGGCCAGGGTAGACTAGGAATGGCTACTTTTGGGTAAGTCTACAGCAGAATAGTGGGGAGTCTTTCAAAACAGAATTGGCAAGAGGACAGGCCCAACATGTCCTTCCTAGGATGGAACGTAGGAGCAACAGGTCCAGAGAACTGTGGATGTTTAGGAATATTCAGGAGTGGATAAGGCGGCTGGCTCTGAACAGGTTCAAAGGGGGCAAATCAGCAGAGGCCCGAGTGGGGCTTGGAAAGTGCAGTGGGGAAGTTAGGAAAGCAAATAGCAGAGTATAGAGAGGGCATGCAAAACCAGCAGTGGGTAAAATTAGGGAGAATCTACGTTCTGTAAGTATATCAAGGGGAAGAGGATAACAAGGGAAAGAGTAGGTCCCACTAGGAACCAAGGTGGCAATCTGTTTGTGGAGGCAGATGACATTGGTAGGTGTTGAACAAGTACTTCACATCTGTCTTCACTTTGAAGGAGGACGTAGGTACAAAATTCAAGAAGAGGGACTGACAGGTCCTTGAACAAATTGACATGTGGAAACGAAGAGGAATTGGAGGTTTCGGTGAACTTAAAAGTAGACAAATTCCCAAGTCCAGATGGATTTATCTCAGGCTGCTGTGGAAGACAAGGGAGGAAATGTCAGCTCAAGAGGGACAGTCTACGATCAGAGGGCATAGTCTCAGAATAAAGGGGTAACAATTTAATTACAGAATCCCTACAGCATGGAAGCAGGCCACCCCTGTAACCCTGCAATTCCCAAGGCTAACCCACTTAGCCTGTACATTTGACTTAGCTGAAGAAGAATTTCTTCAGAGGGCTTGGAGTCTTTGGAACTCCTTGCCACAGAGAGCTGTGGGAGCAGAGACTTTTTTAAAAATTCGCTCGCAGGATGAGGGCATCATTGGCTAGGCCTGCATTTATTGCCCATCTCTCACTGCCTAGAAGGCAGTTGAGTCAAGAACAAGAATGCCAGTTTCCTTCCCTAAGGGATATTAGTGAATTATGTTTTTTTTCCTGACAATCAGCAATGGTCACGGTCATCATTAGACTCTTAATTCCAGATTTGTATTGAATTCAAATTCCACCATCCGCCATGACAGGATTTGAAGCCAAGTCCCCTGAACATTACCTGGGTCTCTGGATTAACAAGCCAGTGAGAATACAACTGGGCCAGTGCCTCCCCTAAAGTCATACATATGTGAGGCTGAGATGGATAGACAGATTCCAGATTAGTAGGGGAATTCAGGGTCACAGAGAAAACACAGAAAAGTAGATACGGAGGAATATTGGATCAACCATGATCCTATTGAATGGCAGAGCAAGTTTGAGGGGCTCAACAGCGTACTCATGCTCACATTTGTTACAGACCAGAGGACAGCTGATGTGGTTTCAATTTTCATGGGTGGAAGGGATAAACCAGGGAATTACAGACCAGTGAGGCTCTCATCAGTGATAAGGGAAGTATTGGAGAAAATTCTGATGGAAAAAAAAAACAAAAACAATCTCCATTTATTGGCAAAAGCACACTGGATATAGGGTAACTTGGCAAGTTGATCCAAACTGGCTTAGTGGTAGGAGACAAAGGGTGGCAGTAGGCAGCTATTATTGTAACTGGAGGCTGGTGTCCAGTAGAGCACCATACAGATCAGTGTTGGGTCCCGTTCTGATCATAACATATATAAAGTATGAAGAAAAGGCAGGGTTGATGTTAAGTAAGTTTGCGGATGAGACAAAGATTGGCTGGGTGATTGACAGAGAGGAAGGAGGTCTTATGTTGCAGAAGGATATAAACGGATTGGTTGGATCAGCGGCAGATGGAATTTAACCCTGATAACTCTGGAAAAAGTAACACAAGGGTGTACTCAAATGGCAGGTCATTAGGAAGCTCAGAGGAACAGAGGGATCTTGGAGTGTTTGTTCACAGATCCGTTAAGGCAGTGGGATAGGTTAATAGGATAAGAAAGGAGACATATGGGACACATGCTTATATCAGCAAGCAGGCTATATTGCAGCAATACAGAACTTTGGTTAGGCCAGAGCTGGAGTACTGTGTGCAATTCTGGTCACCACACTACAGGAAGGATGTGATTGCACTAGCAGGGGTGTAGAGGAGATACAGCCATGCAGCACAGAAACAGACCCTTGGATCCATCTAGTCCACACCAACCAAGTTTCCCAAACTAAGCTAGTCCCATCTGCCTGCATTTGTATCCCATTACTATTTCTCCAGCGGTCCAACTCTTGCCTCTCCGTTACTTGTTAGGTATCTTAAAAGAAAAATCTCTTGCAGTCTTCTTTCATATTACTAGCTAGCTTGCTTTCATCTTCTACCCCTTATTGCTTTTTTTTTTAGAAAAGCTATCCTCCGCTCGTTCTTAAATGGTTCCCAGTCATCTGGCTTTCAACTAATCTTCACATTACAGATTCAACAGAATGTTGTCTGGGATGGAGCATTTCAACTGGAGAGAGGCTGGAAAAGTTCAGGTTGTTTTATTTAGAGCAGAGAAGGCCGAGAAAGAATCTCATTGAGGTGTAAGATTATGAGGGGCATAGACAGGATGGATAGAAAACAGCTGTTCCCTATAGATGAAAGGTCAATAAACAAGGGGATGTAATTTTAAGATGAAAGGCAGGAGATTTGGAGGGGTTTTGAGGAAACCTCCGTTCACCCAGAGTGTTTTGAGAATCTGGGACACACTGCCTGGGAGGCTATTTGAGGCAGGAAACCTCAACCCGTTAAAAAGCAGCTAGTTGAGCACTTGAAATGTCATAACATTCAAGACTGTGGGCCAAGTGCTGTAAAATGGAACTAGTGTGGAATATAGAGTAGTTTTTGTCAGTGCAGACTCAATAGGCAATGAGCCTCTTCTGTACTGTATGATTCTAGGAATTGATTACAAAAGTAGATCAGTTTTACTTCAGTTTGCAGGGTTTTGGTAGGACCACAATTGAACCATGTACGGTATTGGTCTCCTTACTTAAAGCTCTGAAGAAGAGTTGTCGAGACTTGAAACATTAGCCTGCTCTCTCTCCATGGATGCTGCCTGACATGTTGGGATTTCCAGCATTTTTTGTTTTCAGTACAGATTCCAGCATCTGCTAATAATTTGCTCCTAAAAAATCCAGAGGGGTTGTGACAAGGCCTATTTGGAAAGAACGTGTCCTCATGAGAATATCTAGAATTAAGGGTCACTGTTTAAAAGGGGTCACCCATTTAAGACAGATAAATAGAACTTTTCCTCACGAGAATCATGAGTCTTTGCTTTCATCACCTTTTGAGAAAAGGAACTCTAGAGTCCTTGAACATTTTTGAAAAAGAGGTAACTAGACTGTCTGTAGTTGTTAGGGTTCAGCAGGAATGTGAAGTTATCATATTAGCCACGATCACCAGAGCTGACTCAACAGGCCAAGTGACCTACTTTTGGTCCTAATTCATATGTTTGCATTATGAATGGTTTTACAGGATTATAATAAAAAGGTGCAAGGTTTGCGCTTTGGTTACATTTATTATAAATTCTGCACAGTCAAAAGCACAGAATTCAGGAGAAGTGGTAGGGATAGATTAGATTAGATTAGATTAGAGACTAACTGCTCTAATGTAATGGCTTTAGACATGAGGATGTGTGTTATATCAGATCAGGAGTCATTATAGGGAACCAGGTTGCAGGAAGAGCAGTGATGAGTCATTGATACAGAATAAGATCAGTACAGTTTTGAATGAAATCCAGTTCAGAGAATGGAGCCGGAGAAACTGAGGCAACAAAGGCATGGATGGCTGTTTCAATAGCAGATGGGCTGAGGAGGAAGCAGTCCATCTTTGCAATTTTGAGATAGAATTTCAGAGGTCAAACAAGGTGCAGAGGTGTAAACAAAATCTGGTTCATCGAGTGAAGTGGCTGCCATGAATTTCATTCCTTTCCAAAGGCCAAAGAAAATAGTTCCTGTCTTCTCTAAGGTTGGAGAGTGTAGTAGTGGTCTAACGGTCTGAGAACACGGGATAAAATCCAACTTTAAAAGTTGGTGGAATGTAAGTGATTAAAATAAAACTGGAATTGCAGACTAGTCATGGCGATGGTGATTGTGAAACTATCACTGATTGTGAACCAAATAGGTTTGCGTGACAATGTCCTTTAGGGAAAGAATTTTGCCATTCTGATCTGGCCAGTGCTACATGTGACTCCACAGTAATAAGGTTCACTCAAGTGCTCTAGGAAAGCCACTCAGTTCAACAGCAATTAAGGGTGGTCAACTAATGCTGGTCAGAGATGTCCGTATCCCATGAAAGAATAAAGGAAATAAAAGCTGGAGGTGCCAAGTTGGATGACAGACAGACAAACAATCCAACACACAAGCTACGTGCACAAGTTTTAAAAAAAAGTGTTGCAAAATGTACAGCTGGTTGTCTTTATTGGACATATGAAAGTGAATCTGATGTCTCCAGAGGATGTCACCAAGGTCAGCATGTAAATAAGGAAGAACTGGACAAATAGGTCCTTGGGGGAAGTAACATACTGCCTCAATAGTGGGTCACAGGCAGTATCTACAATTCAGCATCTAAAAAAGTCACAGCAAATTGTTTCTACACAATCACAAAGAATTCCAAAAAAGGCTACACTTTTTCTCATATAAAAGGAAGAAAACAAATGGCCAAACACTCCAATGAGGTACCAAGTGGTTTCTGACTGGCAATTAAATGTTATGGTAGCAATTATTTTTGTCTTTAGTGAATATTGTGGCTTTACTCATTTCCAGAAGTGTCAAAATGTACAAATATATGCCTGAACATCATGAAATATTACATTGTTGCACAGCACTACTCAGTGGCAGATGTTAAACACTTCAGATCAACAAATGCCAGTGTCAAAACTCCTCATTACATCACTGTCAAGTATCAGCAATGTGAACTTGGACTGTAACTGGTTTACACAGTTCAATTTTCAAAATTTTGTATAGACTTCTGATAGAAAAAAAATCACTTCCAAGTTCAAAATTACTGTTGCCCGATTTTTGTTTTAAAAGCTTGACTCGGAGACTTGGGGCTACCTAAACATTCATAACAATCAATCTACCAAGCAGAAATTAGATGTTTGTCCCCATATGTCCCCACTTGCAGTATTTAGTAAAGTTATTCTGTCCAGTCACTAATGGTGGCTTAGTGGATCCATGAAACAAACATAATTCAATCAGTGTCCACATGACTTGAACAAGTGATTTGAGCAACTCCATACCAATTAAAAAGAAATAAAGAAATCTTACCAGATTCATTAGCCACAACAAAAGATTCAGGAGTTCTTTCTGGTAAAGGTGGCGGACTGTCTTCTTTGCTCCCAGAACCTTTCAAAGTAAAATTTCAAAATGGGTTTGTTTTGAGTGTTTGCAGCTGGCACTTAAAGCATTGTGGACCTGATATGCTATCATGAAGACACTACGAAATCTGATCTGCAAGATAAACTTATTACAATATTCGCTATCATGCTTAATACAGGAGCTGTTACTGTCACCACGATCATAACTGTGCACACACCTTTATTTTAAATACACATCTTGCCAGGATGCAAATGTGGAAGATAGATTGTACCAATCATACAATATTGCACAATTGACAGCAAGAATATGGCAAATCTGTAACTAGACATTCTGAACACATTGTAGTCTGTGTCCTAAATTATAGTGTTTTTGAAATGAGATCACTGAACAGCCACAGGTGAGGATTTCCTGCCCCTTTTCCCCCCGAATAACAAGAGCCTTCCACATCTCTGACAGGAGATTAATGTTCTTGTAAAATAGCTCGATTTTCCTTTACGTTAACTGTCAGAAATAAAGGGCTATATTTCAACACCGACAATTCTCAGTACAGAACTGTTGGGAGAAGGAAAACCACACACCTTTACAGAATTCTGAGGAAGGGTCACCAGACCCCAAAAAGTTAACTCTGCTCTTTTCTTCACAGGTGCTGCCAGACCTGCTGAGCTTTTCCAGTAACTTCTGTTTTTGTACCTTTACAGAGTAGTCAGCTGCCACATTCAGAAATTTAAATGTCCAGAATCAAAGACATTTTGACAGTTGCTGTCAAATGGTAAGTACATTAGGCAAGACAGGCTACAGTACTGGATGGGCCAGGTGGTTGGTTAAGTGATGCAGTATTTAGGATAGATCAAGATGAGGGGGAAGATATCAGATTCAGCCAGACACATGGATTCTGTGCTTAGGAATGGGAGTGTGGGTCTAGGTTTTTGGGGTGAGGGGTGGTCTGGAGCTGGTGCCAGGTGAACACTTGCTCAAAGAGTTAGACTTTCCTTTTAATCATCTAACCTTACCCAAATAATTATTTACTTAATTTTATTGGAACACTTCAAATCTCCGATATAAATGGATATTTCTGAATTCCAAGTGTAGAGGAATTGTCGAGCAGAATCTTCAATTTCTCAGGCAATTCCTTCAGGGTCTGCTACAATGGAATTTCTACAGGTCCTTATGTGCATCTCCTATCCATGTGATATAAAAACAGTCTGACCACTGGAAGATCTGGCTTTTAGCCATACACATTAATTTCAATAAAAAGCCCTTATACCTAAAACAGGTCAATGCACTTCATGTCTATATTTAATCAAACACTTCAATGCAAAACTTTGTGGTGTTTCTCCTTTACCAAAGTTTGCAATTTTAATGAAAAGTTACTGGACGCCTTGCCCAGTTTCTGTCCAACAAGTGGATGCAAACTGTACATCTCCAGTGTGACTTCCCAGAATGCTGATTTACATGAGTTCTTTCCTGATCTGGCCCTATACCATCTAGAGCATGGCCACATTCTGCTCACACTTCACCACGATATGCCCAGCCTATTACTGTTCATTTTTGATTGCACTCAATTTTTTCGGTGGCTTCAAGTTACTTCAATCGATCAAGCTGACCAGAACAACAGTTCCAGTCACCATACAATGTTACTGGTTTTCAGTCAAGTTACATAAAATTTTAGCAAATAATTAATTATCTAGAAAGTAAAGCACAACCACGACTGTGGAGAGGGCTTAAACTAACTTGGCAGAAGGTGGGATCCAGAGTGAACATTTGGTAAAAGATGATGAATGGCTAGATTTAAAAGAGACAGCAAGTGTGTCAAGAAGGAACAGTTACTATAGGCCAGTTAACATAGAAGGGAGTTCAGCAAGGTTGGATGATATTTATTTTAACGTGAGGAGTGGGACAGGCAGAGGAGTTGCAGGCACAAATTAAGAAATGGGAGTATGATATTGTTGCTATCACTGAGACATGGTTGAAAGAGAGGCAGGATTGGCAGCTCAATATTCCAGATACAAGGTCTTCAGTCAACACACAGAAGGGGTGGGGTGGTGAATGTTGGGGTCACAATACTGATCTGTGAATCAATTGCAGCAATAAAAGGGAATGGTATTTCAGAAGGTTCCTCAAATGAGCCCATATGGTTAAAACTTAAAACAAAGGAGGAACGTGATTACTTCTGGCAGAGTACTATAGGCCCTCTAACACAGAAATAGAAGAGCAAATATATGTCGGCAGATTTCAGAAAACTGTAAAAGTAATGGGGCAGCGATAGTAAGGGATTTCAACGTCCCCAACATTCACCAGGTTTATCATAGTGGGAAAGGTTTAGAGGAAGCAGAATTATTAAAATGCATCCAGGAGCACTTTAAGCTGGTTTATAAAAAGGCTCTACAAGACAACGCACAGTCCTGGACCTAATTTTAGGTAATGAAGCCAAGCAAATCATGTAGTTGAAGTATTAGTAGGGGAATTTTGGCCAAAGTGGATTGGGAACAGATACTTTTAGGTATATTGATGTCAGAGAATAGGTTGCATTCAAGGAGGAAACAGGGAATACATAGCCAACATGTTTGAATAAATAAAGGGTAGGACCAACAAATCCAATGAACCCTAGGTATCAAGGGCTAAACAGGTCTACAAAAAGAAAGAGAGGCTGTTGGCAGACAGACAGCTCAAAACAGAAGCCCTCGAGGAGTACAATGTGCAAGGGAATACTTAAAGAAAGTGAGAACAGCAAAAATGGGGCTTGAAGGAATAATGACAGTTAACAAAGGAACGTCAAGCCATATTACAAGTACATTATGGCAAAAGGATAACTAAGGAAAGAATAGGGCCCACAATGGTAACTTGTGCGTAGAGTCAGAGGACACAAGTAGGATTCTAAATAAATGTTTTTTGAGTGTTCACTGGAGAGTGGGCTGTTACAGGTATAGAAATCAGAGAGAAGGACTGTGACATAATTAAAGAAATTACCATAGTCAGAGAGGAGGTCCTAAGTGATCTGGCAGATTTAAAAGTTAGTAAGTATCCAGGGTCAGAGGAAATATATCCCAGGCTGCTGAGTGAGACAATGGAAGGAGTAGAAGGGAACATCAATTCCTCTGGCTACAAGAGAGCTGTCAGAGGAAGAGAGCCAATTTGGCATTATTATTCAAGAAGGGATCAAGAGATAAACCAGGAAACTATAAGCCAATTAGTTTAACCTCAGTGGTGGGGGCACTATTGGAAATAATTCAGGAAAATGGAATTAATGCAGTTGGAGAGGCGGGGATTAATCAAGAACAGTCAGCATTGTTTTGTTAAAGGGAAGTCATGACTGTGCAACTTGATTACATTTTTTGAAGAGGTGACCAGGTGTGTAGATGAGGGCAATATAAATTGCTATAAATTGACAGCTCAAATATTGTACTGGTAAAGACAGACAGTCAATTATGAAAGTAGGGTTTCTCCTTGCATGCTCATACCTAATGCAAGATGACTCAGTTTGAACGAGATCTCTAGCTCTTGCGCTTTTTTTGGAGTATAAAATGTTGATACCCTAATGACAATCTGCTGACATCTGGTTCACACCAATAAAAAGTTCTGAATTGTATTTGTTATTGCAATTGATGCCATCTAAAGATCAGACAACAGGAAGCGTTCCTGTGCATTCAATTTAGTTTGAAAAAAGAAAGAATATCATGACAAATTCAAAGTCAAATTGTGGCTAAATATGACTAGCTGAGTTACTGATTAGAGTTAAAAAGCAAGAGTCATACTGGACTCAAAACTGGACTGCATTTCTCTCAACACGTCACCAGACCTACTGAGGTTCTCCAACACTTTGTTTCTATTTTAGTTAGTAAACACACAAGACACAACTATCCTATTGGAGTAATTTCTCTGATCATGTTCTCTGAGGTAACGGACATGGAAATAGGTAGTTTTAGGTCAAATTAAAACCATCAGGCCAGAATTTTCTGCAGCCAAGCATGGAACAACATCTCCAATTAAATTTGGTCTTAGTATTACACTCTGCTGAAACTGCTCAAAGCCGATAATGATACAGGAAGGAAAACAGGGATCTGAGTAAACAAGGCAATCCTCACCCGAATTAGATTGATGATTTGGGAAAATAAGTCAGCACAATAACTGTCAAGGAAGCAGAAAGTGGAGTGGATAAATTCAAAGTCTATTTCGAATTAAAAGAACTAGTCAGAGGTTGGATGGTGAGCAAGAAAAAGGTTAAACAAATTTTGAATGACATTTTTAAACTCTCCAACATCTGAAACTTTACCTGAATCTACACTTGCAATTGTTAACACTGTGCTAGACTCTTGTTTGGCAATTAAAATTTATCTACAGTTAAAAAGGGTGCTTTCATTTGAAATGACAGAAGTTAGCTTCCTGCAGCTAGTTTAGTTCCTATCGACTGTGCAAATTTAGCTGCATCGCAATACTTCACGCATATCAATGGTGAGATAGACAGCAATGCGTCACAATGTGAACTGCCAAACAAGAACACAAGTTTTGGATACTGTATTCAAGCTTAATTGCACATTTGCACCTCACCTGAAGTTGCTGGACCATTTACACACAAATAATAGAAATTACCATTAGCCCATTATTTTGGCAGCAGAATTTGGCCAATTCTGTTTGATAAGGAAGTTTTTCAAGCATATAGTTTTCTTTGTAGTTATGCTGAAAGGATAAAGTTTATCAACTGAACGGTTTTGATTAAATTCCATTCATTCAATGAGAGATCAAGAAATGGCTAGAGGCACTGGATGCCACAAAGGCAATGAGTTCAGACAACATTCTACAATAGTACTGAAGACTGGTGTTCCAGAACTTGCCAGTCACGTAGTCTAGCTCTTCAGGTACAGTTACAACATTGGAATCTACCTGACAATGAGGAAAATTGCCCAGCTATGTCCTGTACATAAAGAGCAGGTCAAACGCAGCCCCCCAATTACCATCCCAGAAGTCCATTCTCAAGTCATCAGTTAAGTGATGGACGGCATCAACAACAGTGCTATAAGCAGCATCCACTCAGTGAAGTCCAGCTGGGTTCTGTCAGGACCAATCAGCTCCTCACCTCATTACAGTCTTGGTTCAAACATGAACAAAAGCCCTAAATTCCACAGATGAGGCAAGTGTGACAGCCTTTGACATCAAAGCTGCTATACACAATTGAGAGTAGCATCAAGGAGCCCTAGTAAAACTGCAATCAATAAGAATCGGGGTTAAACTCTCCACTGGTTGGTGTCAAATCCGGTATCTAGGAAGACACGGTTGTTGGAGGGTAGTCATCTGACCTCCAAGGCACCTCTGCTAGAATTCCTACTGTCCCAGGTCCATTCATCTTCAGCTGCTTCAATGATCTTCCCTCCATCACAAGGTCAGAAGTGGGAATGTCTGCACAATGTTCAGCACTATTCATGACATCTCATACCAAAGCAGTCCATAGTCCAATGCAACAAGAGTGGACAATAGCTAGGCTTGGACTGACAAGTGGCAAGCAACATGGGTTTTCTACAAGAGCCATGGCAGTCACTGTAGTTATTTTGCTCCCACAACAGTGTTAGAATAATTCTAAGATTTAGGTTCAGCAATAATGGGGGTGGGTAATAAATATCCAAGTCTGTTAGCTAGACGACATGCAGATGAACTTGTAGTTGACAGCGTTCCCATTATGCTGTAGCTTTTGAACTTCTTTTGAACAAACAGACAGGGTGGTTAAGGCAGCATTTAGTATGCTTGGCTTCATTGCTCAGATCTTTGCGTATAAGAGTTGGTGTGTTATGTTGAGGTTTTACAGGAGGTTGGTAAGGCCTCTTATGGAGTACTGTCCAGTTCTGGTCATCCTGTTACAGTAAGGATATTACGAAGCTGAAAAGGGTTCAGAAGCGACTTATCAGGATGTTGGTGGGAATGGAGGGTTTGAGTTCTAAAGAGAGGTCGAATAGGCTGGACTTTTTCAACTGGAGTGTAGGAGGTTGAGGGGGCAATCTTATTGAGGTTCATTAAAACATGAGGGGCAGGGATAAGGTGAATGGCACAAATCTTTGCCCCAGGGTGGGGCATTTCAAGACAACAGGGCATATTTTTAAGGTGAGAGAACAAAGATTTTGAAAAAGACATGAGGGGCATTTCTTTTTACGCAGAGAGTGGGTTGTGTGTGGAATGAACTTCTGGAGGAAGTTGTGAATACAGGTACAGTTCCAATGTTTAAAAGAAATTCAAGTAAATAAATAAGAAATGTTTGGAGGCATTTGAGCCAAGTACAGGCAGGCAGGGCTAGTTTAGTTTGGAATTATGGTTGACATGGACTGGTTGGACCGAAGGGCCTTTTTCCAGGCTGCATGACTCCGGAGTAAAGTTCATAAAGCTGTCAAAGCCAGCATAAACTGAAGCTGCAATGCAGCAGTTACAAAAAGCACTGATCAGACAGACAGCTTTTTCCTGGATGGTATCAAGATTCAAATTTAGCCAACAACTACTCTCATCTAGATACTTGGTGAGTATTCTATCACACACCTGGTGTGAGCTTCATAGACTTCCACTCTGCAGAAAGTAGGACAAGGACAGAATAGGGAACCACCTACAAAAATATTAAAATACCTAGCTGATGCTGTAAGGGAAACAGAATGCATGATACTTCCTGCAGCAAACGACTGCAATACATACTGAAACTTTCTCCCCAAAGCCAAAAAAGTCCATAACCTAGCACAGCACAAAAATAAGACACTTTTAGTTACACTTCTCAGAATATTGCTCATTCTTTTCTGAACCTTTTTTTAAACACTAAGAATTAAAACAACTGAGAATATACTATCCCTTTGAATTTAACACCAAAATACAAAGATGAAAAATAACTGAACTCAGTTAAGTACTACTTTACACAGGAGCCAAATAGTTGAATCAGATAACTCCTAACAGTCTCACTCACAATGAATTTTCACAAACATTTCATCTGCATAAAATTAAATACAGGAAAAAAAATGACTCTTTGGTAAAATGTCAAAGTCGGCACAGATGCTAGATCATTAAATATATTTAAGGGCGTGTTAGTTAGATTTTTGACTCCCAAAGAATCAAATTATGGAGGACAGATATAAAGTGGAATTCAGTCCATTAAATCAGCAATGATTTTATGTAATAGCAAAGCAGTCTTGAGAGGCCAAATGGCCACAACCTGCAGCTAATTTATGTATTCTTGTATAACAATACTCTGGATTTTTAGAGAAATAGAAAAAGTCAATTAACATAACCAGACCTTGACTAAAACTAGTCAATCACTCCAACATTTAGAAGGTTTTCACTCAGTACTATTTATAATTTAATTTGAACAACAATTGAAGCAGTTGTCAGTTGGGTGCAAGTGGTAGAACGCTGCTGGAGAAACAGGACAGGCTTTTTTTTTCTTACCAAGGTAACTGATGGTTCATGTGTCAGGTTTATACAAAACTGTATACTTGGTTGAAGCTTGTACATTTTCCATTTTTCAAATCTACATGATTAAAACTATCATTGTAATATTCACTCACTTTTCTAAATATCAAGCAGAACCTAGTCAAATTCGATAAAAACAATTCCATAGCAGATAAACCTTTAGATACCAATTGTGACCTAAACCATTTTCTTTAAAAAAAGAAAGACACTGTTTAAAATCAAAAACTTAAATTTATATATCCGTTCATTATAGAGCAGTGGCAATAAAAGTACAAATAACTAATGCTAATATGCAAGTTGAAGTTTTACATTGTACTAAAATATTATCAAAGATAATTAAATAATTGGTGCTTTCCCCCTGAGAGAGTATCGGGCTTGTTACTATAAAGAAATACTTACATTCCTCGGGTCCTAAATTTAGTGTGTTGGGTGAATGTTCCTGAGCAATAAACATGGGTGATATTTTTCTTGTCGAAGGTCTTTCATTTTGTACGGTGGCAGTAACAATGGCACTTGCTAAAATACTGGTAACATTTTTAGGTACAGCTGTCCCAACATCCATCTCTTCTGGCTCCGAATCAGAGTGGAGAGGATTAGTAAAACTGAGGGGTGCCACATTCACACCACGGTCATCAGTGTCCAGAGTCAAATGCTGAATTACAGTTCGGTCTTTTGATGATGTTTTGGCTGGTACAGCAGATGCTTGGGAAGAATGGCACTGAGTATTGCACAGTTCATCACCAGTGGAAGATTTGCTAAATGCAGGTGGCGGACATTCATGGCTTGCCTTGTTCCACAAAGCATGAGCTCTTTCCTTAAGTGGCAATTGTACGGGTCTCAAGACAACATCAGAACTCCCCCCTTCCTCGGCAGCATCCATGTGACGAACGTCCATCTCTGAAACTGCAGAAATTTGTCCACAGCTTAGTTCCACCGATTTACTGGTTTCCTCATTCTCAACTGCTGATGCAGACTTTGCTTTACTGAATGATACTCTGTTAAAAGAGCTGCTTCCACCAGGTGGGGACACTTCAAAACTTTTGGGTCCCTCTTGGAGTGGTATTTTCTTTATTTCAATACTTAGTTTTCTTTCTAACTTTTTTTCAATCGGGTCAATGTGCACAGCACAATTTTCATTCTGTTTGTAGGTATCCAAAGTTTTGTTGTAATTTTCATTGAGGTCTGTGGGAGGTGGTGTTGTAAATGAGTGCACCACTGGCTTAGGATGGTAGCGGTCATTGTCTTGCCACACAGTAGTAACAGCTGGGTATGCAGACGGAGGAGAAGGAGTGAGGATCGGTGGTACAGGTTGGGGTTCCGGAGGCTGCAATATTTCTTCTTTAGCATCTCCTTCCAACAGGCAACTTATTGGGTTATTGTTGGTTGGGTGGTGGGAGAATACAGAAGAAAAAATATAGAAGGGTTAGATTGTAGTGCCACTTAAAAGTAAAGATGCATTAATTCTACCTGCAAAGG
Organism: Ginglymostoma cirratum; assembly: GCA_024137785.1. NCBI lineage: Eukaryota > Metazoa > Chordata > Chondrichthyes > Orectolobiformes > Ginglymostomatidae > Ginglymostoma > Ginglymostoma cirratum. The sequence goes on along the minus strand of JAHRHZ010000045.1, from coordinate 22,744,849 downwards.
CAAACAATCCGAACTCAAAACTGACACCAAGTATGAAAAGTTGTAAACAGTATCAAGTACACATCACTGCTGACATTTTTGATAGTCTGGGTTTCAAAGATGATCTGTTGTTACTTTACGAAGTCAAAGGCAAACAAAATATCTGGCTAATATTTAAGCAGATTGTGAGCTGCATACACAAAATACAGCAAAGTAAAACACTGGTCAATTTCAAACTTTTTTTCCTGAGCTATATAATTACTGTAGTTCCTGGCTGCCGCTTTTTCTGCCACAGCTCAAAGAAATTAAGAGCTAAATTAGCACACAAACTGCCTTCAAGACCTTGTTCATCTGGCCTGGATTTAAAATGAACTTTAAGAACTGTTCTGACAATACAATATCAAATTTCTTTGTGGCAATACTTTGCAATCATTATCCTCAAAGAACTGATTTGCTATCACACTTTGTAACCGTTAAAGAATCTAATTCATTGAATCTTATCTTCTGTACAATAAAGCTATAAACACATTGCACAACTTTCCATAATTGTATTCAACAAGTAAAAACAGAAGTTCACTTCCAGTATGCTGTGGCTACACTTTCACAAAAATAAAGTCCCTCGCTGTACTAAATGACCACAAATGCCATGAGGTGGAAAATTTATGTTCAATTCACACCATTTGAGCTGTGAGAAATGAACCAATACACAATACAAAAACACGTATTCAACCAAATTGACCAGGCAGTTAACAACTTCAAAAGTTCATCAGTAAACAGTACAAAGCCAAATGTAAAAATATGACAGAAGTGAAACTTTTGTCTAATATCTAACTCAGTACTGACCTCTCACTCCAACTGGCAAAGCTGCAGGTGATGCTGCCATCCTGCCTGAATTTAAAAATAAAAAATATGGCACTCCTAAAATAGCGACAAAAAAATCTGCCCCTGTTGGGGGAAAGGGGACAGTGTTCTGGGTTACGCACATGGCAACCGAGTTCGTACAACAGCAACAAAATGCACCGAATGAAAAAACCATCAGTAGACATTCACTGCCAAGCTAACGCTGTCTGTTCTGGCTCAACCATTTCTAGATCAGATGGACGACTGCTGAATAACTAAAAAGAAAACCTCCATGTGATGAACGAGTCATGATTTCCTGGGCAACCATAATTCTGCCACAAGGATACCCACGTGCCTGCGGCATGAAGATTGACACTATGATCTTTGTAGGGTGGCTATTAGGAAGTACACAAAGTGGCAAGCAGAAACAAAATTGTTTAGCATTTAATTATTTAGCAGCTCGAAATAATTTATTAAGATTATATATGCAACCTTTAAATAATAGCAGCATTAATGTGTTATTTGATTTGTTTCTTCAGTATATTCTATTTGTCTGCCCAGTAAATTTGATTGTCACTTTAGAAAGTGACAGAAAACATGACAGCAGGGCATAAGCACTCTGTTCACTCCCTGCACATGCTAGGAATTTACCTTGATATCAGTGCAAGTGAAAACACTTTCTCTGGTTTATTTAGGACAGTAGAGCAAAATATGAAATCCAGAAAGGTTAAAAGTAGGGGTAAAGAGGGACCCAACATTTAAGTGGAGAATGTCTTTTGGGGGATGCTAGTCTGAATGGAATCACAATTGCATAGTTGTTCACATTCAATTGTTATAGAGTTTTTAAAATATTACTGATTGTGATTATCTATGTCCATATCCAAGACCTCAAATGAAAGATACACCTTTCAGTTGCACACTACTGGATGAAGAGATGTACATAACTTCTACAAGCAAATTACATGAATTACAAACAGCACATGCTGTTTACAGAACCAAATGATTAGCCTTTATAACTGTTCTGAGAAGCATAATGGGGCTCATATTGGAAATGGTTGTAGGTTACAGAGGAGACAAAGCTGTTGTCTTTTTTCCAGCAATTTATGCAAGAGATCCAGCATCATACAGATTTACAAACTAAGCTTCAACTTAATGTAGAAAATGCAATTAACGTAAATAGAAACCCATTAAATTATTCCTTAGATCCCATTCCATCTGTTTCTCCCCAACTGGAAAATGACCACCTCAATACCAGTATGTGCTACAATGCTGTTCCCCAATCATGTCACCATCTATGAACCCAAATTATCTTTCTGGGAATTTTCGATACCTCTTCTTCAACAGTACAATTGAGAAGCCGAAAGTATGGAATTTTTAAAACTGTTGGCATTTTTAGGAATTCACCAGAAAAGCTTTAGCGCTATTGAAACCCCCCCCATGTGGAATTCAGTGCACCCAGACTATAAGCAAAGTCTGCAGGTCTTTGACTACAAGTCTGAAATTATCAAAAACAAAATCACCCCAAGTGCCAAACGAACACCTGGACTACATGTTACAACCTTCAATTCCAAGGCAGTAAGTCAAGATCTGCATAATCTGTCTAACATTTCCATCCACCTGAAGCTGTCATTAGATTTTATACATAGCAATTTCCAATCAGGACAGTCATGAACCTAAAATAACATTGGAAATCAAAAACAATTAACTTCACTTGCATTTGATGGAGTGAAGTCAAAAGGGACAGGAGAAAAAAATGTTAGCTAAAGGCAGAGAAACAAATAAAAATGGAGAAAGAAGAATATATGTGCGCATATAATGAGGAATCGTGTTGTAGCAAATAACACTGTAATCGAAATGAGTCAAGTTAAAAAATGTGCAAAACAGTGTGGATACTGGAAATCTGAAATAAAACAAAATGCTGGAGAAACTCAGCAGGTCTAGAGTTAAACAGAACTCGTACTTCAAGTTGGATATGAACTGAAAAGGGCTGGAAAATTATGTATTTTATGCTGTAAATAGGAGGGGCAGGAGAAACAAGTGGAACACACTGAAAGGGTGCTCAGAGCCAAAGACAAAAAGGTTGCAAATGATAGTGAAGAGAAGATAAAGATGTAAAAAAAATGTAAATGAAGTTGTGAAAAGGAGAAAAATGGGTCCACTCTGCTGACAGCAGTCAACAAGCCCAAGTTCGTAGGTGGGTTGGTGCATATAACGAAAATTGAGGATACAAAAGGTGATGCTCTGAAGTTGTGGAATTAAGTCTTGGAGGCTATAAAGTGCCTAAGTGGAAAATGAGATTGTGGTTTCTCCAGCTGTACTTCAAGAGAACACTGCTGCAGGCTAAGGACAGGAATGCTTGCATGGGAACTTAGCACTTGATTGAAACATCAAGGTTGGAGTCATTCTAAACCAAAGTGTTAGCGTTGCACAAAGCAGTCATCCAGGCTGTGTTTTGCTGCACCAATGTAAAGGAGGTCACATTGTGAGCAGCAAATACAGTAGACTAGATCGGAAGTACAAGCAAAACTCTGCTTCACTTGGATGGTGTGTCTGGAACCTTGGACGGTGTGTCTGGACAGCGAGGAAAGAAATGGTCAATTGGCAAGTATTACATCTACTGTGACTGCACGGATAGGTGCCAAGGGGAGTTAGGAAGTGACAAGAGTGATAGAGGAATGGAGCAGTACATCAGAGGGACAGAACAAGCACGAACGACCAAGACAGAGCAAAATAGGGAGGGTCACAATCCTCAGTTCAGAATCTCTGTCCACTGACGTTGCCAGACTTGCTGCGTTTCTCCATCACTTTGTTTGTATATTGAAAAGGTACAACACAGCCAATTTCCAAGTAGATTTTGGGGGCATGAAAGTAAAGCCACATCATCTTGCAAGATCACAAATAAAAATGTGGATGATGGGAGTCTTTTTATAGCTTTCTGTAATCCAAACTATGAAGTAATACGTAATTCCAGCTGGAGTGCAAAGTGTCCTGAGCAAACAGTACAACAGTTAGTTGTCTGAATTTATCTATAGAGGGCCAATAAACAAGCAGTTGATGTTGTTGCGTCAGAGTAAATTAGCAAATTCAAATGAAAATCAAAAATGGTCTGAAAGCCAGAAAATGCTGGCAATACACAGGATATCAATTAAACCTAAAGAGAAAAAAGGCTAAAGCTTTTGTCAAAACACTCAAATCAAAGCTGCGAGGTGGTAAAGGAAATATTAAAATTGCAGAAATCAACAAAAGGATTAGCAGAGAAACAGATGTGGAATCAGTTCCTGAATTAAAAGCAAGTCGGTTGAGTTCCTTTAAAATATCTCAGGAATAAGTCGCAAATTTTTATTACTTATGAATACACCCTTCACTGCCACATATTGCTGTATTTGGAACCAAATGAGAATTCACATCTATGGAGTTCATACTTTTCCTCCACATTATTGTGTTGTTCAACTTACAAGTTCTAGGGTATCAGGTGCATAAAACCTAAAATTTAGACTCATACAACCTAGTCTTGAGAAGCTAATTTGAGACCAAGGATATTGCTCACCTCATTAATTCAAGCGCAAAATCTCTCAAACAGGAAGACTGACCACAGCTAAATATACTTGCTTTGAACAGATTATGGCATGTATAAACTGTGCAGTGCTGTATGTTAGATGTTTTATGCACTTAGATCATTAACAACTAGTATAGTATCTGAGCAGAAAACAACAAATAGCCTCTTGACTGGTTTCTTCCAGCGTTCTTCTCTGTCCATATCAGAAAGTTCTTACCATTTCACAGGCTTTCCAAGTCAAATGCTAATATTCATTTCAGGAAAGTCAAGTAATCGAAATATGGTTGAAACAAAAGTAATCTTATTTTCTGTCAATCATATCAAAAAATTAAAAATGAAAGTCTCCTGCTCACCTCTCCGTGTTTCTAATGCCTTCTCAAAATCTCTTAAATCTGGTGCAAAATACTTAAGTGCGAATATCAAGCTAATATCAGACTCACCTACCTTTCTTAACTATCTCTCCTTCTTGACCAACTGTTTGAATAGTGTGCTGAACTGAATTGCTTACACTCCAATGTGATACCAAAAGAAGCCCATGAGAACATTATCCAGCACAGCTGGTCTTCAAGAGAAGACAAACATATTTTAAAAAGTCCAATGTATTAAGTGCCTTTAATAGCGGTGCTAGATCAACATTATTAAACTCAGTAGCTCAGAAGCACTTGATTGAAACATTAATAGCTTCACCGGTTTTATTGACTGAACACTAACCGAGAAACCAAAATAACATTCTTTATGGAGATGCTTGGAAGTATGAAAAAACCTGATGGGCTGCTTTAACAGAAGTTAGTCCTTTGCATTTTGTACTCACTCTTCAGGTTAGAAATCAGTGGATTCTAGAAATTTGACAGGGAATCCAAACTGAATATTTTTTAATTATATAAAATCAGTCATACAATGTTGGAGGCTATTAAAACATATAATAAAGTTCAAATAAATTGAGATGACAATGACTTAATTTCTAAATTTTAAATAGCAAGCAATTTTTAAACAAGAATGGAAAGCTCTTTAGAATATGTTTCTCATTAAAATTTAAAGTCTTGTGGTCTGTGCTTGAATTCTGCTGGTTTCCTGCATCCTGCTCAATTTTGTCACTGCTTTAACTTGTTGCTGCTTCAACTTGTTGCTGCTTCATTCAGCCATGAAATCTGATGCACGACATTGCATGAATGCTCCATCACCACGATCCCATTAAGGCTGTCTTCAATCAACCTCAATGTGTTGACACTATTAGCATTACTCCGAAGAATTGTAATTACCCCCATCTCCAATAATGTATTCTTTAAACTAATTGAGAGAATGTTGGACATTTTAATAGCAGTAACTTGAAAGCAGTTTGCCTTGCACATGCAAGTGCTTTCATAGGTGGGAAAATGACTAGTTGGACCAGAGTAAACCAGACTTACTGTTAAAGTGGACAACGATACCATGAGATTTTCCATTTACGGAAAGTAGGAGAAAAACAGATTTATTTGGATTGATTAAAAACACTTTCCTCATATATTCCTACAGATCACAAAGTTAATTAACACATTATTACATTTTCCACTTTTTGGCTATTGGGAAATTTCATGCATGTAGTTGGGGGTGGATGCTGTGTCACTGTAAAAACATTATAATTGCTCCCAGTTCAAATTTCTACAGGCCTACCTCATGGTCGTCTTATTATTAGAACCAAACATAGTAAGTGGCAACAAGGCGGCATCATGGCCCACCAACGGTGTGCTACCACCATTTTCAGAACGAAGGGAGATCAAACGTTGTCTGGACTTGGAAAATGACACAGGATCGAGGTGGTATCGTGCTAGATTCACTGGGAGACAGACCAAAATGTTGAGGGAAGTGGTCAAGAGGGAACTCAAGCTTCTGTCAATGCTAGAGAAGAAGGGTAGTCACTGGCAGCAAGCCAAAAGGGAACTTCAGCTCCTGCCAATGGGTGAAGGGTGAAGTAGCCAGTGGCAGCTTGCAGCCTGAGCCTCCTTGGTGAATTCTGTCTGTGGCACTTTTGGTAAGCTCCCAAGTAC
>JAHRHZ010000045.1:22689883-22728450 GCA_024137785.1 Ginglymostoma cirratum | reverse complement strand
ATATATATATATATATATATATATATATATATATTTTATATATAATCCTTCAAAGTATGCCCATACTCATCCAATTTGACAATTCCCCAAAATTGCCCCAGCTGAACACAATATCATTGAATATTTGTCATACATGGATGGACCCTTGTGTAGCAATAACGCCCTTATCCCCAGACTGGGTTGCCTGGAATAAAGTCCCACCTGCATTAAAGTCCCATCTGCTCCAGAGTTGCAAAATAACATCTCTGAACAGGTTGGTTAGAAAAACAGATTAGATGAAATTTCCAATCAATCCAGCATATTTTTTGAAAACTAAATGTAGTTAAGTAGTAATTCATGCATTTAGTTTATTTGTGCAGATTTGACTATTAAATATTAATGATAAAAATGTTTAACTGCTGTTGGATAAACAGAAAATAATTAAACTAAATATTAATCCAAAGTGCTCAATCCAAAAGTTAAATAAATATCTTATTACATAGTGGAAGACCCTGAAATCACAGCCAACTAGTAAACCGTGCTTAAGAACTGAACATTCCCAAATATAGACCAAGTGTTGACTATTTCTCTGCTTATTTGTTTAGGCTTTGCAGGTTTTATTTGAGGGCAAAAAACTTGAGAAACAGATGACTCACCCCAGCTTTCAGCAAATTCCAGGTATAGTCAATTGCACATATGGCTCCAGTTCTTCCACAACCAGCACTGTAAGCATATAATTTCAGGAAATGACTCATTTGTGTCTTCCTTAAATCACAGTCACCACACCATCTCCAAGATCAAAACAACAGGAACTCTAACATCATGTTGTGAAATGTTAATTTGACTGCTTGGAATAGAAAATGGTACTATTACAATTAAAATTTTTTGTTAGGTTAGGCTCAAAGTCCTTGCATCTGCTCGGTTCAAATCCTATGCCAAATTATAACTCAATTTCTAGCTAGTCTAACTATGGTTCACTAATGTTAAGCACAAGAATGCAACTTTTCTCTGAGAATCAGCAAGAATAGCATGGAAAGCAAAGGTGTACAAAGGATGTCTATCGTGATAGAATCAATGCATTTTCCTCCTCAACTCATTAACAACTTTTGACACGAATGCTTTTCTTATGTGTCCAGTTCCACAGGATATCACATTTCATCTCACCCTTATTAATCTATTTAGGCCATCTCCAATTGCAATTTATCTTATTTCATGCGTTCCAACACCTGGAACGAATGGATTAGTTTTTTTTTAAATTATAAACCGTCCAGTCTCTGGCACAATTGCTTAGCATGTTCAACAGTTAACTGCAAGGTTGGTGGTTTGAAACCACCCAAGGATGAAAACCTTGCTAGAGGGCTTGTAGTGTGGTGATAATGTCCCTACCTCTCTGAGTCAGGAGGCCCTGGTTCAAATCCCACCTGCTCCACAAGTCTACAGTCACATCACTGAACAGGTTGACTAGAAAATATTCATAATTTAAAAACAAACAACTCCTTTGATGACTTATATATTCAAACAAATCATAATCCTGTTCTCTATCCAACTGCCAATTTCATAAGGTCTCGCATCAATGTGATAAAAATGAACAAAAGATGGTGAGTTTTCTTGTTAATTGTCTGCCCCTTACCCTGCTTTTGGACCCACCAGCCAGTAGAAATATCTTAATTACATCCACCCTGTCATGTCGCACAAGACATTTGCAAGTATTGATACGCTAATAAAGACAGACGCCTCTTAAACTTCTACAAAACGGTCCTGCCATCCCAGGGATTAATCTGGTGAGCCTCTGTTGAACTCCTGCAACAGTAAGTATATTTTTCCTTCAATAAGGAAATTAAACTGCACTCAATACACCAGGTAAGGCTCTATATAACTGCACTAAGTAACTTTTACTCCTGCACTTAAAACTCCCTTGCAATGAAGGCCAACATGCTACTGGCGTCCCTTAACTGCTGGCTAACTTCTAAATGACTCATGAACACGATCATCCACATTACTTTGGACACGAGAACTTCTCAACCTCTCACTATTTTCTACCAAAGTAAATAACTTCACTCATTTACATTATATTCTTTCTGCCATGTTCTAGCCCATTCACTTCGCATATCCAAGAACTTTTGACGTTTCTTTGCATCTTTATCATAACTTACCAAGAAAAATAGAGAAAGTAGGAGTTGATCATTCAGACCTTCAAGCCTGCTCTGTCATTCAATACTATCATTGCTAATGTGGTAATCTCTGACATGACCATAAGACTACTCAGATCTCGGTATCAGGATTGCTTACAAGCCAACAACCACCCTATGATAGGTACTGATGAACGTAAAGGATCCCATACCCACAATCAATAAAACCAACGTAGTATACAACATACCATGCAAGGACTGTGAGAAACATTTCATAGGCCAAACTGGAAGAAAACTGACAATAAGGAATGCACAAACACCAACTAGCCACCAACAGACCACGACCAGTTCTCATTGGTCTCAGAACACATGGACAAAAAAAAAAAAAAAAAAAAAGGACAAATTCGACTGGGACAACACATCCATAATAGCAAAAGCCAAACAGACACAACAGGGAATTGCTGGAGACCTGACATTCCAACCAGGACTCCATCAACAAATAGATTGAACCGGACCCAAAATACAAACCACTGAAAAACAGAACCGGAAGTGATGCCAACCACCCCTGCAAACCAAGGCATGCAAACAACAAGCAGGACAGAATACCAATGCTTCACCGGAGGCGCACTGACAATGTTACCTATCAGGGTGACAATACGTCTGCAATCAAACACACCTGCTTGGCAAGCAAGTCTACAACCTGAATAGCCTACTTCTGCTCCTACATCTCATGGTCTTAAACTTTTAAATTAACCATACCTAGTTTGGTGATGACTATTAGCCAACAAATCTGTACAGCTCTGCTTGAATTTGTAGCATATTACATGGCTGGTTAACTGTACAGGCAATAAACAAACATGAAATTCTTCAACTCCTCTAATGTTTAAACATGTAAATTTATAAATAGAATTAAAGTATAAATTATTGCCCAATTCAACTTTTTGTTACATTTCAAATCTGAAGAATAAAAGCATAAATATTTTCTTCTCTACCTGCAGTGGATACAAATGGGAACATCCTCATGTTCTTGGTATTCTCGCATCAAACTGATCATATCCAAAATAGAATCAAATGAAGATGGAACATCATGATCTGGCCAGTTTATGTAATGGAATTGATATATTCTCCGAGATTCCTAGGCATGAAAAAAAATGTGAACATTTAATTATCTCCTACTTGCCAAAAGCTAAATTACTTTTATAACTGGCATGGAGAAGATTAACCAATGAAGGATGAACTTTGATCTATCATGTCTTTTTATTTTTCATTAAATTAACATACAGTCTTATTGTGACCAACATGGCTTACAACTTAAGCATTGACGATAAAGGTCCAAGTTTGGCTGGATCAGAACATTTCACAATGTTTACTTCTTCAGACTTAAGACCCCACTTTCATCCTTTTCCCTTATCTTTCAGTTCAAAAGTGCTTTTGCTCTGATGATGATGGTGATGATATCATTTCTTTTTTAAAAAAAAAAGCCCATCAGTAATATATAAATTTACCAAAAGATTAAGTTACCCCAAAAGTTAATCTAGAACCATAACTCACATTCTGGAATTCCACTAATAGAGTCCTTATAAAATAGTCATTTCTTGATTGTTCTGCTTCCTGGAACAGCAACAGAAACAAGTGTCATTAAGCATCAGGACTGGAATGTTTATAGGATTGTGGATTCTGCAGTTGCGGCAAATGGTTGGAAGAAATGGTGTGCAATGAATGACATAAATGAAAACGTTGAGTCACAATGTTACTTCCGGTCCAACTCCGTCAGATCCCAGTGTTTTCACATCTCTCACCCAGATTTTACAGCTTTCTCAATAACTAACTCCACAAGCTCAAACACTGAATGCATATCAACTACTGGCCATAATGCCCCAACTCCATCAAGTTGTACTCTCACTTCCTTTCAACAACAAAACCAGTTTACAAACAAAATCATCCTGCAGAACGAAACCATATTCAAGCAGACCATCCCCCCCATTCCCTTTCAACATCAAATGCTAAAGGTGTGGTGGATCTCCTGTCTAAATTAGACTGGGACCTTCCCCCCATTACCCCTCCTGATTACATAATTTGCCCTTGTTAGCTCACGTACACAGACATCGACATGCCTCTAATAGCGGATGCTGTTCCCTTCATTTAAAATAGCTTTCATTGTTTTTCTCACAATCAGTCCTGAAACTCATATCTATAGTGAACATAGAGGGCAGCACGGTGGCTTAGTGGTTAGCACTGATGCTTCACAGCGCCAGGGACCCAGGTTTGGTTCCACCCTCGGGCGACTGTCTGTGTGGAGTTTACACATTCTCCTCGTGTCTGCGTGGGTTTCGTCCGGTGCTCCAGTTTCCTCCCACAGTCCAAAGATGTGCAGGGTAGGTGGACTGGCCATGCTAAATTGCCCACAGCATTCAGGGATGTGTAGATTAGGTGGGTTAGAGGGGGATAGATCTGGGCGGGATGACCAGAGGGTCCATGTGGACTTGACTGAGCGGAAGGGCCTGTTTCCACACTGTAGGGATTCTATGATTTGTATACTACAAACTGGGGTTTAGATATTGTGAGCATAAAGTTAAAAATTGTACCAATGCCTAAGATTTTAACAGAAGTCCATGTGCTACGTAGTTACTCTACTTAATTAAAGAGTCATCTCTTGCTCTTCAGCTAAGGAATAAACACCAGACAGTGAGAGGCTATGGAATAAACTGAGATTAGATTTGTCAAATTTACGAATTAAAGGGTAACAAGTGCCATTTGGGAATTTTACATCCTATAAAGATTTTAATCTATGCATCCTGAGATACATTAAAATAAAAAGACACAATACAAACATTGAGCAATGCATCGACATTTCTGGAGATAATCACTAACAAAATAAAATAGATCCAGCAATAAATTCAAGATTAATTCACCAGACAGTGGAATCCACGACCACATGGAATATTTGAAGCAAACAGCACATATGCACACAAAAGGAAGGCAGGTAAGTAAGTACATGGAGTAAAATTAGAAGGATCAATTAGCAGAATGAGATGCACTCGGAAGAGACAAGGTTTACATAGAACATGAACATCATAAATGACAAGGAAGGCTTATTTCTGTACTGTATATTTTTGTATTAAAAATGGAGGTCTATCCATAACATTCATTAGTTTAATATTTTGTGACCTGACTTATTGGGTGACACTGGCAAAGTCATACTTAATGTCCATTTCCAACTCCTCCTCAACTACTACAATGTTGCAGAACTATTGCCTTCAATTTACAACATTGCACATCTTACCAATTAAGAAGAAATTAAAAATTACCCACATAGTGCAGACTGGGCAAAAAACAGTCCTAAATCCTGGAAAAATTGAACCAATTTCATATTTGTTAAAATGGGAATGGAGGATTTGAGTTATAAAAATAGACTAGATAGGCTAGGACTTTCTTCACTGGAGCATAGGAGGTTGAGGGGTGATCTTACAGGTTTATAAATTCATGAGGGGTATAGATAAGGTGAATCGCAAGGGTACTGCCCCTAGGGTTAGGGAGTTCAAGCCTCCAACCTCTACTGTCTTCGTTGCAAGATATCACTCCTGCCACTGACACTCCACTGACTAGTTTTACCAAGGCTCCTTTGTGCCACAGTTAGATAAATACTGTCTTATTATCTCACCTCAAGCATTAAGCATGATTGTTCATATTCAGACCAAAATTGCATGAACTTGAATAGCTTTGACAGAGCAACGATCACCTTACTGATGAGCATGTGTCAACACTTTCCTTCACTTTGCTGATGACTAGCAGTTGGTTGGGTTGGAATTATTGCAGATTTTGTGGATAGAACATACCTTGCGATTTTTCCATATTGCAATCAATATTGCTAAGGGCAGCTTTTCATTTCCAGATTTTAACAACTTTAAAAATTAAATGGGATTTGTAGTTTTGTTCTCTAAATTATCAGTTCAAGTAGACACCAACACTCAAAAATCTATAAATATAAGCTCAGTAGAACACAATTTTAGATTCAACAATTTAACATAATGTACAACTAATACAATGAGTATGGCAGCAGCACACAACGTCCAGTTGGATATCAATTTCCGCATCATGACCAGATGCTTGGACAAAAACATTTCTATAATGGTAGGTTTTGTAGCGAATAATAACAGAAAGCAACTGGCATCTGTGAATATAAGAACCGATAAGGCTCATTCTTACTCAATGTGATCAAAATCCATCATTAAAATGTTTGGAAGTAATACAATTTCTCAAAAAATGAAAATAAATAATCCTCAACTTCTCTTAAGGAAAAAAACAAAAATTAGAAAATACCACCTATGGTAAACTCAAATGTAGAATTTTCAGGTGACTTGAAGTTGTGTTGTGGCATTGTCCTTGAAATTCTAATGATTTAGACAATAAAAGTACTACATTACGACTTTTAGATCTATCATGAGAATATAATTGTATAGAATTCATAATAATAAACCAAAACAATTCACTCAAACAGGGTAGGTGAGGAAGCTTGATAAATCATTTAAAAATCTAAATACTACATTCCCCTCAAAGGGTTTTGGAAAGAAAGTTGAAAGCAAAACAAAATTCAGCAAATCCACCAGGATTCTAGCTGTGTAGATCATCCAGTCCATTGCTGGAAAGTGGGGATACCAAGCAAGACCAGCACTAGACTTGACTCCAATGTCCATTTATATATCTGACTGATAATCATGTACAAGCTCAAACATTTAAGATTGACCAATTATTCAGGATGACCGAGAACAGTCATGAAAATATACTTCATTCGTGTACAATATTCTTCTGATTTAGAGGAACTGGGATATCAATCATACTGGTAAATGCAGAGAAGTCAATGTAAGAGCAATAATTATTTGAACCTGGCAAGTAGTTTAAAATTAAAATGAAGTAATGCCCATATCATTTTCCCCAAGAAAAGAGTCATCACCTCAACATTAGCCAATGACATACTATTATTCCCTCCTCCTCAAAACACAAATCATACACAGCAAAAGTACTCACACAAGTGATCTGAAATTCTCCAAGGTGGAGAACTCCATCCCCATGTAGCGGCCAGTAGCGTTCACACTTTTTCTACAGAGAAATATGCATGTTAAAACTATTAGTGTACATTTATTCACGCCATAATGTAGCTTTTGATCAACACAAGAAAACAAATTGTCCTCAAAAACCTAACTTACATTGACATTTATTGCACACATTGCTTGTTGCAAACTACAATGTCACTAGATTGATAATTATTCTACAATAAAAGGTTATTTAAAATTAGACAATGAGAGAAATCCATCTATAAAGTCAAACTTTTGCTTTCTTAAGAAGCTCGAATAAAACCTAAGCAAACTAATATACTCAGAGTTTTAACCAGTCATTTGTAACCTTAAAGAAAGAGAATAGCTGTCATCTGAGAATCTAGATGAATGTGCAATATTGCACCCCAACTGCTCAAAAAGGCTTATTCCTTTTTAGTAATTTTCACAAGCCTTAACAGGAATGTGTATACATATAACATGCTTACATTGAAGCAAAATTGCACTACATCTTGAGCAGTTGTTTTTTATAGATCTCAGAAAATTTACAAACCAATAAAGGTGTGCAAAGTAGTTTTAAACAAGGCATGAGACTGCTGCACAGTTATCATTCATGTTATTTACAAAGAGACTTAAAAACACCCAGAACATGACAAAAAGAACAACAAAACTCACTCTCCCCATTTCAAACTCACGGCAAGCCATGACAATGATCTGGAAACAAAAAAAAAGTAAAGGTTAGTTGACTGCTTGAACAAGTGAAGTAGATTTATAATTGGACATGAAGCCTGTACAACAGGTGCAAAGTACACTGGTAAAAGTAACTGCTTCAAGACCTTCTAAAGGTAGTTCTTTACTGTAAAATGGAAATGGAATGGGGTGAACAAGTGTGCAGTTGTTGGCGCCGCATTATGGGAAGGATGTGGGTACCTCGAAGAGAGCGTGCAGTGGCGATTCAAGGGATTTCTTCAAGAGGGAAAAACTTCAGTTGAGGAGATGGACTTGGGGAGGTTGGGACTCTTCTCCTGCACGAGCTGGGAGGAAATGTGATGCAGGTTCTCAGAGTCAAGGGTGGGCTGGGCGGAGTGGATGGGGAGAGGCTGTTTCCGCTCATGTGGAGGGTAGAACAGGAATATAAGGGCATAGCATAGGGGTGTATGGGGATGAGACTTTTTCACATAGCAAGTAACTAGAGTGTGCATGCCCTGCCTTGGGGCATGACGGAGGCAGGTTTGGTTGGGGCACTGAATGATTGTTTAGTAGGTAGAGTACACACGTGCTGGAGCTAGAGATATGATTAGCATTGGACGGTGATGCTGTTTGGGGAGCTAGTGCAGGGGCAACGGGCCGGATGGCTCCTTCCGTGCCTTAGCAATTCTGGTCATTGAGATTCAATTAAACACGAGCACAAGCTCAGTCGTGCAAATTTCCTACAATATTGTATTTCAATACGTTTTTTAAACTAGATATTTAACTTCAAATAACAAAACTCCAAACCTACACATTTGAGTAAACCTTAAAAGGCAGAAGCTCAGGGGTTGATTCGTTTACTTGGCTGGGTGGCTGGTGTGCAAGGCCAATAACATGGGTTAAAATTCTTTCACCAGCTGAGGTGACCATGAAGGACTCTCCTCCTTAACCTCTCTCCTCACCTGAGGCACAGTGTCCTTCAAGTCAAAAGCTAAATGATAATAAATATCAAAATTTTCTTATTTGTTGTTCATTAATTCTTAAAAGGATAAAATGCATTGTAACACCAGCGGTAGAACAAGAATGGAGGTGCATTAATTGCACTCAAAAGAATGTTCTTGATTCAAATATAAAAACAACTAACAGTGCAATTGTCAAACATTTCAGTACAAATTGGTTATAGCCCTGGAATTTTGCACATAAACACAAAAACAGAACAGTTACTCTGTAATGCAAGTTAAATTGGGGCTATAACAGTTTTGCTATAAGTCACATTTTATTTTTATTTATTTGTAAGATGTGGGTCTTGCTGTTTCTGTCCATCCCCAATGGGCATTGAAAAAGTGGTAGATGAGCTGACTTCCTGAATCATGCAGCCTGACGTTTTAATCAATTGTATTGAATAAAAACAAAAAACAAAACACAAAACAAAAAAAATTAGGAAACAGACTGCCTTTAATTTTAAAATTTTCAGGACAATTTTGCTCCTAGTTAGAGTAGCTGCATCTTTCAATTTATTTTAAACACTACCAATTACATTAAGTTCAAATTCTGTCAACCAAAAGAAAGAAACTACTTACTATAACTTTGTATTCCCAGATCATCCTCCAAAAGTCAAGTACAGAATTTGCTAGTGGGCCTTGGGTAGCTATGTATGTTCTTGGCCCATAAACTCCCTAGAAAATGACAGGAATGTAGATTTCATCAAGTTTCTTTTATAAAGTGATACAAAATACTTGACTTTCTAAACTATCAAGATAAATGTTCCAAGAATATATGTGCATAATATACAAACCAACGAATAGGGTCAATACTATTACATAAAGTTACTAAGTATACATATACTCAATCTGAAAATTGAAACAATAAATTCAATTTGCCATATCTCAAAATTAAAAGCACATTTTTGATTCATTCAAGAGATTTTAATAGTGCGTCAAAATTCAGTTTTAAACAATTGACCACATACAAACAATTTGTTTCTTCCCATTTCATGTCTACAATTCCATCATAAGTTCAGGGCAAAAAAGTAATTTATTTGATGCTGGACAATACAGCTCTATTGCTGATGCGCAATATCGAGGCTTAATGCAATGTCAGTGGCTTTGGTTAGAGGAGAATGCCAAGAATCAATTATAACATGTATACAGAGTATCCTATAGGTTATACGAGAGGTTTTCCTATTTCTTTAAAAGATGGAGGGCTTAATGGCAACACTAAATGCATTTGTTTCTGTTAACATTGATTTGGTTTGTTTTGCTCCGCTGATTTTTAAATAGTAAGTTTAGGCTGTTAGGCCAGGTTCAACTTATTTAACAAACAGACGCCAATAAAATCAAGTTCTGCACAAGTAAACAAAGCAAATTACTGGATGTAAAAAGGCTACGTATTTCATCTGACTGATCCAAACAGGTAACAGTTGCATCCGTTCCAGTTTGCATCCTGCAACGTCACCACAGAATGCAATGGGAACTAGCATGATTTAAGAGGAAGGGGAAACAAGAGGAGTGGGAACGATGGGAATCTCCACAGCTTTACATTTTTAAATTCAGGATACAAAATTGTAATTACAAAACAGAATTTTAAAAAAGCAAAATACTGATGGTGGAGACATAACTGAAAACACTAGTAATATTCAGGCAGTATCTGTGGAAAAAGAAACAAAGCTAGCATTTTGGGTTGATAACCTTACAACAGCGTGTTCCAATGAAAGGTCATTGACCTGAAACATCAACCATTTGTTTCTCCAAAGATGCTGGCTGATCTGCCGACCATTCCCAGAATTACCTCCAATACAAAACACCATTTTTCACAACTGAACAAAAAGGAGACTGAGATAACCCTAATTTCCATTACACATTCATATACTGAATTTCCATTCTTAAATGATTAACAAGAAATACAAATTGAACCAATTCTCAAAAGGCTTGGAACCATAGAATAGAACAGTCCTCAGCTTGATATTATCAGCAATCTTCTCCAAAAGGCAATAATTTGGCCAGTATAGGAAATACGAAACTGCAAATCAAAATTAAAAGCGTATACATAACCCCATAGTAATTACAGGACGCCTTCATTGAAATATTAAAACAGTGCACTTGTCATGTAACATTGAATAAGTTTCTCCTCTAAATAAAATGCTGAAAGTACAAACATTACCTTAATAAAATTTGCATTGATATAATCTGAATCTTGATCTGAAATTTTCAATGCAAGTTTCACCCTGCTATGGTCAACTGCAGTGAGGAAAAGAAAGAGAACGAAAAAAGCTTTATAAATGTTAAATAAGTTAATACAACACATATTCAAATACCAATAAACAATCTCGAAAAGTCACTCAACCTATTGACGAGAAAATACCAAGCAAACAACTGGAGATGTCAGGAGCTGACAATGCACGGAACTTAGACTGAAAGAAAGACTGTTTAAACGATCACATGAAGCAACACTTAATATCAAAAAAAACTCCCATGACAGTCAGGTAGAATGCAATATTTTAAAGCTGTCAATAGAAACAGGTAAAAGTTATGAGAAAATTCTAATATGAACAAAATAAAAATTCCATTACACTTTTGTCAGTACCATAAAATGTTCATAACTGTAATAAATACCTGTATTTGCTGACCGCCACTGGCTCCCACTTGAGCATAATATTCCCATTTAAAACCATTATCCTCACTACAAATCCTTCCAAAGCCTGACCCTAACTCTGCAATCTCTTCCAGCCATAATCTCTGATGTATAGTCATTTGGGAGCACAGAACTGGATGGAGCCTTGCCGAAAACAAAGCATTTTGCTAAAGTTCTTTGTCATGCACTCAGCAGAACAATTTGTAAGAAATCCTAAAGCCAAGTGAAAATATTTATACTAAGTAAGAGGAGAGTGTTGACGAGGAGGGAAGAGAACTTTGATGTGCACACACTGGAAGCTTCATGTACTAATACCTAGGGCTCTGTCTTCGTAGACAGAAAGAACATGCGCACACACTGCTAATGTTTCAACTGATCAAAATAGAGGACAGCCATTCACTGGTTCATTTCTAAGAGGCAGTACCTTGACCAGAGAAAACCTGCCTAGTTTACAATTTAAACAAAGCTTGGCAGTTGACTATCAACCAGTCATCATTAACTAGTGCGTTCACCACAGCAATGCCTCCACCAGAATCTACTAATCAACGAATAAATGCTCAAATTCGTTAGAAGAAAACTGGTTACCCATTCACTTCAATACTTCTTGCAAATTAAAGATGAAAATCTTCAACAAACTGCAACTTTATTCAGCAAAATCTGACAGATTATCTGCATTTCTTTAATTCTGACATCTTGGGCATTACCAATTATAACTATCTCAGCACTGGTGGTCCTGCTCTCAAATGCCAAGGCTCGAACTCTCAGATTCCTAATATAAACCTCTACATTTTTGCTCACTGAAGATACTCCAAAAAATCTCTCTTGAACCATGCTTTTGATTATCTGCCATAATAGTACCTTATCTGGTTGAATGTCAAATTGGCTTGCAATACTCATGAGAAGGGCTTTAAATATTTATCAAAAGCGCTAAGCGAATTGAAGCTGTTATTACAAAAAAAAATCAATTATCCTCAAAACTACCTGAACATTCTAATCATCCAAAGCATTTAATTACTGTTAAATTTCAAAAAGAAACAATTAAAAACTTACATGGCAAGATGTCTTTATATCTGTTCTTTTTGACATTTTCTTCCTTTTCTCCAATGTTTGTGGGGTAGATCCTTTCAGTTCTATATTTAGTTGACAGTCTTCTGAGTCGCTGTTAAATACAAAAAAACTAAAAATTCAATATTTATATAATTTAATAAACTCTGACAGAAAATACAAAGCATAGCTCAACAATAACACATGACATGAAGGCATCCAGAACATATGACGACACTTTAGCTGGGTGGCACCATAAAAATAGTTGTTACTTTTATTTGTCTACTTGGAAAATTCTTTGTAAGTATTGCAATGCTCACGTTAACTTCATGTTTTATTCATTCATAGGATGTGGGCATCACTGGTTAGGAATGGAGTTACTCTCCACCCTAATTGCCCTGGAGAAAGGAGTAGAGGTTCAGTCCTTGGGGTGTAAGGACATCCACACTGTTTTCAAGAATGGAGTTCCAGAATTCTGAACCAGTACCAATGAAGTGAACTGATGATTTTTCCTCAATGGTAGTGTCAAGCTTCTTGGGTTGTTAGGGCTGCATCTACCCAGACTAGTGGGGAGTATCCTATAAAGTCCCAGCTTGTGGTTTATAGATGGTAGACAAGCACTAGGTAGACAGCTGGTGGACTCAAGACAATTCCTAGCCTCTGATCTACTCTTCCAGTCACATAGTTCACTTTCTAGTCAATGGTAACCCCAGGAGGTTCAGAGTGGTAGATTCAGTTATGGTAATGTCATTGATTTTAATGCCATTTCTTGATATCACATGGAGTGAATCAAACTGGTTGAAAGATTGAAATATATCTCCACAGTTTAGAACAAACAACTAAAAAATTCTCTTTACAAAATTAGAAAAGTAAAACACAAATGCTTTTGTGGCACAGTGATATGGTCCCTGCCTCTGAGAGAAGAGCCCCAGGTTGAAGTCCCACCTACTACAGAGGGGTGTAATAAATCTCTGAACAGGTAGATTAGAAAATATCTACAACTTATACTCTAATATCCAGAATCAACATGAGATTGACAGAATTGTTGTCAAACATAGCACAGAGCACACCAAGTAGAAGGTCCAGTTAAAAAAGATCCCATGTATTTCCCAGCGACCCACCCAGCCGGGTGACAGACTCTTTGGAACACCAAATCTCAAAATTTTGGTCTCCTTTACAAAGGGATTCCAGCTCATTTTCAAAGATAACCTATTAAACTCTCTCAAAAAGCTGCTCCATTATGGATTGCCTCAATAACCTTCATATCCACGAAGTTCAATCCTTTGCTTCTAGCCTACATTCTAGCATCTTCTCACGGACAAGACTCTGACTCTTTCACAGACAGCTAGCTTCACACTGCTGACACCAATATTGCTCCAAACTCCAATATCATTCAGCTGGACCAAGGTACTAACCGTACACTTCCTTCACTCTACTCCCAGTGGTACTGAATAGTTGACAAAGATGCTTTTGAGGTCTAACTGCTTCAGACAGCTTCCAGAGCTTCTAAGCTTTAATCCCAACTCTTCCCTACACACAGGGTTTCCAGGGCTTATTCCGACACAACAGCTTGATGCAGCAACTTTTTGGTATGGAGTCTCTTCCCCTACTACAGGACATTCCCTATCTCTTGGGGTTACTTTTATCCCACCAGACCTATGGTTAGTTCTTGACACCATCAACCCACGTGGGTACACCTGCCTGTAGCAGACTAAAAGGTGAAAACAGAACACAGGGGTGAGTAAGCACAGCTTGTCAGAGTCTGTGCATGTAGTGGAACCCGGAGTGTACAAAAGGAAATACAGATCTTCAATCTCTACCCACAAAAGAAAGTAAATTTATTAAGACAATGAAATTGCATCAAAATCTCCGTTGTACATTGGTTTTGAAATTATTGGGCTTCAATTACCAGAAGACTAGGCTTGACTTTTACACAAGGTAAGTGAGAAACTGTTTGTTTTAGGCTAAAAATTATGATTTAGCTTACATGTAAGATCAACTTTTACACATGCAAACATGTTAGAAGAATCTCTAGAACTAGACCCTAATTTTTCATAACTGCTCTGCTGGAAGTCCAGCTGTACTAGATCTATAAGAATATGGAAATCACACATCGACTCTTCAACCCTGACCGGAATCATAGCTTGGGACTGGATTCTCAGAAGACTAATCTCAAAAACTAATCTATACAAGCACAAGGAGTATTATAGTGCTCAATCATACAGTGCAATAGATGCAACCACAGCACCCCTTTCATATAACCATATAAAAGACGAAAATTAGATACTCAAACAAAGTGATGACAAGCACCGGCTTCTGAAACCACAGAGCACCTATTATCATTGCTCGAGGCCAAGGACACCACACTGAATTAAATTTAAATCCGTTTTAGGCTGACTCATACTAAATGTTCAGAAGTACACATGCCTATGGCTTTTTGCTGTAAAAGCAATAATTGAGCAATGCCAGAAAATCCAAAATAAGGCTGAAGGAGTGCCATGTGGAAAAGAAAAGGTTCGAGAGAAAAGCATATTCATGCCTAATGAAACAACAAAGCTTTGGATGGAGATTTACTCATTGTATTTTTTAAAAATGGAGGTTAAAATACAAAATGCAAGTAAACTGTTCACAGACATTTATTACAAAGTCTCCAAATTCTCTATAATAGCATAAAGTAGCCAAAGATACGCAATTTTTAAAATCAAACAATAGCACTGAAGACTTACGCTCCAACACTTGGCCCATAGCCAAGATGCGCGAAGACACTAACAAAAGTGGCATCCACCTCACCATGTGGAAAACTGCCCAGGTATGCCCTGTCCACAAAAAGCAAATTCAAGCCCACTAATTATTGCCCCAGTTAATACCCAAGGCGTTGAAAGGTATCATGCATAATGCCATTAACTCTACAATAACCTGCTCATTGACATTCAGTTTGAGTTCCATACTGCCCATTCAGCTCTTAACCCCATTACAACCTTGGTCCAAATATTAACAGAGAGCAAGTAAGGAGGACATTCTTCATTAACATGGGGGCATTTCACACAGTATGGTATTAAGGAGCCCAACCAAAATTGGATTTAATGGGAATGAGGGAGAAAATTCTCTGTTGGCATGAGCCATACCGACCACAAAGGAAGATTGTTACAACTGCTGGAAATCAATCATCATGCCAGAACGAGGTTCTTAAGCTGAGGACAGAGGATTGGTTGACCAGTAGAAAGCAAAGAGTAGGGGTAAATGGGTGGTGTTTTTCTGGTTGGTGGTCAGTGGCTAGTGGTGTGCCTCAGGGATCAGTATCGGGACTGCAATTGTTTACAATTGATGATTTGGAGTTGGGGACTTTGTGTGGTGTGTCAAAATTTGCAGATGACACTAAGGTGAGTGGTAGAACAAAGTGTGCAGAAGACAAAGTCTGCAGAGGGATATAGATAGTCTAAGTGAGTGGGCAGGGGTCTGGTATATGGTGTACAATGTTGATAAGTGTGAGGTCATCCATTTTGATAGGAATAACAGCAAAATGGACTATGTTTTAAATGGTAAAAAATTGCAGCACGCTGCTGCGCAGAGGGACTTGGGTGTCCTTCTGCATGAATCGCTGAAGGTGGGATTGCAGGTGCAGCAGGTAATTAAAAAGGCAATAGAATTTTGTCTGCCATTGCTCGAGGGATGGAGTTTAAAAACAGGGAGGCTATGCTGCAGCTGTATAGGGTCCTGGCGGGGCCACATCTGGAGTACTGTGTGCAGTTTTGGCCTCCTTACTTGCGAAGAGATATACTAGCACTGGAGGGGGTGCAGAGGAGATTCACTCGGTTGATTCCAGAGTTGAGAGGTTGGATTATGAGGACAGACTGAGTAGACTGGGATTATACTCGTTGGAATTCAGAAGAATGAGGGAAGATCTTATAGAAACATAAGATTATGAAGGGAATAGATAAAGTGGAGGCAGGGAGGTTGTTTCCGCTAGCAGGTGAAACTAGGACTAGAGGGCATCGCCTCAAAATAAAGGGAAGCAGATGTAGGACTGAGGTCAGGAGGAACTTCTTCACCCAAAGGGTTGCGAATCTGTGGAATTCCCTGCCCAGTGAAGCGTTTGAAGTTACATCACTGAATGTTTTTAAGGCAAGGCTAGATAAATTTTTGAATGGAAATGGAATTAAAGGTTATGGTGACAGTGGGCGGGTAAGTGGAGCTGAGTCTCAAAAAGATCAGCCATGATCTTATTAAATGGTGGGGCAGGCTCGAGGGGCCAGATGGCCTACTCCTGCTCCGAGTTCTTATGTTCCACGAGTTCCTCAGGTAGCACCCTCGGTAAAAGTGTCTTCAGCTGCTTCAATGAGCTTCCCTCTATCAATTTCAAAGCCAGGGATTTGCAAACTCTGGCACCATTTGCAACATCTCAGATACTAAAGCAGTCAATGTTCAAATACAACAAGACCGAGTCAATAATCAGACTCAGTTGCTAAGTGACTTAAGTGCCGGTCAATGACCATCTCCAACTATTACCCTTAACATTCAGGGAACTATCTTCGCTGAATCTGCTACTATCAACATCAGGGGTTACCAGTGATGAAAAAGTGAACTGAGCTAGCCTTATACACAACAATTACAAGAACAGATCAGAGGCTAAGAATTCTGTGGTGAGTAATTCACATCCTGACACTTCAAAGCCTATACCTTTGTCGAAGGTGGACAATCAGGAGTATAGTGAAATTCACAATATTTGCCTGAATCAGTTCAGGTCACAACATAAAAAAAATTTAACACCATACACAGTAAAAGCCCACTCAACTGGCGCCCCGCCACCATCTTCAACATTCACCCCATCCATCAAAGCGCAGTGGCATCATCCACAAGATCCACTGCAACAACTCAAGGCTCCTTGGATAGCACGTTACAAGCCAATGACCTCAGACATCCAAAAGGACAATGGCAAAGACATATGGGGACAGCAGGACTTGTACATTCCTCTCAAAACCACTTATCATGCTGACTTGGAAATATAAATCAATATTCCTTTACCATTTCTGGATCAAAATCCTGAAATTCCTCCTAAACAACTGTGGATGCATCTAAAAACACTATGAACTGTAGCAGTTCAAGAGACAGCTCACCACCAACTCTCAAAGGGCAATGAGATGGGCATTAAAACAATAATAAATGGTGCCTCGCTAGTATGAATAAATTACAAAATGCTCTTACTTTGTGACAAAGCTACAAAATTATAACACACCTCTACAATTACATTTTTTTTTAAAATCAATTTGAAAAAATAGCTAGAGAAACAACGCAAACAGTACTTGGGAAGAATCGCTATGTGCGGTCACATCCCATGGAATTGACAACACAAAAAGGTAGCTAAAGTTGTTGAATTTAACTAAAAGTAATAACTGAATACGTACACTGTACACATGTCCAAAAAAACAAAAAAGGACATCCAATCAGCTTAAAATAGTCCCAATGATGATAAAAAAAAAGCAATACGAAAGGACTCCATATTTAACCGAAAGGAGGGAATTATCACATTACTTACTACAGTACGTAACTGCAGACTTTTGTAAACTTGTGACAGTAACCTGCCCCCTCAAAATAATCTCATGGCATGGAGTTTACTGTATGGGTGCAAATGGCAAAAATATAGCTAAAAATATCTGGGCACAGTCGATTTTGCCTAGCTGACTGTGTTTTTCTTTGCAGACTCATCACCCTTAGCACACAAAATCACCCATGAATCAGGGTAATGAAGTAATGCAAGAAAAATTAAAGCGGTATATTCTTCAAAGTGATATTGCCACAAAATGAGCTATTCTTCAAACTGATCAGGTTAACGTTTTTCATGTGACTTATCATTAGCTTTAATTGATCCTTTGCTCTTTGTAAGCTTTAAATGCAATCAATTGAAGCCTCATTGATGTGTCCTGCTCTGTTTACATTACAATATTGGCCAATTATAAGTAATTACATCAGTAGGCAAAACACACACCTCATGTTTCAATCTACTACAGGTGCAGATGATCAATGTTATAACTGCAACCACCTGTTTCCTGGGCATTGGGTGGGCATAATGTGAAGAACACCTCCAACTGGAAGCAATTGGTGGAAACGCACCATGCTAACCTATGACACGGCCCTTTTGTGCGAGGAGGTTGCTTTAAATAAACAGACTTTTTAAACCAGACTCTAAAGGCTGTTGATAGCTGGGTGCCACAGAGACGTGAATACACCTCTTGTTTAAATTAGGCTAACTTCACTTGATCACACAAACTATAATGATATCTCACAGAAATTCTAGTCCTAGGAATGTACATTTCAAGAATATAGTCACAACATGAGCCTCCATTATTTCAAGAATATGAATTTCTCTCTTTTTTTGGGCGGGAGGGGCTGAAGAGCGAGCTCTGTAGCTATCACATCAGGGAATCTCAATTGTTATGAGAATTTTGATTTTACTGTTTGAATGCGGAGACACATCTGTCTGAATTTACAACCAGAAGATGCATTCAACCCCCAATTTTGCAGATCCTGGTTTCCTGTCTTATGTAATCTAGACAAATTTGAATTGACTCGCTGTTCCATAATGTGCTTACTAAAACAGATATTTACCATTCTGCATTTTCACTCAAATAATTTAGTATTTTAGTAATTTAATGTTAACTTTCAGCAAAATACAATGCTTTATAGCAATAGGAAGTTTTAATTCAATTCAAAAAACAAACAAATGCTGATACTCTATGCAATAACAATTCAAAAATTCAAAGAAAACATAAAAAAAGGTTTTATGCACAAATACGCAAGTGATTTCAGAGATTCTGAAAAGTTTATGTACATGATCCATTCTGACATATACCAGAATAGAAAAAAAACACTGGGAGGACAAGACCATACAGAACTTCAAGCCTGCTCAGCACTTTCATGACAAATCTTAAAAGATCCTAAGAAATAGGAACAGGAGTTGGTTGTTGAGCCTGTTCCACCATGCAATAGGATTATGGTCGATTTGATATTCCTCATATCCGCTTTCTTGCCTTTTCCCTGCAATCTTGGGATTCCCCTATTAAGAATCTCTCTCATCCTTAAGTACTTACAAGAACTCTGCCCCCACAGCTCTCTGTGGCAATGGGGAAACCTTCAAGAGAAATTCCTTCTCATCTCACTTGAATTGGCACTCCTTTACCCTGAGATTATACCCTTTGATCCAAGACTTTCCCATGAGGGGAAAGATCCTCTCAGCATTTAGCCTGCCAAGCCCCTTAAGAATTCTCCTTGTTTCAAGACACCTCTCATTCTTCTAACTCCAGCCTGTTTAATATTTGCTCATAAGACAGTCACTCCATACCAGGGGATCATCCTAGTGAACCTTCTCTAATCTGCCTCTAATGAAACAATGTCTTTCCTAAATTAAGGGGACCAAAACTGCTCTCAGTACTCCAGATGTGATCTCTCCAGAATAGTGTACACTTGTAGTAAGACTTTCTTACTCTTACACTCATTCCAAGGGGCAATTAAGGGCCAACAATTCTACTAACCTTCCTAATTGCCCACCACACCTATATGTTAGCGTTCTGCGCTTCATGTACAAGTATGTTTGTGTTGCAGCTTTCTGCCATTTTTCTTAATTTAAATAATACTGTTTTTTGTTCTCCTTTCCAAAATTAGAATTAGAATTACTCTTTATAGCCAAAATGAAGAACTTCCCATTTTCCCACATCATACTCTATTTGTCAACTTTTTATCCACTTACTGAACCTATCAATATCTCACTAAACTGTTTGTACCCCTCTTGTAACCTGCCTTTCCACGTACTTTTGTGCTGTTTGCAAATTTGGCTGCAGTACATTTACTTCCTTCCTCCATGTTATTATATATATTCAACAGTTGCTGTTCCAGTCCTGATCCCCACGGAACCCCACCAGTTACAGGTCACCAACTTGTAAGAAGTACCCCTTACCCCCAATTACTGTTTCTGACCCATCAGCCAATTCCCTATGCACGCCAATACACTATCTCCAGTAGTGGGCTCTTATCTTATGACTTAATCTTTGTGAGGTACATATCTACTCCACCCTCTCTATCCAGTCCAGTTGAGTCACAAAAAAATTCAAGTTAGTGAAACACAGTTTCCCTACGAAGCCATTCTGACTCCGATTAGATGAGGATTTTTCAATTCTGCAATTACTTCTTTAATGTTCGATTCCAACATTTCCCAACAATAGATTTGGACTAATTAGCTTAAGATTTTGCCTCCCTTTTTGAATAGGGGTATCACATTGGCAGTTTTCCATTCCTCCAGTACTTCTCCAGAGTCCAAGTATTTTTAGAAAATTAAAACCAATACATCCATTATCTCTGTAGTCACTTCTTTTAGGATCCTAAGATACAAGTCATCAGAGCCAAGGGAGTCATTTGTCTTTGGCCCTGTTAGTTTGTCTAATACTACTTCTCCAGTGACGATGATATCACTTAATTCCTTCCCTGTATTCTATAACATCAGAGATGCTCAAACTATCTTGGGCTTCAATTCCATTTTCCCATTAATTCTCCATTTTTTGGTTCACTGCAAGGCCAGAAATCTGTCTATTCTACCCATAAATATATATGTAATGACATTTAATGTTAATTCCATGAAACACAGTGGTAAGACACTGATGAAATTATGCATGGTTTTAGAAAATCTCTCCCTCTTGGTGTCTCTGACCTCCCAGTGTCCCTCCTTCAAGGTGTCAGCTGTGAATTAGTTAGTAGCAGTCTTGCATTTGGAACCTTGTGATTCAGAGGCAAGTCCCATGTCAGAATTTGAGCATAAACATCAAGGCTGATAGTCATTCATTCATTAATTAAGGAGTATGGATTACCCTCAGAGACAGTTCTGTCGCTGGTCACGGATTCTGCGGATCTTTGCACAGCTGATTAGTGGATCCGAGAGCCACATCCTCAACGATACATTTGGCAGGTGTTTTTAGGAAGTGGAGTTGGTTCTTGGCCTTGAAATCACTGGCAGCCTCTTCCGGTTCCTTTTCCGTAATCCCTGCATACAGGAGCTTTTTCTACCCAGTTTATCCCACACATGGACATCTATGTTGCCTTTCTTGAGGGGAGCATTCAGGGAGTCTTTGGAATGCTTCCTTTATCTTCCTAGTATTCAAGTGCCTTTTTAGAGCTTGATGAAGATGGTTTGCTTTGCAATCAGAACTCAGGCATCTGAAGCACATGGCCAACCCAGTGGTGTTGGCTTTGGATTATCAAGGCCTCAATGCTGCAGCTATTTACCCCTTCAAGGATGCTTATGTTAGTACACCTGTCCTCCCAGCTAATGTAGAGAATCAGTCTCAAACTGTGTTAATGGTATTTAAAAGGCTTTGAGGTGGTGTCTCTGAATAGCCTAAGTTTCAGAGCCATAATGAAGATTTGGGAGGATGACTGTCTTGTACACAATGATCTTGGGGTCAGCATGGATATCAAGGTCAAAGACACTCATTCTTAGCTGTTTGAAGGCAACACTCTCAGATTGGGAGCCATGTCAGCGGTCAAGCAAGGATGCATCACCACCACCATTCTTTTACCCATTTTCATCTCCACGATTCGTCATCCTGTCAAGATGAAGCTTCCCAGCAGTGTGAACGTCTATATGATGGACAAAAACTTTTTGACCTGAACCCAGTTGAAAAACCGGTTGCAAGAAGAAAATGAAGCCGATCTCATTGTGCAACTTTGTTTGCGGATGACAAATTCGTTGCCAATCACCCCAAGATATTCTTCGAGCCTTTGTGGATACATACCAAAGAACTGATCTCAACCTCACGAAAACTAGAGTCTTTTACTCATCCCAGGTCAGGTTCAAGCCCATCACTCTATTTAGACCAATTATGCCCCCCCCCCCCCCCCAAATGAGAGGCATTTCCTCGACCTCAGGCACTACCTTGCATACAAGTCTGTCATTGATGCAGAGATTCAAGGCTGATACTCCAGTGAGATATTACACAATTAGAAGCTAAAATAAAGCACATCTCCCTCCTCAAGCAGATGTAAAAGATTCCTTTACACCACTTCAAAGAGGAGCAGGGGAGTTATCCTCCAAAAAACATTTATCCCTCAATCAACATCACAAAATTGACATGAAATACTTTGGAGGTCTGATGATCATGAAAAGTGCAATATAAAGACATGTCGTTCAGACAGTCCTACTCTGTCTCGCATGAAGCACAATTTCAACTCCAGCCATGGATCTGACGAACGAACAAAGGAAATACAAAATCTATTAAAAAGAATAAACTGAAGTTTAATGTGTACACAAGTCAATAAGTTAGTGAATGAGGCCTTTCATTGCTCTGAAATTCATAGTGCTTCAACGTTTCCAACAGGTTTGCAGGGTTTATTTGAAGATACGTGAATTTAAATTTAATCCAGTGTGCTGGTGGCACGGTAAGTCGCTCCATTCGAAGCTCCACTGAGCTTTCCAGTTCCTTTTTTTGTTTTTCTCCTCTTCTCTCTCCACTCTGCAGAAATTCTATCCTCCACCACCGCGCAACCTCCCGCCCTTTTAGCTATCTACCTAAGGAGTCAGGTCGTGACCGGGAACCGCCGTGTCCTGGAGTGACAGCGGATCGAGCGTAGGCCGGAGCAACATCGGAGTCGGAAGCGGAGGCGGGGGGGCTGGTGAGCCGGCTGCAGTCCGCGGCGAGAGCGCAGGCCTTTCGCATGGCGGCAGCGGCCTCCGGGGTGTTCCAGCGATTGGAGCAGCGCTTGCACCATTGTGGAGATGGGACTTGGGAACTCAGATCTGGATTTTTTTCCTACTTTTTTTTGCTTACCTTTTGGCTCTGTTAGATCTTTTAATTCTGGTGTTTGTAACCAAGTGGGCGCCAGTGAATGGTAACGTTGTGCACTTCTCGCCGTACTTATGCATTTGTATACTTAGTACGTGAATAAATAAATACATCACAAGTTTTCCTGCTCCTATGATGCTGCTTGACCTGCTGTGTTCATCCAGCCCCATGCTTGTTATCTCGGATTCTCCAGCATCTGCAGTACCTTTTATCTCTGATACATCTAATCTAACCAATTAGTTGCTTGGATCGCAGCATATAATAAACAGTTCCTTTCTGATATGCTAAAGTTGAAAGTATTTAGATTATAATCTGTGAAGACCAACACACCTATTAAGTTCAAAGTTATAACCTCAACATTGGAGTTTAAAATTGAAGTATAAGGAGAACGCTTAAGAGGAGCTCAACAATACTCAAAGCCCAACACTGTCAAGAACAAAGCAGCTCACTTGATCATGCATACTACCGGTGTGCCACTTTGTAAGATACACTTTAGCAACTCATCAGGGCTCGTTTGAAGGCATCTTCCAAACTGACAAGGTCAATTATTTAGAAGAACAAGTACAGTAAATGCATGGAAACATCATTTAAAAAGTTCCTCTCCATGCCAGGCACCATCTACCTTGGAACTACATCTTCAATGACATTGGGTCACTTCACAGCTTTGCGAGTGTATCTGTGCGCCACAAACTGCAACAAACTACCAGCTTTTCTAAGGCACCGTAAGCCTTTTGGGGAATTATTGCTCGCCTAGCAAGTAATATGCATATCCCAAAATATTAAAGTTAAATCAAATCAACTTACCTCATTTCTACATTCTAAATATTTCATAACAAACCAACACATTTTCAACCATATCACAAGATTTGTTGAAATATACAAGGTTAATTTTTGAAATAAAAAAGTTATTCAGAATCTTTGATCACCTTATTTAACAACTAGCACTGCATAATTGCGTCCTTAAAACAATTTTTATTACATCAGTTAAGTGTACCTCAATAACTCTGCCCTGTCTCACGTCAAAAGTCAGCCGTAAGTGGTGAGACTTCACATTTTACCTTCCCAACATTTCTCTCACCTTCTGATATATTCTTAAACACCTCCTTTTAAAAAAAATTTCCATCAACATGTTCAGAGATGTTATACACTTCTGGAGCAAGTGGGGCCTGAACACCCTTTTCAAAATTTTACACCCACAAACAATATCCTGCACAAGGTCCCTGAACAATATCCTATTCAGGATATTAAGATAAACAATAACAAACAATGAGGAGTTTACAACAGCAAGGGGATGTGATGGATGGTAATTTCAGGAGGGTTGAAAAACCGCAGGTACACTCAGGTAGAAGTTTGACTGCTAGGCATGGTAGGAGGGGTAGCCAGGTAGTGCAGGAATCTCCTGTGGCTATCCCCACCTCAAACAGATATGCACCATTTTGTAGTGGGCGATAGCCACTCAAGGAAGCATAGCACTGACAGCCAGCCAGTATCGTGACTGACTTTACTGTAAAGAAATGTATGTCAGGTTCCAAGTAATTGATTGTAATTGGGGACACACTAATCTGGGGCACAGACAGGCATTTCTGCAGCCATCAGCAAGACATTAAGATGTTGTGTTGCCTCCCTGGTGCCAGGGTCAAGGATGTTTCAGTTACTACGTGCAGAATATTCAGTTACTAGCAGTCGGTCATTGTGTATGTTGGTACCAATCACGTGCGTAGGGAAAGGGATGAGGTTCTGCAGGGAGAATATAGGAAACTACACTGGGGGGTTAGAAAAGTAGATCCGAGGGTAGTAATTTCTGACTATTACCACATGCTAGACAGAGTAGGAATAGGAAGTCGAGCAGATGAATGTGTGGCTGAACGTGTGGCTGAACAGCTGGTGCAGGGGCAAGAATTCACATTTTAGGGCAAATGGGATCTCTTCAGGGGTAGAAATGATTTGTAGAAGAGGGACAAGTTCACCTGAATTGGAAGGAGATCAATATCCTTGCAGGGAGATTTGCTCCTGCTTCTCAGGATGAGTTAACTAGTTGTTTGGAGGAATGGCGGGGACTCAGTGATATCGAGAAAAGTTGGAGGCTGATACAGTAGGTAAGGGGGAGCAAATCAAATAGTCAAGATAGACAAGAGCTTGGCTGAGAACGAGTTAAGACTGATAAATTAAACAGCGTTTACTTCAAATGCAAGAGGCATGACAGGTAAGGCAGATGAACTTAGGGCATGATTGGGAACATGGCACAGAAAGCAGGGATCGAGTGAATCCCTAGAACAGTATAACGGTAGTAGGAGTATACCTGAAGGAAAATCAGGAGAGCAAAAGGGGACATGAGACAGCATTGGCAAACAGGATTAAAGAGAATCCAAAGGGATTCTACAAATACGTTAAGTACAAAAGAATGACCAAGAAGAGAATACGGCCCCTTAAAGATCAGTGAGGCTGCCTGTGTGTGGAACCGCAAGAGATGGGGGAAGATACAAAATGAGTATTTTGCATTAGTATTTACTGTGGAGAAGGATATGAAAGCTAGAGAACTTGGGGAAATAAATAGCAATATCCTGAAAACTGTCTATATTATACAGGTGGTGGTGCTGGACCTCTTAACATGCATAAAGATGGATAAATCACCAGGACCTGATTGGGTGTACCCTAGAAGATTGTGGGAAGCTGGGAAGTGATTGCTGGACCCCTTATTGAGATTTTGTCTCATTGATAGCAACAAGTGAAGTGCCAGATGACTGAGGGTGGCTAATGTGATGCCATTATTTAACAAAGTTGGCAAGGAAAAGTCAGGGAATTATACACCAGTGAGCCTGACAGTGGTGGTTAAGTTGTTGGAAGGGATCCTGAAGGACAGGATTTACATGTATTTAGAGGGGCAAGGACTGATTAGGGATAGTCAACATGGCTTGCGCAAAGGAAATTGCGCCTCACTAACTTGATTTGAGTTTTTTGAAAAGGTGACAAAGAGGATTGAAGAAGGCAGAGCAATGAACGTGGTTTACACGGACTTCAGTAAGGCATTCGACAAGGTTCCGCATAGTAGACCGGTTAATAAAGGTTAGATCACATGGAATACAGGAAGAACTAACCATTTGGACACATATTTGGCTTGAAGGTAGGAGACAGAAGCTGGTAGTGGAGGGCTACTTTTTGGACCGGAGGCCTGTGACCAACAGTGTGCTGGAGGTTCAGTGCTGGGCCCACTG
This sequence comes from Ginglymostoma cirratum, assembly GCA_024137785.1. Taxonomy (NCBI): domain Eukaryota; kingdom Metazoa; phylum Chordata; class Chondrichthyes; order Orectolobiformes; family Ginglymostomatidae; genus Ginglymostoma; species Ginglymostoma cirratum. Next base: position 22,701,892 of record JAHRHZ010000045.1, on the reverse strand, counting down.
CGTTTTGTCATTACTATAAGTGATTTGGATGTGAATATCGGAAGTACGGTTAGCAAGTTTGCAGATGATACCAAAATTGGTGGTGCAGCAGGCACTCAAAGTATAACGGGATCTTGATCAGATGGGCAATTGGGCTGAGGGGTGACAGACTGAGTTTAATTTAGATAAATACGAGGTGCTGATTTTTGGGAAAGCAAATCAGGGCAGGACTCATACAATTAATGGTCAGGTCCTGGGGAGTGTTGTCAAATGAAGAGACCTTGGAGTGCAGGTTCATAGTTCCTTGAAAGTGAAGTCCCGGGGAGACAGGATAGTGAAGGTGGCATTTGGTATGCTCACGTTTATTGGTCAGTGCACTGAGTATAGGAGTTGAGAGGTCATGTTGTGGCTGTACAGGACATTGGGTAGGCCACTTTTGGAATACTGCATTCAATTCTGATCTCCCTGCTATAGGAAGGATGTTGTGAAACTTGAAAGGGTTCAGAAAAGATGTACAAGGATGTTGCCAGAATTGGAGGGTTTGAGCTATAGGCAGAGGCCAAATACACTGGGGCTTTTTTCCCCTGGAGCTGAGAAGTGACCAAATTGAAGTTTATGTAATCATGAGGAGCATGAATAGGGTGAATAGCCAAGGTCTTTTCTCCAGTGCAGGGGAGTCCAAAACGAAGGGCCGTAGGTTTTACGTGAAATGGAAGAGATTTAACAGGGACCTAAGGGGCAAATTCTTCATGCACAGGATGGTGCACATATGTATTGAGCTGCCAGAGGTAGAGGAGGAGGCATTTAAAAGGCACCTGGATGGGTATATGATGAGGAAGGATTGAGAGGGATATGGGACAAATGCTAGCAAATGGGACTAGATTAATTTAGGATATCTGGTACTTTTTTTTGGCTTCTAATCTGCAAGGGTAGTACAGAGAAAAGGAAAAAGGGCCACAGATAACTGGATTTGATTTAATCTAATATAAAGTACTCTCCAAGGTTTAACTGAAAGAGGTAAGCCACAGCAGGAGAGCTCAGTCTTGGTTTGCTCTTGCTTCATTTAGCAGGCCAGGGACAGTTCCAGTCCCCTAGGACAGCATGTGTGCAGGAAGCAAGTGCCTCCAGCTACAGCTCCTGGAAGCTCGCATTTCAGAGCTGGAGTGGTGGCTGGGGACACTGTGGAGCATCCGCGAGGCGGAGAGTATTATGGATAGCACGTATAGAGGAGTGATCACACCACGGGCTTAGACTCTGCTGGCAGAAAGGGAATGGGTGACCATCTGATACAGCAAGAGAGGTAGGTAGGTAGAGCAGTAATCTCCTGTCACCATTCCCTGCAAAACAGTTATACCATTTTGGATACTGTTGAGGGGAATGACTTTTCTGGGGAAAGTAGTGGCAGCCAAACTCATTGCACCGCAGTTGGTCCTGCTGCAGAGGGGAGGGGTAACTATTGCCCTGGCACCACTTTTATATTCAACTGTAAGGGGAATAGACAGGCATTTCTGTAGCTGTAAATGAGGCTCCAGAACGCTATGTTATCTCCCTGGTGCGAGGGTCAAGAATGTCTCAGAGCGGGTACAGGACATTCTGAAGGGGGAAGGTGAACAGCCAGTGGTCATGGTACACATCAATACAAATGACATCGATTTTTTTAAAAAAAAAGAAGTCCTAAAAGCAGAATACATGGAGCCAGGAAGAAAGTTAAGAAATCAGACCTCAAAAAAGGTAGTGATGTCAGGATTACTACCAGTGTGACGTGCTAGGCAGAGTAGAAATGACAGGATATATCAGAAGAATACATGGCTGAAAAGATGGTATCAGGGGAAGGGTTTCAGATTCCTAGGGCACCGGGCCCGGTTCTGGGGGAGGTGGGACCTGTACGAATTGCTTGGGTTACACCTGGACAGGACTGGACTGATGTCCTAGGGTGAAGTGCTTGCTAGAGTGATTGGGAAGGGTTTAAACTAGTATGCCAGGGGAATGGAAACCTATGTAAGGAGTCAGAGAAGGACAAAAATCAAAAATGGTAGAAAAGGCAGTAAGTGGTAGGCAGGGAAACCAAGGACAAAATTCAAACAGGGCTATTGAGAAAAATAAGAACAGCACAATGTTAAAAAGATAAGCTTAATTGCTTTGTGCCTTAATGCACAGAGCATGTGCAATGAAGTGGATGAACTAATCGCACAGATAAATGTAAACTGTTACAATGTAATTGGGGTTACAAAGGCCTGCCTGCAGGGTAACCAGGAACGGGAACTGAATGTCCCAGGTATTCAGTATTTAGGAAAGACAAGCAAAAAAGGAAAAGGCGGTGGAGTGGCATTGTTAATTAAAGAGGAAATTAACACAATAGTGAGGAAGGATATTAGCTCTGACAATGTGGAGTCTGTATGGGTAGACTTGAGAAATACCAAGGGGCAAAAAACATTAGTGGGTGTCACATATAAACAGGCATTTCCCTAAACTGCAATGATGTTGGGCATGGCATTAACATGAAATCAGAGAAGCATATGATAAGGGAATATCAGTAATCATGGGTGATTTTAATCTGCATATAGATTGGGCAAATCAAATTAGCCACAATGCCACAGAGGAGAAATTCCTGCAATGTGTACAGGATGGTTTTCTCAACCAATACGTGGAGGAACCAACTAGACAGCAGACCATCTTAGACTGGGTACTGTGAGATGAGAAGAGAATTAATGCCAATCTAGCCGTGCAAGACCCCTTGGGGGTGAATGACCGTAACAGGATACAATTTTTATTAAGATGGACAGTGAGGTAGTTGATTCAGAGAAGAGGGTGTTGAATCTTAATATAGGAAGCTATGAAAATATCAGGCATGAGTTGGCCTTGGTAAATTAGGGAGAGTTACTTAAAAGGGATGACAGTGGAGAGGCAATGTCAAACACTCAAGGAACGTTTGGGGAAACCACAACAACTGTTCATTCCTGTCTGGCACAAAAGCAAAATGGGGAAGAGGGCTAATCCATGGTTGACAAAGGAAATCAGAAATACTATCCGATCCAAAGTAGTAGTATACAGATTGGCCAAGAAAAATAATACATCTGAAGATTGGGAGCAGGGTAAAATTCAGCAAAGGACCAAGGGATTGATTAAGAAGGGGAGAATACTGTTCAAAAGTAAGCTTGCAGCAAACACAAAAAGACTGACACAAAGTTTCTATAGGTACATGAAAGAAAGATTGGTGAAGACAAATGTAGGTCCCCTACAGACAGAAACGGAGGAATGTATAGTAGAGGAGAAAGAAATGGCTGGGCAACTGAATACATACTTTGGCCCTGTCTTCACAAAAGAGGACACAAATCAGATACCAGAATTGTTGGAGAATGCAAGATTTAGTAAGAGGGAGGAATTGAGGGAGATCAGTATCAGTAGAGAAATGGTGCTGGGAAAACGGATAGGATTGAAGGTAGATAAATCCCCAGGGCCTGATAATCTACATCCCAGAGTGCATAAGGAAGTGGCTCGAGAAGTAGTGGATGCATTGCTGATCATTTTCCAGGATTCTACAAAACTCTGGAACAGTCCATGCAGATTAGAGGGTAGCTAATGTCACTCCAATATTCAAAAAGGGAGGTAGACAGAAAACAGGGAATTATAGACAGTAAGCCTAGCATTGGTAGTGGGCAAAATTCTTGAATCCATTATCAAGGATTTTATAGCACAGCATTTAGAAAGCAGTGGCAAAAGTATCGTACAGAGTCAGCATGGATTTATGATGGAGAAATCATGCTTGACAAATCTGCTGGAATTCCAATGAAGATGTAACTGGGGGAAGCCAGTCAATGTGATATATTCGGACATTCAGAAAGGGTTTGACAAAGTCCCACATAACAGATTATTGTGCAAAATTAAAGCACATGGGATTGGGGAGGTAAGTGTACTGAGCTGGATAGAAAACTTCCTGGCAGACAGGAAACAAAGTAGAAATTAATGGGTCCTTTTCAAATCGACGGGCAGTAACTAGTGCGGTGCCACAGAGATCAGTCCTGGGACCCTAGTTATTCACAATATATATATATATAAATGATTTGGATGGGGGAACGAAATGTAACATTTCGAAGTTTGCAGATGATACCAAGTTGGGTTGGAGGATGAACTGTGACAAGGATGTAGAGATCCTTCAGCATGACCTGGACAGGTACCAATTGCTGAAGGTAAGTATGCAGGTGCAGCAGCGATAAAGGCGGCACATAGTATGATGGCCTTCACTGCAAGAGGTTGAGCACAGGAGCAGGGATATGTTGTTGCGGTTGTACAGGGCCTTGGTGAGACCACACCCTAGAATATTATGTCCAGTTTTGGTCTCCTTTTCTGAGGTCTCTCGCTCGAGAGTGTACAGAGAAGGTTTACCAGGCTGAATCCAGGGATGGTAGGTCTGATGTATGAGGAGAAATTGACTAGGTTCGGATTGTTTTCACTGGAATGAAGACGAATGAGGGGGAATCTCAGACTTATAAAATGCTAACAGGACTAGATAGGGTAAATGGAGGGAGGATGTTCCCGATAGTGCGGGATCACAGCCTAAGAATTTGGGGTAGACAATTTAGGACGGAGACGAGAAGACATTTCTTCATCCAAAGAGTGGTGAGCCTGTGGAATTCATTACCACAGGAAGTAGTTGATGCCAAAACATTGAATGTATTCAAGAGACAACTAGATATAGCACTTGGGGCAAATGGGATCAAAGGTTATGGGGTGAAATCAGGAGTAGGATGATAAGCCATGATCGTGAAGAATGGTGCAGCAGGCTCGAAGGGCCAAAAGCCCTCCTCTCATCCTCTATGTTGTTATCGTCGGCATGGACGAGTTGGACCGAAGGGTCTGTTTCCATGCAGTATATCTCTATGACTCAATCATCTGTTTCCCAGAACTTTGTGGGAAGCTAGGGAAGAGATTGCTGGGCCCTTTGCTGAAATATTTGTATCTTCGACAGCTTTGGGTGAGGTTCCAGAAGACAAGAGATTGGTTAATGTGTTGCCACTATTTAAGAAAGTCTGTAAGGAAAAGCCAGGGAACTATAGACCGATGAGTGGTGAGTAAGTCGTTGGGGGAATTCTGAGGGACAGGATTTTACGTACAATTGGAAAGGCAAGGATTGATTAGGGATAGTCAACATGGCTTTGTGCATAGGAAATTATTTCTCACCAATTTGAGTTTTTTTTTGAAGAGATGACAAAGAAGATTAATGAAGGCAGAGCAGTAGACATTGTCTAAATGGATTTCAAAGCGTTCAATAAGGTTCCACATAGTAGACATAGTTCCACATAGTAAGGTTAGATCACATGGGATCCAGGGGGAGCCAGCCAACTGAATACAAAATTGGCTTGAAGGTAGGAGATAGAGGGTGGTGGTAGAGGGTTGCTTTTCGGTTTGGAGGCCTGTGACCGGTGATGTGCCACAAGGATTGGTGCTGAATCCACTGCTTTTCAACATTTACATAAATGAATCAGGTGTGAATGTATGAAGTACAGATAGTAAGCTCACAGATGACACCAAAATAGGTGGTGTAGTGCACTGTGAAGGTCATCTCAAAATACAACTGGTCCTTTATCAGATGAGTCAATGGAATGAGGAGTGGCAGGTGGAGTTTAATTTAGATAATGTGAGGTTGTGTGTTTTGGTAAGACAGCAGCTGAACAGGTAAGGCCTGGGGAAATGTTGCCAAACAGAGAGACCTAGAGCTATATGTGCATGGTTCCTTGAAAGTGGAGTCACAGGTAGACAAGGTGGTGAAGGTAGCATTTGGCATGCTTGCCTTCATTGGTCAGTGCTTTGAGTACTGAAGTAGGGGTGGCATGTTGCAGCTGTACAGGGCATTCGCAGGGTCACTTTTAGAATACTGCTTTCAATTCTGGTCATTCTTCTATAGGAAAGATGTTGATAAACTCGAGAGGGTGCAGAAAAGATTTACAAGAATGTTGCCAGGCCTGGAGGGTTTGAGTTATAGGGAGAGGCTGAATAGACTGGGGCTACTTTCCCTGAAGCGGAGGCGGAGGGGTGACCTTATAGAGGTTTACAAAATCTTGAGCGGCATGGAAAGGGTGAATAGCCAAGGTCTTTCTCCCAGGGTAGGGGAGTCCAAAACTAGATGGCATAGGTTTAACATGGTGGGGAAAGATTTAAAAAAGGACCTGAGGGGAAGAGGGTGGTGAATGAATGCAATAAGCTGCCAGAGGAAGTGGAGGAGGTGGGTACAATCACAATATTTAATAGGCACATGGATGCATATATGAATAGGAGGGATTTAAGAGGGATATGGGCCAATAGGTTGGCAAATGGGACTAGGTCAGATTGGGATGTGTGGTCAGTGTGTACAAGTTTGACCAAAGGGTCTGTTTCCATACTGTATGACTATGACTCTACATATCTGGACAATTGCAAGGAAAAATAGATCAGAACCATAGACAAGTTACAGGTCAAGAGAGAGAGGCCATTCATCCCATTGTGTCGGTGATGCTGAATAAACTAGGCACCCATTATACTTACCAGCACCTGGGTAGCAGTTTACACTGCTTTAGGTACAGATACAACTTCCTTTTAAATCTGTTCTGGCTTTCTACTTCAAAACACCAAACTGGGAAACAAATTCTAGACACCCATCATCCTGACTGAAAATGTCCTGTATCCCACCCAATCCTTCAACCAAGCACCTAAAGTCTCTGTCCCTGCGTAAGTGATCTCTGGTTCGGACAAACAGGCCTTCCCTCTCCACTCATTCCAAGCCCCTATTCCGTCCACATTGATTTAGCCATCTCAACCCCCCCCACCGTTTTACAGAAATCAGTCATCATCTATTCTTCTACCTGAAATTTTCAACGCTGGCAATTTTTTTCCTAAAGTCACCTCTACTCTTTGCGCAATTATGTTTTGGATAGGGTGATCAGAACTGTACACAAAATGCCAGCTGCGGCTTAACCAGTGCCCTGTACAGACCCAGCTGTACATCCTTGTGCTTGCGTTCAATACCTTGTCCAGTGGGAAAAACAACATACATGCCTTCATTGGTAAGACAGGTAGACAGGGTGCTATGTTCACACACTTGTATATAGGCACTCCAAAGTGTCTCAACTCCTCTACCTATAAGAATCCTTTTGTTTATCGTGTGCTTTTGCTTTGTTTGTCCTCTCCAAATGCAAAGCTTCATTTCTATAAATTGAATCCCATTTGTCACTTTTCCACCCACTCAACCAAACCATTGATATCTTCCTGAAGGCCACCTGTATATTTCCCAGTCATGCTTCTCATATTTAAGTTTAAATTATTAGTAGTTGTCAAACCGCAAGAGACCTGAAACTAAGCCACATGGAACACCACCGGAAACTATTTTCCATTCGCAGAAACATCTGTTGACAAATACCCTTGTGTTCCTCATCACCAAGCCAATTTTGGATGTAACTACCCACCCTCCACTGGATCCCATGGATTTTAACTATTCAGTCTGCCCTATGGGTCCTTGTTAAATGCCTCACTAAAATCTGAACAGATATTTACTGCATTACCATCAATTCCATTTCTTACTCTAAAGAGAAAACCATTAGTGTGACATAACTTTCCCTTAATAAAACAATTCTAACCATCCTTAATTAATCTGTGCACCTCCAAGTAATAGTTAATTCTCTCAACATTGATTTTGTTATTTTGCCCTCCTATAACTATTTGACCTATCTCTCACACCTCTTTTGAATAATAATAATCAAAAGAGTATTTGAATATATTGGAGGATACTCCAATCCTCTGGTACCATGCCTGTATATAGTAAGGTTTGGAAAATGATCCTCCAGAGCATCCACTATTTCCCCTTTAGATTGCTTCAGTAGCCAAAAGATACAATTATTCTGACCCTGGAGATCTATCCACCTTCAAAAGGACACCAGTTCCTCCTGTACTTCCCTTCTCATTATGCTTCTTTCATCTAATATTGAACACTTCTCTTAATTTAAGATGTTTGTATTATCCCTTTCCCTTGTGAAGGCAAAATACTTACTTAGAACCCTGTCCACATTTTCTGCACCCATCCACAGGTTAACATGTACATTTCTAATGGACACAACCCTTTCCTCAGTCATCCTCTTGTTCTTAATATCCTGATAAAACATCTTTACATATCTGTAAGTTTACTGGCCAATTTTTTTGTATCATTTTGTTGGACTGAGACTCTGGATAGACAGGAAACTTTAGATTTGCGTCTCACTGATTTTCCTTTCAGCAGCAGTTATCAATCTGCTTTTGCCAAATCACAGCATTGTCAAGTTTGCCTTGACCCAATTTAGAGCTTTTACACACACTACCTCTACTCCTTTCCATAATGCTAAACATGATCACTATCTACAAAATGGTCATCCACCTGCCCAGATTAATTTCTTAAGACTAAATCTTAAATTGCATACTGTTGTTGGGCTTATTACGTGCTGGCTAAAAATGTTCTCTTGAATGATGTTTAAGAATATTGCATGCTCTGGTAATTTTCAAAAACCTGAATCGGTTGCATTAAATGATAGTACAAAGTATTTTGTACTTTCAGTCGTAACCTCATTGCGTCTGCTGGTAAGGGTATAGGTGGAGCAGTGTTCAGAAAACCTAATTCATAATTCCCAAGTTATAGAATAAAAGGTTTTAAGAAATAAAGCTGGGTTGAGGTTAACGTATCAAAATGTGTATAAAATGGAAGCATCTGTTTGGGAAACCAAGAAGCAAACTTGCATCAAGTGTAATTCAAATAAACCTGAAGTATTCCCAGTTCAAAGCATCCATTGCAGGAAGGCAATAGCCTGGTGGTATTATCGCTAGACTATTAATCCAGAGACCAAGATAATGTTTTAGAGAAATAAAAACCAGAAGAACTGTGGATGCTGTAAATCAGGAACAAAAACAGAAGTTGCTGGGAAAGTTCAGCAAGTCTGGCTGCACCTGTGAAGAAAAAGATCAAAGTTAGTGTTTGGGTTCCAGTGACCCTTCCTCAGAGCAAACAGTTCTGAGGAAGGGTCACTGGACCCCAAACATTAACTTTGAGCTTTTTCTTCACAGGTGCAGCCAGACTTGCTGAACTTTTCCAGCAACTTCTGTTGTGAAGATGTTTTGGGGACTTGGTTTCAAATCAGGCCATGGCAAATGGTGGAATTTGAATGCAATAGAAATCTGGAATTAAGAGTTTAATGATGATGTGAAACCATTGTCAATAAAACCCATCTGGTTCATTAAATGATCTTTAGGGAAGGAAACTGCTGTACTTACCGGATCTGGCCTACAGCAATATGGTTTACTTTCAGTTGCCCTCTAGGCAATAAATGCTGCCATGGCCAGTGACGCCCACATCCCATGAAAGAAAGAAATAAAAACACTCAAAAGGAAAGGACTTGAACCACTACTGACCCATTTCTGGACCTCTTGTTCAAGCCAGGTTGGGCGTCTCAATAAAAAGAAACTGAAAGCAGCCTTTACAAAAGAAAGAGAGATTCTTTATGGACCTAGGTGTCTGGAGACAGTGGAATTACAACCGTTGGGAATATAAATTATTCCTATATATTGCAGAATCAGAAGGTTGTGGTGGAATAATCATTTAAATTTTCTTCGAGACCATGCCAAAGCCTGCCATGTTATCATAAAGATAGGCTATGGGTAGAAGATTACTTTATTTAAGATATTAGTTGTTTGCTCAGAAAGCAGGCAGTTTTTTTTTAAGAAACTGTTTGAGCTTGCATATCACTGGATTGAGAGCCAATAGATAGTTAGCCAGGCATGTACTTCATTGCCAACTTTATCATTCGCCATGTGGAGAATGACTGGGGCTCAAACTCAGCTTAAAATGCAAGGGAGAAAACAGCTGGAAGATTTGCCCAGTTTGTAGCCTGAGGGAGAAATCTCCATGGCCCTCACAGAGCTTTGTGGCAGAAAGCAGCCAGCAGAGATGGCTTGAAAGCTTTAAAATGACAGTTGGGTGCTTCGTCCACATGAGAACAAAGAGCTAGGGCATTCACAGTCATTATGTATGAAATAAAAGTTGCCAGTCTCAGCCAAAGAGCTAATGGGAGGATCCCCATAAAGTATTGTGTGGAACCAGTACACTTGGGATGAAATAAAAGTCAATTCTGCAGGCATACTTTTCAGTCTTTGTTCATTATTTGTCCAAGCTCATGATTTACAAATAAATTTTAATGTTACTGTTACCACGTCTTGGCTGGTTATTGTATTCAATGTACAAATTAAGTTGCCACTTCGTACATTATATAAATAGCTCATGCAAAGTAGATATCTTCTGTATACTATCAGCAATCGCTGAACTACAATTAAAATCGCAGGAAAACCTGAGGTTTTTTGATGCATGTATATTTCAAGCAAACCATTGAAAAAGCCAGTACTCAGTACACCTAATGAAAATTGTCAACTGCTTTACAGTTACAATTTTAACTCAATAGAAGACTGAAAAACAAAAACCCGTGAAAGTAAAACACAGGGGTATACAAGGCTGATGTTAGAGCAAGTGAAGAGGTGACAAAGTAAACATTTTTTGGTGTTCCTTCTCTTATTAATGAAGTGAAATTCTACCATCCACTCAAGGAGATTCTCCCTTATCTCTCAGTCCCCAGTTCAGTTTGCATTGTCCAAACTTGAATTCGTTTTCTGTAAAGGACATAAAGCTACCTTACATTACCGATTTTTCTTCTGGTTTTAGATTCAGCATACTTCAATCTCATATGTTGAAGAGCTTACTATTTCATACCATTGTAAAGGCTTCAAAGCAACAGGGAGATGACAGCCTACTGGTATTATCACAAGGCTGTTAACCCAGACAGCCAGGCAATGTTCTGGGAACTGGGTTCAAATCCTGGTGTGGATTTGATGGTAGAATTTGAATTCAAAAGTAGTATCTGGAATTAAGAGTCTAATGACGACCATGAATCCATATTCAATTGTTGGGAAACACTCTCAGGTTCATTAATGTCTCCTTACCTGTACTGACCTACATTGGACTCTAAACATAGCAATGTCGTTGACTCTTAATAATCCTCTAGGCAATTAGGGATGGGCAATAAGTGCTGGCCTCATCCTGTGAATGGATTTTTAAAAAAAATCCATGTAAACAGCACCATACTAAAAGGAGCAATTCTGCGCTCCAAAATCCATCGTGAGATGCTGAGAGAGATGAACAGCAAACTAATAGCCCTTCCCTGTTGATCGAATAATCCAGAAAATTATTTTAATCAAACTGTTCATATATGCTGTGACACACCGGAGCAAGGACTACTTCCGGATCTTCTGGGGTACAGACTTGCAGCTGGTGATGTTATTGTCACAGATTCAACCATGGCAGCGCTACTGAATATGACAGTGATTTGAAACACATTTTCTTTCTTCTTGGACATGGCATGAGCTTGGTACAAATGTTACTTCCCAACAGTGCATTCTGCCTAAACCTTACTGCATATGATAAAGCGTCTCCAGAAGAACTGTGGGTAGAACGGAATACTGTGCAATTATCAGCCAACTTCTCCACTCCTAAACTTATGACAAAGTTCATTAATGTAGTAGCTGAAGACGGTCAGTCCTAAGACACTTCATCAGGATAGTGTCCCAACCCTGAAATGATTGCTCCTAATATGGCGGTTGGAAGCCAAAGGTAGGCCATTTGGCCAATTTAGCCTGCTCCATCATTCAAAAGGACCGTGGCGGATCAGAATCCTGAAATCCATTTCCTTGCCTTTTTCCAATATGATCTCAACCTTGAATATTTTTACCTATCCAACCCCATCAAGTCTCAATGGTAATGAATTCCACAGATTCACTACTCCCAAGAGAAAAACTTTCTCTTCATCAGTATCAAGTTAGCAACCCCCATTTCTCTTAGCCTAGGACCAGTGGACATAATTTATCCCATGAGGGGGAAATAAAACTCTGCATTTACCCTGTAAAGTCTGGAAGAATCTTACATAAGATGACCTCTCATTCTTCTGAAACCCCATGAGTACACGCCTTACCTCCTAAACCTCTACTCAATCTTTT
>JAHRHZ010000045.1:22658750-22689483 GCA_024137785.1 Ginglymostoma cirratum | reverse complement strand
AGAAGGGTCTCGACCCGAAGCGTCAGCTTTCCTGCTCCTCTGATGCTGCTTGGCCTGCTACGTTCATCCAGCTCTACATCTTGTTATCTCAGATTCTCCAGCATCGACAGCTCCTACTATCTCTCCCCTCAAGATCTCTCCAACCCAGAATCAACCCAGTGAAGTTTTAATGGAGGCAGGGGCCCAAAATATTCACATTATTCGAGGTGTGATCAGACTAGTGCTTTGTATAGTTTTACTATGACTTTATCTTTAAATTCCATTCCTTTTATATAAAAAAAGGCCAACAATCCAATTGTATGAATGGCATGGAGAAAGCAGAGGCACCATTAAATTCCTGTGCTACAGCTTTCTGCAGTCTTTCTCCATTTAGGTAATATTCAAATCCTCTATTCTTCTTGCCAAAATTGCAATTCCTCACATTTTCTCATATCCGTTCATAGACTGTCATCTTCACTACTAGTCATCCCAGATATATTTGCATCATCCATAAATTTGACTATAAGTGCCTCTACTTTTCATCTCAGTCATCAGTATCTTCATAAGTAACCGTTACTTCACTAGTTACAGGTTGCCATCCTGAAAAAAGACCCCTAATCCCAACTCTGCCTTCTAACAATTGGCCAATTCTCTATCTATGCAAAAAACTATCCCAAACAACATGGGCTCTTATCTCCATATAGCCCTACGTGAACACCTTACTCTATAATTTTTGGAGATCCAAATATATGATATTCACTCGTTCCCTTTCATCTATCCTGCTCATTACCACCTCAAAAGAATTCTAATTTATTAGTCAAGCATGAATTCCCCTCCAGGAAGCCATGCTGAATCTGCTTGATTATATCCTGCATTTCTAAATACCCTAATTTGTATTCTTTATAATAGGCTCTAACATTTTACTAATGACAGATGTTAAACTAACTGATCTATATTTAGCTGTTTTTTGGTCTCCCTTCCATTTTGAATAAAAAGCGTGATATTGGCAGCTTTCCAATCTACTGGGACTTTTCCAGAACCTAAAGATTGTTAAAAGATGACTGCCAGCAAAGCATTAAGGGCCAGTGTATTTTAAATGTTCATGTTTTTAAAAACTGTGGATTGCAATTAAAAAGAAATATCTCTAAAAACAGGATGTGGAGATGCCGGTGTTAGACTGGGGTGGACAAGGTCAGACATCACAACACAACGTTATAGTCTAACTGGTTTATTTCAGAACACAAGCTTTCGGAGCTTCAATCCTCCTTCAGGGGTTAGAGAGCGAGGCAATATCAGAAACAGAATTTATAAGCAAAAGATCAAGGGGGCACACCATTGATGAGGAAGCACTAAACATACCTAAGATGCTGTTAAATCTTTAGTCAGTTAGAAGCTTTTAATTGATTAATATGTATGTAAATCCCTGAATTCCTTTAGAGTCACAGTCCTGAGAGAACTAAAGGTTTTATCAGTGTAAAGAGGTGGTGACATTTTCGGTCAGACAATGCACGTTAGGTGTAAGGCATTGTTTAGAATCTGTTTGTTTTGGTTCAGTCAGACTGGTTTTATTTCTAAAGAAAAAGATTTTATAAAAACACCACTGACTGACTGTCTACAAATTGTGGGCTTTTTGAACAAAATAGAAAACGTATCTGCAAATTCAAATTCACCCCATTGATGAGCATGATTTTTGAAGGGAGACAGCGCCCTGCGTGCGAGAGAGCATGTGGGGGCAAGCGTATGTGCTTGAGTGTATCGTGTGGCGGGTCGCCTGTAGTGCGATATGAACCCAAGATCCCAGTTGAGGCCATCCTCACAGGTACCGACCTTGGCTAATCAGCCTCTGCCAAGTGACACTGCGTTGTTGTGTACCCCAAAATCTGCCTTGAATGCCCTTCAACGCTGAAGTGAAGTGTTTCCTCCACTGTCCTGGCGATTACTGCACAATGTCCATTCATCTGTTGTCGTAGCATCTGCACGGTCTCGTCAATGTACCATGCCTCAGGGCATCCTTGATTGCAGCATATGAGATAGACAACGTTGGCCAAGTCACATGAGCATCTCTGTCATGCACATGGTGGGCAGTGTTCCCACGTGTTTACGGTAGTGCCCATGTTGAAGATCTGACATGTCTTGCAAAAGTTACCAGGACAGGGTTGTATAGTGTTTTGGTAGATGTTGTCCTGAAGGCTGGGTCGTTTGCTGCAAACTGGTCTGTTTAAGGTTTGGTGGTTGTTTGAAGGCGAGAAGTGAAAGTCTGGGGAAGATCTTGGCAAGCTCCTCATCAATGTGCTGAAGGCTGTGAAGAACATGGTGTCGTTTCTCCTCTCCAGGGAAGTACTGGATGATGAAGGGTAACCTATGGGACATATCTTATGTCTGTCTTCTGAGGAGGTCAATACGGTTTTTCGCTGTGGCATGTCAGAACTGGCAATTGATGGGTTGAGCATCATATCCTGTTCTTATGAGGGCGTCCGTCAAGGCCTTCTGGTGTCCGTCTCGCTCCCTCTCATTCGAGCAGATTCTGTTCATGCGTAGGGCTTGTCCATTGGAGACGGCTGTTTTCATACGTTTCGGGTGGAAGCTAGAGAAGTGCATCATCATGAGGCTATCCGTAGGCTTGCAGTGGAGTAATGTATTGAGGTGTCCATCCCTGATGGAATTGCGTGTCCAAGAATGAGACCGATTCTAAAGAGTAGTCCATGATAGGTCTGATGGTGGAAAGAAACTTGCTGTTATTGCTATGTAGTTGTTTCAGTGATTCCTCCTGGACTCCAGAACAGCAGGACTTGATTTACAGTGCGATTCCCCAGTGAGTCAAAATTTGGGGCCTCATCTAGAACTGGATTGGAAACAGAAGGATTGAGGACTTGAGTGTGTTTTGGTAAATAATACAGGTCAAGGAAAACATCATGTTCAACATCTAGGCCGATAACTATTTGGGTAACTGATAACAAAGGCTACTCATGCTCTCTTACTACAAAAGGATTTTGATCCCTCTAGCAAGTTCATTAATAGTCACGGTATTGGTAAATGGAATCAGTAGAGTTTACATCCCAGTTCCATTCCATGTGAAATGAGATTTCTTGTTATAATGAGTGATGGTTGGGGTAGTTAAGAAATTACCTATCAATGGATTTGAATTACTGCTGAGGAATGATTTGGCATTGTCGATATTCATAGCTTTGCCAATATCACAAAAAATCCAGCTGAGGCTAAAGAGACATAGCCCATCATCAGGTGTCACAGTAATACCACAAACAGATGTTAGAGTGGCTGAAGCTTAACTCGAGGATAGTCCAAAAGAGGTGTTTGGCAAGTGTTTGTTAATGGAGATTCAGGAAGCTGGTCTAGAGACTTTAGTTAGTTAGCACAGGCTGCTTCGACTCAGTGAGAAGTCACATGACACCAGGTTATAGTCCAATAGGTTTATTTGAAAAATCACAGGCTTTCTGAGCACAGGCCCGTCGTCAAGTGAAGTGAGAGAGAAGAGCACTCAGACACAGGATTTATTGGCAGAGATGTCAAAAGATCAAAAAAAAAGAGCGGAGGGTTAAATAATAAATCTCTGCAGGTGACCAAGAGTGTTAGACAGAGTGATGAAAGCATCAACAACTGAATACTAAGTGAAGGGATGACCTATAATCCGATTAAATGAGGCACAGGGATATGCGGTCAATGTTGTCCTGAAGGTAGGCATTTTGCTGCCAATGATGGTCTGTCTAAGGTTTGGTGGTTGTTTCAAGGTGAGAAGGGGGGGCATAGGGATGATCTTGGCAAGATGCTTATCATCGATGAAATACTGATGGCTGTAAAGAACATGGCATAGTCTCTCGACTCCAGGGAAGCCTTCAGGACGACACCGACCATGACACCACACAACCCTGCCATGGCAATCTCGGCAAGACATGCCAGATCAACATGGATACTACCATCACACAAAGGAACACCACCCACCACATGCATGGTAGATACTCATGTGACTTGGCCAATGTTATCTCTCATATGCTGTAGGCAAGAATGCACTGAGGCTTGATATATTGGTCCGTCCATGCAGACGCTACAAGGATGACAAGACACCACGTAACAATTGCCAGACAGGAAATGTTCCCTCCCACTCTGGGAACACTTCAGGAGTCAAGAACATTTAGCCTCTAATTTTCAGGTGAGCATTCTCCAAGGCAGTCTTTGAGATACACAACAATGCAGAATAGCTCAGCAGAAACTTATAGCCAAGTTCCATACCCATGAAGACTGCCTCAACTATGATCTTGGGTTCATGTCATGCTACATGTGACCCACCACACTGTTCTGTATCTGTAAAACCTTTCTTTCTTTCTGTCCTGTTTTGACACCATCACCTTGATAAAATGTTATGGTCTCTCTACCTTAATTATTTTTGGATTAGCTATAACCTTGGTTAGATGCAATTTACACCTATCATGTTATTCCAGTCATTTAGTTTGTCTCCAGCACCACCTCATTTTTAATTTTTTGTAATTATCTCTCTGCCTCATTTAATCAAATTATAGGTCATCCCTTCATTTGTTATTCAGCTGTTGACACTTTACTCACACCGTATGACACTCGGTCACCTGCAGAGACTTATCATTGACACTCCACTCACACCAGTTGTCTGACCTTTTGATCTCTCTGCCAATAAATCCTGTGTCTGAGTGCTCTTCTCTCCCACTTCACCTGACAAAAGGGCCTGCACTTTGAAAGCCTGCGATTTCAAGCAAGCCTGTTGGACTACAACCTGGTGTCTTGGGACTTCTGACTTTGTCCACTCCAGTCCAACATAGGCACCTCCACATCAAGCTTACACTGAAGCTGATGCTGAAGGAACTCCAGAGTGTTATCTTAAAAGCAAAGCTTTGATGAGAAAGCGGCATCATCCTCAGACAGATGGACAAAGAATAGACAACTAATCATCAAATAGTAGTACTACATAGATATCCTAAGATGTTGAGAATAATACATGAAGTGCCTGCGGCAGGGCATATAGGAATACAAAAAATGTAGACATCGAAAATAAACAGGCATTTAACATGGTCCAGACTTCATAACTGCAGTGCAGTTATGTAAAATGTATCATACTTATCAGATGGTAGGAAAATCTCAGCATGCAAGTAAACTAGCACCTTCAAGACACAGACTAGTTTCTGATCAACCATTCAGTTGAGTTTTAGCAGATTGTGTAGGACTATTATCTAAAACAAAAGCAGGATAGGAGTATACAGTTTAAATTATGGATATGACAATCTAATTTCCAGATGCTAATCCTAAGAGGACAATTGCAGACAGGGAAAAGTTAAGCTTTTTTTTTTAAACTCATTACGAACTACCAGTTGATTAGAGTATTAACTTTGTGTCTAATTTTTCAGGAAATCATTAGCAGCTTGGGCATAAAACAACTGAGGTAAACAGTGTACCATGCTCAAAACATGGAGTTTGAGGGGTACCAGACTCTAAAACCATGATTAAGGCATGGTGTCACAAATACCCACAGGATTGGGGTAAAGGATTACATTTCTTACTATTTGCTATTAGAGATTCGCTGAACAAATCTACTTGATTTACGGTCAAGAGATTAGATGTCTATTAAAATTGATTAGGGAGAAGTTCTTAAATGCAAAAGATGAATCCTCAACGGTGGCTACACATCCATGTTTTAAGAAAGATTCACAGGAGCATACAGAGCAGTACAACAACATTTAAAGTCTATTAGGCAAAAAAGAAAGAACTGACAGACAACATTCAGCAACCAGAGTGTGTCCAGCAGGCAACAAAGTCTTGGTACCATTGCATTTGCAAGGTGAATCTCCAAGCAAAATTCACTCATCCATATACAGTACTTAAGTTAGTAAAGTGACTTCTCAGAAACATTCCCGATCATAGGGAGAATCACCAATTATGCCACATAAACATGCTGAAAAAGGTATGATCATAGTGAAGAGGACAAGGAGAACTAAGTGTGGTAAGAGTAGCGGATGTTGATGGAGATGAGGTAGGAGGAGAGGCAGACAGTTCTCAAAGCAAACCTCCAACAATTTGACTAGCTAACATGGAAATATTGGAATAGTTAAACACTGTTCTCATATTTAGAAAGAAAACAAGATTATTTGAAAAACGTTTGAAAAGTATGGAGGTGATCTGATCTGTAGAGATAAGCCTCGATGAACTACATCAGCTAGACATGACGTGGACATAGGACAGTCAGGACCAATAAAGCATCGTCAGCTGAACCCTGAAAAACGAGCTCAATTAGAAACAGAAATTCAGTACATGATAGCGATCCACTTGATAAAACCTAAACAAATTCCTGCTTCTGGTATACAAAATGGGTTATACCAATTTTGAGTGATGCTACTTATGCTGAAGAACACTCCAACGATATTCCAGGGGCTTATAAGTCAAGCCTTGGCTAAAGTCTGTATTTGGATGACTTAGTATACGGTAACACTTGGGAAAAGCAAGAGAGACAGGAGGTTTGCTTTGAGAACTGTCTGCCTCTCCTCCTACCTCATCTCCACCAACATCCACTACTCTTACCATCTGACACACATTTCTCCTTATTCTCTTCACTAGTTTCTGCAATTACAGTTGGTTGGTTTAGTGATAAAGAACCCAGAAACCCACTCCATGCTTTCTCAATCAACCGAATTTAAAGTTCCTGTAAATTGGAGAACTTTGTGGATTGTATAAAAAGGTACTTTTTGTGACAACACCAGGAATAGCAGGATTTCTAGCTCACTGTTCTAAACAGTCCTCTATTCTCTTCTCCCTCTGATGTTTATTTAGACCCACTTTACAAACATATCTACATTATTTACCTTGAATTCTCCGTGGGAGTAATTTCAACTGGGTGAGTATGTTTCTTCGAAGTTCCTAATTTATTTATGACTACCTTACGTTGGATGGTCTCTCGGTTTTGATCTTCTATTCATGACTGTGTATTGATAATTTTGAACAAATCTCTTGGGTCATCCCTTGATAGTCCTTTAAAGAGGAATCTGAGACCTACCTTGTTAATCTTTTCAACGGGAATAAAATCTCAGTATGGCCAATATCCTTGTAAATCTTTTTTGTGCTCTCTCCAGTGTCTGTAAAGCTCTATATAACACGACAATTAAAATATACAGAATGCCAGCTATGATCTAAACAAGTGGCAACATTTCTCTAATTTCCGATTTTGTCCTGCTAGAAATAAATCTGACCACAGCTTGTTTCTATAGCCCTACTAATCTATCTCAATACTTCACAAAAACACCTACAAACATCATGGAAACTGATGGCGAAATTTCGTTACTATCCCAGCTGATTGTTCTACTGGACAAGCCACATCCCACAATGAAACCTGGCTCAAAAGATCATGTGTTTCTTTTTGTTTAGTGAGCTAACGTCTGTTATGAGTCACCAATACATACGCATATGAAGTTCCAGACTATCTTTAACACAACAGTAGCAAAAAACACAAATGTTATCACCTAAAATATAGAAGATATGTGGACAGTTTATTTAAAAAGATGTGTAAACAACAGGGTTGTTATGGTGGGAGATTTTAACTTCCCATATTTTGACCTCCTTTCGTGCTAGGGACTTGGGTGGATAAAGAAGGAACCTGTTAGGTGGATCCAGGAGGGTTTCTTGAAACAATATGCAAATAGTTCAACTAAGGAAGGGGCCATATTAGGCCTGGTATTGAGGAATGAGCCTGGCCAAGTGACCAAAAGTTTCAACAGGGGTGCATTTCAGGAAGTGCGCATAATTCCATAAGTTACTTATGAATAAGGATGAGTAGTCCTTGGGTGAAAGTGTTAAATTGGGGAAATCTAACTACCACAATATTAAGCGGGAACTAGGGAATGCAGATTAGGATTGGCTGTTTGAGGATAAATCCATTTCTGGTATGTGGGAATCTTTTCATGGCCAGTTGATTAGAGTTCAGACCAGCAGGTTCCTGTGAAAGTGAAGGATAAGGATTGCAAGATTTGGAAACCATGGATGATGAGCAATTCTAAACTCAGTCAGAAAGAAAAAGGAAGCACACGTAAAGTTTAGGAAACCGTAGACAGAACCCACAGGAATACAAAGAAAACAGGAGAGAAGTTAAATAAGAAGTTAGGAGAGCTAAAAGGGACCAGAAATAACCTTGGAAAACAGGATTAAGGAAAATCCCAGGACCTTTCATAAATATAAGAGGATAACTAAGGAAAAGGTAGGTCTACTCAAAGACAAAAGGAGAAAAATTTATGGATAGAACTGGAGGATGTGGGTGAAGTCCTTAAACGAACGCTTTACATCGGTATTCATAAAAAGAGGCCATGGCAGACGGTGAAGGGTATGTTGAAAAACTACAGCATGTCAATATAATATGGTGGTGGTACTGGGTAATTTGTAAAGCATTAAAAGGTAGACAAGTCTCCAGGACCTAAAGGGATCAATCCCAGAATGCTGAGACAGGAAATTGCTGGGCCTCATACAAAATCTTTGTATCATCTTTAATCACAGGAAGATCCCAGGAGGACTGGAGAACAGCCAACATTGCTTGTTTAAGAAAGGTAACAAGAATAATCTGAGAAATTTCAGGCTCGTGAGCCTTGACAGTGGTAGGGAAATTATTGGAGAAAATTCTCAGACAGTATTTATTCGCATTTGGAACTATATGGACATATTAGCAATAGACAGCATGGTTGTGAGGGAGGACGTATCTTAAAGTTTAGAGTTTTTTGAGGAAGGTGACAAACATGATTAAGGGCAGAATAGGGAATGTTGTCCATGTGGATGTTAGCAAGGTCTTTGACTAGATCTCTCATGGTAGGCTGATACAGAAGATGAAGTTACATGGGATCTGCAGTGAGATGATAAGAAGGCTGAAGAACTGGTTTAGTCATAGAAGACAGACGGGGTGGAAGGGTGTTTTTTGACTGAAGATCTGTTACCATGGTGTTCCAAAGGGATCAGTGCTGGGACCTCCTGTTGTTTGTAATTTATATACAAGTCATTTGGAAGAGAATGTAGGTGGCCTGATTAGCACGTTTGTAGATGACAAAGACTGGGGGAGATGCAGACAGTGAGGAGGATTGCTAGAAGATACAGTAGAACATAGATAGGCTGTAAACCTGGGTAGAGAAATGGCAGATGGAATTTAATCCAGACAAATGCAAGGTCATGCATTCTGGAAGGTCTAATACAAGAGGGACGTATGTAGCAAATGGCAGAACCTTTAGGAGCATTAACTTAGAGGGATTTGAACATTCAGGTCAGTTCCCTGAAAGTGGTGACAAAAAGACAACGCAGTCAAGGCATACGGCATTCTTATTATCAGCCGGGGAAAGAGAGTGTATAAAAAAATTGGCAAGTCATGTTGCAGCTGCATAGAACATTAGGTCAGCCACATTTGGAATTCTGCATTCAGTTCTAGTCATCACATGACCAGAAGGGAGTGGAGGCTTTGGAGAGGGTACAGAAAAGGTTCACCAAGATGTTAACAAAGGTGCAGAGCTGGATGAACACAGCAGGCCGAGGAGCAGGAAGGCTGACGTTTCGGGCCTAGACCCTCCTTCAGAAATGGGGGAGGGGAAGGGGGTTCTGAAATAAATAAATAGGGAGAGAGGGGGAGGTGGATAGAAGATGGATAGAGGAGAAGATAGGTGGAGAGGAGACAGACAGGTCAAACAGGCAGGGATGGAGCCAGTAGAGGTGAGTGTAGGTGGGGAGTTAGGGAAGAGATAGGCCAGTCCAGGGAGGACGGACAGGTCAAGGGGGTGGAATGAGGTTAGTAGGTAGGAGATGGGGGTGGGAGGAGGGGATAGGTGGGAGGAAGGACAGGTTAGGGAGGCGGGGACGAGCTAGGCTGGTTTGGGGATGCGGTTGGGGGAGGGGAGATTTTGAAGCTTGTGAAGCCCACATTGATACCATTAGACTGCAAGGTTCCCAAGCAGAATATACGAGTTGCTCTTCCTGCAACCTTTGGGCGGCATCGTTGTGGCACTGCAGGAAGCCCAGGATGGACATGCCGTCCGAGGAATGGGAGGGGGAGTTGAAATGGTTCGCGACTGGGAGGTGCAGTCGTTTAGTGCGAACCAAGCGTAGGTGTTCCGCAAAGCGGTCCCCAAGCCTCTGCTTGGTTTCCCCAATGTAGAGGAGGCTACAACGGGAACAGCGGATGCAGTATACCACATCAAGCAGATGTGCAAGTGAACATCTGCTTGATGTGGAAAGTCTTCTTGGGACCTGGGATGGGGGAGGTGTAGGGGCAGGTGTAGCACTTCCTGCGGTTGCAGGGAAAAGTGCCGGGGTGTGGTGGGGCTGGGAGGGAAGTGTGGAGCGGACAAGGGAGTCCCAGAGAAAAAGTGGTCCCTCCAGAAAGCAGATAACGGTGGGGGTCGGATTGCAAATGACGGAAGTGTCGGAGGATGATGCATTAGATCTGGAGGTTGGTGGGGTGGTACATGAGGACGAGGGGATTCTGTTTTGGTTTTTATTGCGGGAGACACAGTTGAGGGTGTTCTCGACCACTGGGGTGGGGGGGCGGGGGGGTTGCGGTCCTTGAACAACAAGGACATCTGAGATGTACAGGAGTGAAATGCCTCATCCTGGGAGCAGATGCGGCAGAGGCGAAGGAATTGCGAATAGAGGATGGCATTTTTGCAGGAAGGTAGTGGGAGGAGGTGTATTCGAGGTAGCTGTGGGAGTCGTTGGGCTCGAAATGGATATCGGTTTCCAGGTGGTTGCCAGAGATGAAAACAGAGGGGTCCAGGAAGGAGAGAGAGGTATCAGAGATGGTCCAGGTGAACTTACAGTTGGGGTGGAAGGTGTTGGTGAAGTGGATGAACTGTTCAAGCTCCTAGTGGGAGCACGAGGTGGCGCCGATACAGTCATTGATGTAACGGAGGAAGAGGTGGGGGATGGTGCCAGTGTAGCTTTGGAACAGGGATTGTTCCACGTAACCTACAAAGAGGCAGGCATAGCTTGGGCCCACGCAGGTACCAATCCCTCTTCCAAAGCTACACTGGCGCCATCCCCCACCTCTTTCTGGTTTGGAGGTTATTAGATGAGAAGCGATTGGGCAAACTCTTTTCTTTCACTTCAACATCAGAAGCCATGGGATGACCTGACATTGCTTGTCATAATTTTGTAAGCCATGGTCATAATGAACAGTGAGCTTTTCTCTCCACACCTCCCCCACCCCCACCCCCACCCCCGACCCAGTAGAAAGGTCAATTACTAGGGGCATAAATTTAAGGTTAAAAAGGGTGGGGCTGGTGTTTAAAGGAGATAAGAAATTTTTTTTTGAAACAGGGGATGGTAAATGCTTGGAATGTGCTGCCAGAGGAGATGGTAAAAGCAGATACAAAAGCAAGACTTAAGAGGAATCTTGACAGATACGTGAATAGGCAGGGAACGGAGGGATACAGATTTTTAAAAAATTTGCCTTTGTGCAAAGTTTGGAAAGATGTCACATAAAAAGGTGCAGGGTTGGTGGGCCTAAGGGCCTGTTCCAATGCTCTTCTTTGTAAGACAGTTAGCAAGGTCCAAAACATACAGCAAAACAAAGTTTCAACCATTTCCTAACGCCATTATAGAGGCTCAAGTCCAAAGAAACAAGAGAAGTTTCAATATCTTAAGGCTCTTCTTAACTGCCTCTGGACAGTTAGGGTAAAACTAAAAAAAGCAGAATACAATTAAATTGCCTCCTTAGGAAATGGGACAGAGTGTGAATGCCAGCTAACAAAAGGAAAGTAAGTTCTTCAAAGCATGAACTGCTGGCCTTTTACACAAAAAGTGTAAGTTTGAAGACTGCTTAGAATAATAAAATTACAACAAATTCCAAAAGATCATGCAAGGTGTGATACAAAACTAGGTTAATTACTGCTAAGTTTAAATTTCACCCTGGTTTCCACCAAATTGAAAGGTCAGCAATGTCTGGCAATGTGGGATGAGACAAGAACAAATTAAATCAACTTAAAAAAGAATTAATAGAACAGTATTTTAGCTTATATTCAAAACGGCATTTTATAGTCTATTTGCATTAACCAAATTCTTGCAGATTATCTTTTAGGGACATGACATTTCATTTCCTGCAACCTACAGTTTGTGTCAAAAGCAATTGAGAACTATATCAAGAATAATGGAACTTTTCACATACTTGACTTCTTAATTATGCTCAAACTTACTGAAAAATGTGGGAGGTTACAAAATCAGTAAATGTTTTCAAAGAAGGTTTAAGACAGCATTGAAACAATTTCTCAATCTTCACCTCCCAATGAATAACATGACTAAACCGACAGATAGGCAGGCAACTACAGGAGTGAGGACGTTGCAGTTCACAAAGCCATTGGGTCAGATTGTGCAAATAAAAAAAAAGTGACATCAATGGCGTTTGCTGTTACTATGGAGTAAATCACACTGCAGCTTCTCCTGTCTGTTCTTAAGCATACAAACACTGACACAGCAACTTCTGGACTGCTGCACCCTGCTTCGCCACCAGGTATGTGTAACAACCTTGCTAACAATGTTACCTACCACTTGTCAGCCCAAACATACATATTGCCCAGGTGTGATTGAAGCAAACTATGTCAAATGCAGCATAAGGAATTGCATTTAGTGTAAACTTTGCTGATTGCACGATGAACATTCCCACTTGTTCCCAACTTTGACGGAAGGTCAATGCTGAAGTAGCTGAAGATGTTTGGGGAAAAGGATACTACCCTCAGGAATGACTGCAGAGACGTCCTTGAACTAATATGACTGACTTCCAACAACTACAATCATCTTCCTAGTCAGGATTCCAGTTTTGCTGAGATTCCTTGATGCCACACTTGAAATTCAGCTCTTTTGTCTATGTTTGAAACAAAGCCATGATGAGGGGAGTGATGCTGTCGAGCCCAAACTGAGCATCAGCCAGCAGGTTATTGCTAAGCAAGTTTTCTTGATAGCAATGTCGATCACACCTCCCATCACTTTACTGATGGTCAGGAGCAGACTAATGGGATAGTAACTAACCCAGCTGGATGTGTCCAGCATTTTGTGAACAGGTCATACCTGGACAATTTTCCACATTGCCAGATAGATACCAGTGTTGTAGCTGGACTGGAACAATACAACTAGGGATGCAGCAAGCTTTCAAGCACACATCTTCAGTACTTTGTAGGAATGCTGTCAGATCCCTAACCTTTGCAGTATCCAGTAACTAAAGCCATTTCTTGATTTCACGTAAATTGAATCCAAAAGGTCGAAAGACTTGCATGTGATGCTGGGAATCTCTGCAGGAGGCCAAAAACGGATCATTCACTCAACAGAAGATTGTTCCAAATGCTTCAGCCTCATCTGCTTCTTTAGTTTGTTCATGAAATGTGGGTATTGCTGACAACGTCAGCAATTTTAAGTTACAGAAAATTTAGCTACCGTGCTTAAAAATGTAGAGGCTTCAGGAGCCTGGACTTTCACCTAAATAGTGCAGAACAAAGAAAAGAAAGAACGTCTTGACTGCAGTGCAGTTTCTGGTCAATGATATAAATGGTACCGCAGCTCTTTTAGGTCAGTTTTTTAATACTGCTGATATAAGGAATGAATCCAACTATTCACAAAGGATGTACCCAAAAATAGCTCACAGTTAACTTCCTATGATTCTGAGAGACTTTAATAGGAGGATGGGCAAGCAAAGCTCAAAACATCCTTAACACCCTGACTCATGCAGTAGCTAAACACTATTATCCTCTTACAAGTTTTACTATTCATAAACAATAATGTGAAGATTAATGTTAACTTGGAAAAAATCCACAAATAGCAATTCAGAATAAATTCATGGTTTCCAAACTGGTTTAGAAATTCACCCACTATGGCATTTAATATGTGCACCTAAAGGTTATAAAACCATTAAAAACCAAGGCATACAGATGACCTACTGAAGGAAATACATTACTACTTACTCTACGAATTCATTAAAATCACAAAAAACATGCATATACACAGGAAATAAAAAACTTCAAAGCAGTTTTGCCTGTATAAATGGGCAGTATAAAATGCAGTTTTTGTAGATTCACGTTTAGAAAGAGACTCAGAATTCTTTCGTAGGATATGGGTGTCATTGGCTAGGTCAGCATTTATTACCAATTTGTAATTGGCTGCCAGAAGGTGGAGGCAAGTCACTTTCTTGAAACATTACAGACCATGACAGGAGGTTGATATCTGAGAATTAGCCTGGGCTTCTAACGGCATTACCATGGTGCCATCACCTCCACAAATGAAACATGTAATCCTTGTAAAGAACAAAGGCAAAGCTTACAAGACTTTAACAAGGGTCAATGTAAAGATTACAAGGATATCATCAATTTTTTTAAGCTGTATTTGCAGGGCAAGGGTACAAGATTAATTATATTCATGTGTGTTTACTGTCAAAGACAAACTGTCCCCAGGTAAGTTTAGTTATTTAAAAAAGGATAAAGTTGTAATAATCAAGTGTAAAATGTTACCAAGGATTAAACATCAGCATTTGACCTGAGTTTAAAAACAAAGATATTATCAAATTCCTGAGAGCAAAAGGGTATTTCCAGTTAGAAGTAATTTGCTTCTTACATTTAAATTGCAATCAAAATTTTAACTATATTATTTTAGGTCTTGGTCAAATTGTTAGGGTAGTTTCAGAAGGAATTTTTCAGGGTCCTTCCAAATAAGCCACTATTTATTTAACCTCTAGGAAGAGTCACTACTGAGCCAGCAGCTATTGGATGTACATACAGTTCATTGAATGGATCCTTGTCCTTCTGTTTATTTATTCTACTTCACATCCACCATTTAGGGACCAACACAAAGCAATACCCAAATAGGACTTCCAACTGGGAACAAGTGTGAAGCTTTCCTTTCAACACTGATTATATTTTTGATTCATTTAATTCTTTCACTGATAGAAAAAAAATTCAAGCAAATACAGGGCAGAAGTACCATGGATTATGTAAACAATCACAAAGCAAGAGATAACCTGAGCCACTCTTTTTAGCAGGCTGCCTAACAAACAAAAAAAACTTAATGCAGAACCGAGTGATTGCCACTAAATCATAGGATTTTCACAAATGCACAAAAAGTCATCTGGCCACAAAACAGCAATTAATCTGTAGTTTCCCCCAGATTGGATCCTAAAGGTGCTTTGTTCATTATGGCTTTTCCCCCATAGTGTCTTGTTTATTGAATTTAATCCTTTGGTTTTTCTTTCAAGGGCAAGGAAATCATTCTTGTTATTTGTGTATATACATTGAAGAAAAAACAATATATATTTCCAATATGAGTGGAACTTGGAAGGAACACAAATAAATAAAATACCTTGAACAGAAAGCTTCCCAAGGTATTTTCACAGCTTAAGAATGGGTGCGAGGCCAACGCAGATGATACCACATTGCAACTAAAAGCTTGTTTAAAAAACAAGAAGTTTTAAAACTTAGGTCTCTTTTAAACAAAAAAAGGGGGGCAGGGCAAGAGCCTAAAGAGATTGGAATTCCAAAGTGAGACATGTCTGTAAATGGTAGGGCAAAAGGGAATGGAGAATGCTTGTCATTAGAAACAGTGAAAGAGTTTGGCAGAAGGGCGTAGTGTTCCAGCAATTTGTAAACAGATGGCCAAGGTCTATGACAATTTTACAAAGTTAGTAAACCGCAATTCAGCAAGATGAAGGGCAAAAATGACAATACAGGATACAATGCATAAACAGGAGCTGAGTTTAGAGGGTACAGGACAGATGACCAACCCGCAAAAGGAGCAACATTCAAAGCGATGTGGAGAACCAGAGCTGTGGCAAACAGTCTGGGTCACATGTAAAACTTTATTGGTGAATGGAGAACAATGAAATCCACGTCAGGCTACTGAGTTTGTGGCGGTGACTAAAGATGACAGATCTGATCTTTCCAATGTGCTCAGTCTAGATTAACTGAAATGATGTCCTTTATTCTCCAGGCTTCCCCGACAGACAGCTGTGGGGGCACAACGCATCCCATCACCATTGTTCCAAATTTAGGATGTGCAACTGTAAACTCATGCAAGGAGATACTCTTCCAAGCAAAAGCCTTTTCTCTTTGTGAATCCATTAGAGGCCGTTTCTGTTGTGCATTTGCTATGATCAGAGGAGCATCAAGCAGCTCTACGAACTCCAATTAGTGAAACAATCAAAAAGTGGCAAGTCTACTCGGCTGGGCCTGTCAGATAGATGCAACAAAAGTAGAGGCTCTAGGTCAAGAAGTATGTGGAGTGGGAGCAGAGACTCTTTCTAGTACAGATACCCTGAACGAGGTAGTCCAGCATGACAGAGACACGTGCTGGAACTGTATAAAAAGTTTGTTAGGCCACAGCTAGAGAACCCGGTGTAGTTCTGGAATCCATGCTTTAAGACAGATGTGACAACACTGGACAGGGTGCAAGAGGAGGTTTACAAGGATGTTGCCTGTGCTGGACAGTTTCAGTTATGGAGACATTAGATAGTCTTGGTTGCTTTCCTTGGAGCAGACGAGACTGAGGGAAACTGTGATTGAGATGTACAAAACTGACAGGCATAGATCAAGTATTCAGGAAGAAACCTTTTCTCTCCATGCAGAGTCAATTACCAGGGGCATAAATTTAAGATAAGGGGCAGGGGGTTTAGAGGAAACGTTAGGGAAAAGGTTTTCACCGAGGGTGGTTGAAATTTGGAACTCACTGCTTGTAAGGGTGGTCGAGGCAGAAATCCCCATGACATTTAAAGCAGTCAGCACGACAGCTCAGTGGTTAACACTGCTGCCTCAGTGCTAGGAACCCGGGTTCAATTCTAGCCTCAAGCGACTGTGTTAAGTTTGCACATTCTGTGTCTGTGTAGGTTTCCTCCCACATCCCAAAAATATGCAGATTAGGTGGATTGGCCACGCTAAATTGTCCATAGGTGCCCAGGGACATGTAGGTTAAGTGGGTTAGCTGTGGGAAATGCAGGGTTACAGGGTTAGGGTAGAGGGGTGAGCCTGAGTAGGATGCTCTTCGACTCAGAGTTGATACGAACTTGCTGGGCTGAAGGGCCCGTTTCCACGCTGTAGCGGATTCTATGATTCTAGTATTTAGACGTAAACTTCAGATGCCAGAGCTTACAAGGCTATTCTGTTGACACCTGACAGAATCAGACCGGGAAGAGAGGGAAGAGAGTGCGAGAGCGCGACACACACGCACACAGAGCAGGCAGAGGGGCAGACAGACAGCTTTGAAATTGCTTCTTCTCAGAAGTTCATGCTTACAGTTGTGCCAAACCTTATCATGCTTAGGGTGTGAGCAAATTTCAGCAAAAGAAAAACAGAAGTGTGCTTCCAAACAAAAATAGACTGGAGAACGCTCATCCAACACATTCAAATTTCAGTATTCTAGATGTACTTTTGCAAAACAATTTACTGCACATCTACCTGGTTCTATGCTCATAAGGCACCATCTTCCATGACTTAAAAATATCCGACTAGTAGTGTAGTCATACTTCAATTAAAAATACACGACAGAGAACTTATAATTCAAAGTAGCTTTAAGAGGTTTTTTTTGAGTCTGAATTTACTTTGCACATAATACTGTCAGGCAGAACACAAGCTTCTCAGCAACTTTACATATCAAGTAACAGAGCATACAGACCAGGAAAATCCCTGATTCAATCCAAAGCTTAAGGGGCTCTTGTAGTACAGTTGTAGTGTCTCTAGAATCCTGACTCAAGTCCCACCTGCTCCAGAAGTGTGGAATAACATTTCTGAACAGGTTGATTAGAAAAATACATCAATCCAGGCTTGCAATGAGCTAACTTCTGCAAGTTTTGTTCAGTCAATATTACACTCCCTGCGGTGGCCAACACTTTTTAAAAAGAAAATTTGAACTTCCAGTTAACACCTGAAACAATCAAATGTCAAAATTTCACATTAAGACGATGAAACAGAGACTAAAAACATTGAGCAGCATCTTTGTAGACCAACTGTGTCTTGAACTTGAAAACAGAATACTCCTTCCATTTTCAGCAAAAGCAAAGAAAACCTACTATACATTGCACCATTTTCAAACATTCAATTCTCACAGAATCTGTCCAAGTTGGTTCTATACCTCTAAAGGTTTACTTCAAATCCTTTCCTTTCCCAACATGGAAACTTAATGAGAAATTACTTTCACAGTTGAAGATTTCCTGAAGTCTCCTTTCTCTAGCTAAGGCTTTGGAGATTCTCCAGCTTTAAAATTCTTAATTTTGTCTTTCCAATCCAAGAACAAGTTTCTACTCCCATTGCAGTACAACACACAGTCGAAACTTAGCTGGCAGGCTCTTTTTAAGTAATCAGGATCAAGGAGGACTTGCTTCTGTTCTTTCAATCAATTTGAAGTCAGCTGCAGATCATGCTTGGAGGATTGGTTGAATGGATTGTTTAGGGATGTGTGTGCACTCTAACATGCCTCAAGCTTTGCCACTGCACATTCCAAAAAGTTTCATGTCCGTTGTCTTCCCAAATAAGCCTGCCCATTTCGGTTGATCACAAACCAGCATCTTCCATGAGACATCAGACAAATGATTGAGGATACTTTGATGATATTGCTCTTCACTATCCTCCTGGAAGTCTTCTGCTGGGACAGCATTCCAAGCACAGAGCAACTGCATGTGGAGTCTTGCGTCAGGCATATGGATTACACACCTTATCCAACAGCTGTGGTTTGAGTAATTAGTGCCTCAATGCTTGACACGTTGGCTTGGGAAAGGTCACTGCTTTTGGGCCACCTCTCCAGCCACCAATTCTAGAGGATCTTGTGATGGCATTGTTTATGGTATACCTCCAATGTTTTGAGGTAGCTGCTGCAGATTGATCTGAGGCATATAGAAGGACAGAGAATTGCAGCCTAGTAAATGATTACTTTAGTTTCACATTTGAGGTCTTGATACTCAAAAACTCTTCTTTTCCAGTTGGCCAAAGGATGAAGCCTAACATTACAGACATTGAAAATATCTTGTTATTCATGTCCTGTTCATCAAGATGACTCCCTCTAAGATTGAGAAAATGGTTCACATTTTCTAAGATTTGATCATGGATCTTAATTTGTCCAATACTGTGCTGTGGGAACTGGTTGGAAAGGTGGTTAGTTTTCTGGATGTTTAACAAAAAGCCCATTTTTAAAAAATGTGCTTTGAAGTCAACAGTATCAGCAGCTCAGTTCCTGAGTTTCTGTATGTACAAGTATTATGAAACTGAGTGAGGTTGGATAGGGCTTTGGCTTGAAGGTAATATAGGTTGAATAGTTTCCAACCTGTTCTGTGATTATCTTCACACTTATGGGTAATTTTCTGGAGGCAACAGGCAGTAAGGTAAATGGAGAACCAAGGTGATATAATGCCTTATTGATCACACAGTTTTCATCGACAGCATGAACATCTTGCCCTTCTTCCCATTAAACAAACAATCACATCTTTCTTTAATTTTTAACAATCAAACCCACCAGGCTTTTAATCAGGCAGAAGTCAAAAAAGGTCACACAAGCCTCCCTTATTTTACCATAAATGGACGGCAATCCCAAAACCATATTAATGTCAATTACAACAAGTATTCAACAAGGTTTGAAAGGATGGGGAAAATGTAAACCGTAAATCTTACTTCTGATGAGAATTTAGAACCCTAATCAGAAACGCAATTCTGTATACATAACAGAAGGCCAGGCCTGTAGCTGGGGCCAAGTGATTACGCAAATTGACATGAAATCCTTTAGGGTGTCCCCATTTAGGTTTGAATCCTGCCTCTCCTTATATTATATCTACACTGTTGGTCAGGTGGTAGCACATTTGCATCCATGTCAGAAAACTACACATTCAAGTCCTATACAGATTTCAGTACAAAATCCATGCTATGCAACATTCCTCCAACTGAGGGTATGCTTCAGTGTTACGTGTCCTTTAAGGGCTAGTTCTTCAGTTAATTTAGTCAACTAAGCTGGGTGGCAGTGTGTGCTGTGAGGAGGATGCTAAGAGGCTGCAAGGTGACTTGGACAGACTGGCTCAGTGGGCAAATATAATGTGGATAAAGGTGAGGTTGTCCACTTTGGTTGCGAAAACAGGAAAGCAGATTATTATCTGAATGGCTGCAAATTGGGAAAAGGTCAGGTGTAACAAGACTTCGGTGCCATCGTGGAACAGTCACTGAAGGTTGGCATTCAGGTGCAGCAGGCAGTGAGGAAAGCTAATGGCATGCTGGTCTTCAATCCTCTCACTATGGAGTATCGAAAGAAGGAGGTCATACTGCAGTTACTCGGGATCCTGATGAGGCCACACCTTGTCAGTTTTGGTCTCCTAGTCTGAGGAAGGGCATTCTTGTTCTTGAGGGAGTGCAAAGGTTCACCAGACTGATTGCCAGGATGGCAGGACCAACATAAGGAAAGACTGAATCGACTGGGCTTGTACTCGCTGGAAATTAAAAGAATGGGGGGGGCGGGGGGGGAAAAGAATCACATAGAAACAAAATCCTGACAGGACTGGACAGATCAGATGCAGGAAGAATGTCCCCAATATTGGGGAAGTCCAGAACTAGGAGGTCACAGTCTAACGGGGTAAGCTATTCAGGGACAAGAACAGGAAGAAATTCTTCACTCACGAGGAGTTGTAAACCTGTGAAATTCACTCCCATAAGCAGCTGTTGAATATATTCAATGAATTGGTTACAAAGAGAAAGATGGACGTGGCCCTCAGAGCTAAGGGGATCAAGGGTTATGGAACAAAAGTCGGAATGGGATAATGAAACTGCATAATCAGCCATGATCATATTGAAAAGGTTGCACTAAGGCAGGATGTGGGAGGTTCTGAATTTGAATCATGGCACAGTACTAATGCCCCCAATTGTGGGCCAAAAGATCCTGGCTCAAGTCCAATTTACATCTGTTGTGTATCATAATATGTCTGAATAGTTTTGTTCAGAGGTTGTCTCGTGCCCCAAGATCAAGTAGCTTAATGACACTGACAATTCTCAAACATAAATATGACCATTTGGCCAAGGCACCAAAGGGCAACTAACTCTTCTAGAGTTCACTGCAGCAGAGACAATTCCTTGAGTATGGAAGAAATCAGCAAAGACCAAAAAGAGTACATGACAGATAAGGCATAACAAGTATTAGGTTCTAACATCTATTACGTTGCAGAGTAATCGGATGTAAATTCATCTCTGCAATTCTCCACAAGGTCAAATACTAACCTCAAATATGTTGTTGGAGAAAAGATGGCAAAATTTACTCCTTGTATCGCCAAAGGACAGGTGAGGGGAATAGCTGGTTGAGGTTGAGGAGGTTACTCATACTTAGGCAGATTAGCCCAACCTCTGTTGTGGGTAAAATTCTAGAATCTATCGTTAAGGATGAGATTTCTAAATTCTTGGAAGTGCAGGGTCGGATTAGAACAAGTCAGCATGGATTTAGAAAGGGGAGGTCACGTCTGACAAACCTGTTAGAATTCTTTGAAGAGGTAACAAGTAGGTTAGACCAGGGAAACCCAGTGGATGCTATCTATCTAGACTTCCAAAGGTTAACTTGCAGGTTGAGTCCGTGATTAAGAAAGCGAATGGAATGTTGTCATTTATCTCAAGAGGGTTGGAATATAAAAGCAGCGATGTGCTTCTGAGACTTTATAAAGCTCTACTTAGGCCCCATTTAGAATACTGTGTCCAATTTTGGGCCCCACACCTCAGGAAGGACATACTGGCACTGGAGCGTGTCCAGCGGAGATTCACACGGATGATCCCTGGAATGGTAGGCCTAACATACGATGAACGGCTGAGGATCCTGGGATTGTATTCATTAGAGTTTAGAAGGTTGAGGGGAGATCTAATAGAAACTTACAAGATAATGCATGGCTTAGAAAGGGTGGACGCTGGGAAGTTGTTTCCGTTAGGTGGGGATACTAGGACCCGTGAGCACAGTCTTAGAATTAGAGGGAGTCAATTTAGAACGGAAATGAGGAGACATTTCTTCAGCCAGAGAGTGGTGGGCCTGTGGAATTCACTGCCACGGAGCACAGTGGAGGCCGGGATGTTGAATGTCTTCAAGGCAGAGATTGATAAATTCTTGATCTGGCAAGAAATCAAGGGCTACGGGGAGAGTGCAGGTAAGTGGAGTTGAAATGCCCATCAGCCATGATTAAATGGCGGAATGGACTCAATGGGCCGAATGGCCTTACTTCCACTCCTATGTCTTATGGTCTTATGGTCTTATCTCAGAACATCATTCTTACAGTCTGGGAGAAGGTAGGTGGTCAAGATGAGTTACAGTACAATTATAAATCAAGTATCAATACAAGATATGATTATATATTACATACAAGATAAAATACAAGACATCTATCAATTCTGTTATCCTCCCTTACTAAATGTTAATCTGGTCAGTTTGTACTGTTCTCACTTCAGTCAAAGTCATGAAGTCAAGTTCTACTATGGACTTCAGCTGTTGAGTCTTTCATTTTATTTTTCTCATTTTTGGTCAGAACTGAGCTATGGGTTGAACCTTTGGACCGTGAGCAGCAGCTTGATGTTTTTAAAAAACAAAAAGGAAATCACGAACTTGTATTTGTTCACCAAACCTGGCCCAAGAAATTCATTGAAAGTCGATAATTGTTCAGAATACTGTAGACGTTTCAGCTCCAAAGATACAATATGCTCCCATCACAGGGAGGTCAGAGCTGACCAGTCTAACAAACAGTAACCAAAATTTGAACTAGTTTGAATTGTGCTTTTTTAGGACAAAAAAGGCCGTGCCCGTGAAAACTGCTGGAAGGAATCTTGGTCGCTGTCTTGTTTTCCTCCAATTACCAACTTATTGAAAGTTCAGAGAACAGAATCCCACTTTTAAGAAGGGAGGTATTCATTGGAGCCTACTGGAAGCTACTTGCATTGACTGGTCTTCAGAAATGATGTAAATACATTCAATCCCATGCACCTGTGATACTAAGCATTGTTGAAAATGCTCCAGTGAACTGGCCCGTACCATCTCATTTATTCTTTTAATTCATCCCTTAACTGTGCCTAAGAATGGGGCCTATGTTCAAAGAAGATCAGATTTAAATCAGATATCAATTAATTTAGTCTAGTTCTGCTAAAGTTACGGAATTAACAATAACTTAATTTTTGAATTATAAACTTAGTGTCTTATCTGTTATTCTTAAGTCTGGTTAAGATTGGGGCAATTTTGAGGGCCACTGACCATTTTAATTTTACTGTATTGCAGATACAAGGATAGGGAGGCTGATTTGATTTGGCTTGCTGGTCCTCTTGTTGTAACACAGCACGTAACCAAGACCGACATTTCAATGTAGTCAAAAGGTGCCATCTTCAGAATGAGATGTTAAACAAAGGATTCAACAGCCCATTTTGTGGATGTTAAGATAAAATACAAAAGCAAAATGATGGAACTACCCAATGAAGAGTTTCAGATTTCAATAATCTTCCCTTAAATTGTATTTTTAAAAACCAGATAGTTTTTAGGACTCAAATTATTTGCTTGTCATATAAACCATAATTCATAGATCAATTGCTGTCATGCATTTCACACTTTGGATGTCAAGAACATGATAAAGCACATTTGTTTAAAAGAGTGTTTCTCATTTGCCAAACACAATCAAGACGGCCATAAAAAATTCCAGGCAGCTAGCAGTCAAAGGATTAGTTCAGCCTGTCTGCCCGCTCATCTTATGGCGTTATCGTCATGCCCAGGTGCCTTGGAAAGGGAAAACGTGGTGTCCATTGGCACGCGTAAAGCCTATGGCTAGTGGGAACCATAGGGACTGGAACACATCGTCAATCACCACAATGACATTTTAATTTGACGCGGTTCATTTCAATTTGAATATGGATTTTTGAGTGCCCCTTTAATGGGCTGGCAGCATTTAGGTTGATTCAAGTTTGCTTTAATTTGGTTTGACTTGATTAACTGTCAAAAAAAAAGTTTCAAACAACAGCAAATCCACTTCCACATTTAAGCAGAAGAAAACAGCCTTCCTGTCTGGCAAAGAAACATACACTGACAACTTTGGAAGCACACAGTGCCTCAAAGATCAATGATGCAACAACAAAAAAAACCCCAGAGAATAAGTTCCAGAAATATAGGCAGAGTGAAAGAAGCATATTACAGCAAAGAGCAAGAGACAAAATACTAAAACCCAAACGAGAGGCACAAAGAATTGGAGTGAGGGAAAGAATTTTTAAATTTCTGTCTGAACACCAGAGACCATCTGGCATTACACAAATGCGTTACAATTCTCACAAGGGTAGGCACCACATATTAAAGGCACAATAATTTCAGACATTATTGTCTGAAATAACAGACAATATTAGCCTTAATATTGTTAAGGCTATACAACAGTCTTAGCCTGAATAAGATTAGGGACCCCCCCACCACATGCCACTGATATAACTGCAATATTCATTTGGTTTTTATAAACCATTCATTTGCAATCTTTACTTAGGAGACCTTGATATATTACATCATTGATCTCTCCTTGTGTATAATCACTCTGAATAACAAGGGTTACCTTAAATTTCCGTCTTGTGCTTCCATTGTAATAGAATAAGAACTTCCAAACATGCTAAAGATGTTTGCCACAAATTTCAGAATCATTAATGATTTGTAACCGATCCATAATTGTTCCATTTTTAGAGATACATCTTTGTGCATAATTTTTCTTTGTATACAAAAGCAAGAGTTAGCCATATTATGGAAGTGTGTAAACGTGTTGTAATAACAAAGAAATGTCACAGTAGTGACAGATCAATAAACAATAATGACAGTCACAAAATAGCTGAGTTTTAATGTATTTTAAGGAATTAATCAAAACACCATTAGATGACAAACTGTTTTTTTCATCATTTCTTAAATTGTTTAACTCAAAGCCATTTCCAGCAAATGTATAATACTCTGTTGAAAGAAAATTCTAAAGCACGCTAGATGGATGTTTTTAGAAAGTACTGTGCCTGCTGATAAACTGATGAAGCTCCTAATGTAATTAATTCGTTCATTCTGCTCAAGGGGCAGGTCTTTGGCTCATTGTCTGCCTACGCTTCATCCTGAGCCATTTCCTTGGCTGTTTTCATTTCAGCTGTGATTTCCTATTGCCTTCTATTCTCAGGGCAGGGCAGGAGGCAGGTTCTCAAATTTACCTCAGCTGAATCAGAAATTGTTCTTAATAATGCCAGCAGTACTAATTCAATGTGCTGGCCATCTTGCCAAATTAGCTAACTGATTCCCCCACGCTATAGCACATTATTGAACGGAACACAAAACAAAACGTTACAGTGCAAATACAACCAATTTTAACTTTCACCTCTTATAATTCATGCAAATGCATTTATAAATTTTCCTGCCAGTCTTTTGAAGCAAGTTAAACATAATAAATTTTAGGTTACAACCTGCATCAGTTTCAAGATATGAATAACATATCATGAAGTTTATTTATATTTCCTTAGCACAGAAATGAATACGGCAAATAATGTCGTCAGCTTCCTTAAGAGAAACGTTCTGCAAAATCCTGCTTTGTTTCAACAGAAAAGTCTTCTTAAAAATCAGTGCATTTAGAATGCTGTCTTCAGTCTCATTTCTTCTGACCGTTCAACTGTTTTCATGAAAAGATGACTTCATGAAAACAGTTGAAGTTACAGCTATGCCAACCCATATCATCCAAGTCAGCCTCTCATCACAGATGCACAGTCTGAATCGAAGTGGAGATGATTAAACCAAACTACTTTACACAGAAGGTACTGAATGTATAGCAAGGACTGGCAGTAGGGGTTAGTTGCTGAACTACTAAAGAACCCATCATTGTACCTTTCAACCTTTCTATTGCATCTACATTGCCAGACTGCTTGTTCAAAATCGAAGCTGACTGAATGAACTGCAATTTTGCAAGTTAAACATTGAAATAGCAGAAACCACGGTCTTTGACCCCAGCAAAACTGCTCCCTGGTCACCAAATCTATGACCCCTTCTCTCTGGTTGAGATAGGCCAACTGAAATTTAAAAATAAGAACGTACATTCCCAAGTTGCATGGGAAATTTACAGATCTCCTACTAGACCAACAATTCTCTATCCAAAAATGTCACTGTCGACTGCTTGTCTAATTTCATGTAAATTTAAACCAGTCCTTCTATCTCTTATGCCAGTATCAGTCTGCCACAAGTCCCTCTCCAGAAGGGAGAATTTAATGTAAAAGGGCTACCACTTCCCTCCATATTCTGGAACTAGTTAATTTGATGTGAGAATCCAGCATAAAAGTTTTTAGATAAATTTACTTCCCAATAACTTACAGTTCTAGGAGAAACACAACATATAGATTCATATAAAGTTTGAGATATGGGCTAGGAGGCTTGCAGAAGCTACAGAAATTTGCAAAAGAATCAGTAGAAGCATAAAGGGCAGACAAGTATGCAGAATAACTGTCCTTTTTATTTCAGTGAATTCAATCTCCATACTGTGCCAGTGTATATAAAATGTACAAAGCAACCTGGAATTTAACTAATTAGGAAAATAAAAATAAATTGTAATTATTCATTGGGCAGATAAAATCTGTTAAGCACTTCCTTCTAAGTTGTGCGGCTCAAAAAATATTTAGCATTATTCCATATTTCATTATATATCTTAACAAACATTTGCGACATCCTGCTTCAAAGCCATAAACAGTCACGGATATACAGTACACTATTTTTATACAATAAAAACCATTGCTAAGTAAATATAATCACCATGTTACACTGTAGACAAATTTAGGACTCCAAACTAACTAGTTCAGAAAATTTACCGTATCTGCATTTTGAACTGAAACTGTTAAAATAATTTCTGCCATTTTAACATGA
The DNA here is from genome assembly GCA_024137785.1 of Ginglymostoma cirratum. Classification (NCBI taxonomy): domain Eukaryota; kingdom Metazoa; phylum Chordata; class Chondrichthyes; order Orectolobiformes; family Ginglymostomatidae; genus Ginglymostoma; species Ginglymostoma cirratum. The sequence goes on along the minus strand of JAHRHZ010000045.1, from coordinate 22,662,669 downwards.
TACCAGACTGCTTCACTGAATCTAAGTGACAGTATGACATTGTGAAAAACAAAAGAAAACAATTAATTGCCATCTCATTAATGAATGGTAATGCAATAGGTTTTCTAAGGTAATGCATGGCGTAGCTGCAAGGCATTTATTTCTGCATCAATATGATGAAAATCTAACCTTCGACATCCAATCAAAAATGGAGTGGAGAATCTCTTGGGATACATACACTTTCCATAATCATCACACAAAAACATCAGTTTAATTTCTCAATATTGGTTAGGAGCAAATCTTAAAATTTTATTTCTTGGTACTAAGAGATGAGGCAAAGTATTTTTTTCTTATTCAAGTCAAATAATAATAAAGCACAACTATACCAAAGTATTTGGTTAGATTTAAATCTTATTACATGATATAATTCAGTTCATTTCATTTTATTTTCTCTTCCCTGTCCAAGTCCAAGGGTCACAAACTTTATCATTTACGGAAACCATCCCAAGGTCTAGCTGGATCACAAAATACCATTAATTCCTATTCTCCTGTCAACATTAACCTGGAATGTTAAATTAACTTTAATACATCTTCTCCACCATGAAGTATTATCCTTAAATCCCTCTCCCTGCCTACTCCAATTCTAAGAAGAAATGTAAGGAAATCATGGGCATCTGCCACAAAGGTTAACACTTCACATTATGGTGCCCTGTGCATTCCTTTTTTTCCCCCCTTACCCAGCCAAACAACTCACTCCACCATTGAGTACTAAACTCTTTGGTTCTGTGTTCAGCTAGCTCACCAGTTCTCCCCCACTACCCCCACCCATTACAGGGAAAGGCTGACAATTCATGTGCGTTAACTGTTTTCACTCTGCAGGTGCCCTTCCGCTTCCCTTCAAAATCAGCCACCATATTTCTTTATTAAAAACCCCTCAATTCACCTATCCTTGAAAATTACCATAATGTTTCCAACTTTTTTTTCCTGGCTAAGTCTTTAAACATGCTTTTACCTCCAAGGTCCACTGTCATCGTTTCTGGGGCTCCATGCATGAATCCCTCTATCAGTTTTACATCCTATCAGTACCGCAAACAGTCTCCAATGTTACAACAAATACCCAAAATGGCTGTAGTAGTAAAATATCCTCTTGAGCCAGAACAATGACTCTTTCAGCTTCAACAACATCCTATGCTATTGCCTACCTGGATGGGTTCACAAGTCCATTCTTAGCTGTCTAGGCACAGCCAAAGCATCACCAGCAAGGGCTTCTCTTTCCTTTCCTGCACTATTATTCGTGGAGTTCAAGAAAAATTGACCCTTCACCTCTCCTCCTACTCATCCACATGCTGTTCCTTAGCAACATAATCCAAAAATATACAACAACAATAGTCTAAGTGCAAATTAAGAGCTACTTGGATAAATATCAACTAAAAACTAAAACAGAAAACCTAAATATAATGGGATAAAAGCATACATACAAAATTTATAAAAGGATTGAAGACCGCTGTGGATTTCAGTTTTTCAAGACTAGGAGAGACAGTGTTGTTCCTCAGGTTTCAGTACTAAGACCATTGCTATTTTTAAATATACATTAACAGCTTCTACTTAGATAAAGCATAATTTTGAAATCTGCAAATGTTATGAAACTCCAAACAGTAGTCATTAGAAAGGGAGCTAATAAACAAAAATTCATCTTCAAGAATTAGACAGTGGGGCAGCACAGTAGCTCAGTGGTTAGTACTGTTGCTTCACAGCACCAGGGGCCCGGGTTTGATTCTACCCTCAGGCGACTGTCTGTGTGGAGTTTGCACATTCTCCCCATGTCTCCAGGTGCTCCGGTTTCCTCCCACAGTCCAAAGACGTGCAGGGTAGGTGGAATGGCCACACTAAATTGCCCATGGTATTCAGGGATGTGTAGATTAGGTGGGTTATAGGGGGATGGGTCTGGGTGGGATGTTCCGAAGGTCGTTGTGGACTTGTTGGGCCGAAGGGCCCGCTTCCACAAAGTAGGGATGCTAAGTCTAAGTTTAAGCCTTGGAGAATGGGCAGATAGGTGGGTAGTTGAAATTTGATGAGTGTGTGTGAGGCTCTATATTTTGTTGGAAAGAATAAGGAAAAACAATACAAAAACTTAGGAGGTGCAAGAACTGAATGTGCTCATGCACAAATCTTTAAGGACAGCAGGACAGGTAATCAAAGCAGTCAATAACACGTGGAAACAGCAGGTCAAGCAGCATCATAGGAGCAGGAAAACTTGACGTTTCGGGCCCAGACCCTTCATCAGAAATGGGGGAGGGGAAGAGGGTTCTGAAATAAATAGGGAGAGAGGGGGAGGCGGATAGAGGAGAGGATAGGTGGAGAGGAGGCAGACAAGTCGAAGAGGCGGGGATGGAGCCAGTAAAGGTGAGTGTAGGCAGGGGGGTAGGGAGGAGATAGGTCAGTCCAGGGAGGACGGACAGGTCAAGGGGGCGGGATGATGTTAGTAGATAGGAGATGGGGGTGGGGCTTGAGGTGGGAGGAGGGGATAGGTGAGAGGAAAAACAGGTTAGGGAGGTGGAGATGAGCTGGGCTGGTTTTGGGATGCGGTTGGGGGAGGGGAGATTTTGAAGCTTGATGCCATTGGGCTGCAGGGTTCCCAGGCTGAATATGATTTGCTGTTCCTGCAGCCTTCGGGTGGCATCACTGTGGCATTGCAGGAGGCCCAGGATGGACATGTCATCTGAGGAATGGGAGGGGGAGTTGAAATGGTTCGCGACTGGGAGGTGCAGTTGTTTGTTGCAAACTGAGCGCAGGTGTTCTGCAAAGCGGTCCCCAAGCCTCCGCTTGGTTTCCCCGATGTAGAGGAAGCCACAACGGGTACAGCGGATGCAGTATACCACATTGGCAGGTGTGCAGGTGAACCTCTGCCTGATGTGGAAAGTCTTCTTGGGGCCTGGGATTGGGGTGAGGGAGGAGGTGTGGGGGCAGGTGTAGCACTTCCTGCGGTTGCAGGGAAAAGTGCTGGGTGTGGTGGGGCTGGAGAGGATGAGACATTCCACTCCCGTACATCTCAAATGTCCTCATTCTTCAAGGACCGCAACTTCCCCCCCACAGTGGTCGAGAACACCCTCGACCGTGTCTCCCGCATTTCCCGTAACACAGCCCTCACGCCCCGTCCCCGCAATAACCACCAAAAAAGAATCCCCCTCGTCCTCACGTACCACCCCACCAACCTCCGGATCCAACGCATCATCCTCCGACACTTCCGCCATCTGCAATCAGACCCCACCACCAAAGACATTTTTCCCTCCCCACCCTTACCTGCCTTCCGGAGGGACCACTCCCTCCGCGACTCCCTTGTCCGCTCCACACTCTCCTCCAGTCCAGGAATCCTGGACTTACAAATATAGTGTTTTCAAAAATCAGCAAGAATGATAAACCAACATGAAAACACTGCCAGCTGGAAGTAATGTGCCCCAATTCTGGGCACGACACTTTGGGAGGGACCTGAAGACTTTATAAAGGATTCAAAAGAGATTACTAGAATGTCTCAGGATGAAGGACTACAGTTAAGTAAATAGGCCAAAGAAGGTGATGCTCAAGGATAAGGAAAGATTTGATAGAGAGATTCAAAATCATTCAGGGCTCATATGGAAGAAAATGAAGAGAAACTGCTGCCAATGACTTACAGGTCAACGTAATACGGTGGTATGATTTAAGATGACTAGCTGAAGAAAAGAACTATGAGAAATAACATTTTTATGCATCAAAGCTTAATATTTAATGTTCTGACAAAGGGTCACTGGACTCAAAGTATTAACTCTGCCTTTCCGTCCACAACTGCTACCTGACATGGCACATTTCTCCAGCACTGTTTTTCTCTTACGATTTAGGATGTCCTAACTAATGAGATGATGGAAACATACTGACTAATCATTTCAAAAGGAGTTCAGATGTAATG
>JAHRHZ010000045.1:22633744-22658650 GCA_024137785.1 Ginglymostoma cirratum | reverse complement strand
AGCGCAGAAACAGGCAAGGCTACTAAATAGGACTGTCAACATTACTCTTCAAAAAAGTTTGTACACACGATAGGCCAAACGATCTCCTTCTGCACTATTATTCTGATTCCAAGATTCTGCAATATCAAGTTCACATTCACTAATACACCGAGCACCACCATCTCCCGAGTCTCAAAATTGTCAGTTATTGTCTACTATCAGATGATCAGAAATTCCCTCCAACTTGTGGAGAAGACAATGTGTTTAGTCCATGACGCAAATGCTATTCCCCAGCCACAAATTCCAACCACCTCCCTTGCAACCTTGAAACAAAGATAGTTCTCAACCTTGTCACATTTGACCACATGAACTTTCAACCATATATTCACAACATCCCAACTATACAAACTTCTACAACATAGACAGAAATTGCTTGAAAAGCTCAGGAGGTCTGGCAGTATCTGTGAAGAGAAATCAGAGTTAACATTTCAGGGTCCAGTGACCCTTCCTCAAGTCACCGGACCCAAAACATTAACTCTGTTTTGTCTTCATAAATGCCACCATACCTGGTGAGCTTTTTCAGCAATTTCTGTTTTTGTTTCTGATTTACAGCATCCGCAGTTCTTTCCACTTTTATACGAAATTCTGCCTTTGTGATTCAGAGATACTGGAAATTGTCGATGCTGGAGAATCTGAGATAACAAGGTGTAGAGCTGGATGAACACAGCAGGCCAAGCAGCTTCAGAGGAGCAAGAAAGCTGACATCCAGACATGAAATGTGAGTTTTCCTGCTCCTCTGATGCTGCTTGGCCTGCTGTGTTCATCTAGCTCTAAACCTTGTTACCTTTAGTGATGTTTGATTCCAAACTCTGCAGCTCACCTGTTCTGCTAGCAACTATGCCTGTGGTAGCTTTAGTTCGACTATTCCAATGCTCATCTGGCTTGCCTTCCATCTTCCATTTTAAATTGGAGTTCATTGAAAACTTTGTCGTCTGCAACTTAACTTGCACAGATTCTATTCAAATATCACCTCCTTGCATGCTCACCTTTATTGGCTCCTGGTCCAAAATGCCTCAAGTTTAAAACATTCATTATCATTTTCAAAGCCTTCTACAGCCTCATTTCTTATTGTTCCAAAATTAAGAGTCATAAAGATGTCCTGCTGACCAAATATCCTAAATAAATCTGGTCCCATTTGCCAGCATTTAGCCCACATCCATCTAACCCCTTCCTATTCATATACCCATACAGATGGGTTTTAAATGTTTAATTGTACCAGCCTCCACCACCTCCTCTGGCAGCTCATTCCACGGTTACCCCAGCCCTACCACATTCCAAAATGTTTTATGTTCTTCCATTCTGACCTCATGCACTTCCTTGATTTTAACTGCACCATCTGCAAACCTTAAAAAAACTTAAATTGTTGCCCAAGCTTTTGGCTGTCTCTCCTAATGTCTCTTTCTATATAAATTTCTCCAGTGAAGTACCAAAAGGCATTTATTGTGCTTAATGTGTTATATTAAAATGTGTAACAGTGGAGGTGAATAATAGATGCAGATGTCAATGGACTGAACAGCCATCTTCTATTGTTCATTGATGGCAACTTTTAACCAAAATTTAACTCCCAATGTTGATCTTCCCCAAAATGCTGTGAATCATTGCAGACAAGGTTCACAGGCATGAGCCTCCCTCCAATACTTCCACTTATGTGCTAACAACTCAATCTAAGCGTTGAATACCAGAGGGCTCATTCCACCAAAAAAAGATCATAATCCTGTTTAATCTTGCCATCATGCAATCACTAACGTCCACAAACTCTTTCATTCAGTGAATGCAGCTAAATCGTATGCCTCTCCCCACATACGGTTCCTGGGTACCAGTAGACACTGATTCTCTTTTTCGGTACCCGAGCTACTCCTGCGGATACTGGCATGTCTGATATTCGGAACATTTCGGGTCCTGAATATTGTACTGAAGCAAAAGAAAAATAAAAACAGCCCAGTCAACAACGAAAATCCAGTCATTACACACTTAGTTGGAGCGAACACAACGCCCCGTGCCTTGCGCAACATCCGCAAACTCCCCACATTTCTGAGTCACAGCTGATAAATTCATTGCATTTTTTGTTGTACAAGGCTGGAGTTTCACTCGAGACAGACCCTGTGACAAACAGGGCTTTACAATTGTCCAAACTATAGCTTAAATAGTATCTCTGAATAAACAGAGAGTTCGCAGCACCCGACAAATACAGCTTTCTGGGTTTTTTTTCTGAAAATGAACGCGAAGCCATGAGGGAGCGGTTTAGGCCGCACAGCCTGGAGCTGGCAGTGATGGTCCTCACTCCTCCCCAGTGGGTGTTGGTTGAGAAGCTGGGACAAGGGGGAAGGGTTGTTGCTAAGGCGCCGCCACCAACCTTACACGGCCAAACTCACCCTAAAGAGAAAAATCGATTCCAGATCGCGAAAGTTCGTTTACTGGAAAGAAAAAACAATACTCGTAAGTGAGAAAAACAATTAAACTCACCATGAAGTCGCTGGCAAAGTTGTCCTCCCCATTCTGGTCGCGGACTTTCATTTCCAGCACCCGGTCAATGAATTTCCTCAAAATTTCGCTTTGCTCCATCTTCTCGGCACATTGGAGAATTCAAAACCAACAGACAGGATCGAACTCTTACCAGTTTCGCATCTTGCGTTTTTTTAATTTTTTTTTTAAATTCCTCCACCTACACGCGTCTTCCGTATGAGGATCCTTAATTCTCAGCTCCCCTCACCGCCCGGCGCCACTTTCCTCTTTTTCTCTTTCGCCCTCTTCCCCTTGCCCGCCCCCACACGCCCCGCCCCTCCTCCTGCCTCTCATTGGCCCAACGCCGCCAACGCGTCATGCCTCGACTTAGCCAGCTGATTCGGCCCTGCACCTACCACTCATCGTTACACCTGCTCATTCTTTCCAACTTGACACACCACCGGACTCTGCAATTCTCCTCTTTCAACAGGGTTTGGGTGGTGACGTTTGATTTTTGATTGCTGAGTCTGGGTTGTTTCATTAAAGCATATGAATTGTGTTCATAGACATTTTAGCAAACACTTCAAAGCTACCCCAGTGATGCTAAAGTGGTTAGTGCCAACAGAGGAGAATAGATTTAGAGTACTGAAGGTTATAGATGAGTTGGTCAGACAGGCTCATCAGTAGCAAATGGAATTCAATCCGAATAAGGTGTGGGGTGATGCACTTGGGCGGGAGAAACAACGCAATGGAATATATAAATGGTAAAAATCCAGGAAGCACTAAGGATCAGAGCAAACTTGCTGTGCATGTCCACTGGTTCCTGAAGGGAGAGGACAGGTAGATTAAGTGTTTAAGAAGGCATAGGGAAGCTTGCCTTATTAGCTGAGACATATTTAAGAGGAGGGAGGTGATGATGGAATTGTATAAAATGTTTGTCAGGCCACAGCTAGAGTATTGTGTAATTCTGGAATCCACATTATAGGAGGCATGTGATTGCACTGGAGAGGGTGCAGAGGAGATTTACCAGGTTGCTGCCTGGACAGGAGAGGTTGGATAGATTGGTGTTGTTTTCCTTGCAACTGAGGAGAGATGTGATTAGAATATATAAAACTATGAGGGGCTTCAACAGAGGCTAGACAACACTGAAGATGTCACCTAAAAGGGGGACAAAATATTAGCACTAAAATCAGTCAGCTTGGTGAAACAACCAACAATTCCAGCCACAACCTGAGCTACAGATCTTTGTTAAAACGTTATGAGGGAATAGATAGGGAAGATAGGAAGGAACCTTTCTCCTTGATGGAGGATCAGTAAGCAGGGAGCATGGATTTAAGATAAGGAACAGGAGGTTTAGAGGAGATGCAAGGAAAAACAATTTCATCCAGAGGCTGGTGGAATCTGGAACTCACTGTCTGTCAGGATAGTGTAGGCAGAAACCCTCATAACATTTAAGTAGTATTTAGATGTACGCTTGCAATGTCAAGACACACAAGACTATGAACTAAGTACTAGATAATGGGATTAGAATAGTTAGGTACCTGTTTTTGGACTAGCATAGACTCAATGGGTCAATAGGCCTTCTCCTGTGCTGTAGACCTCCATACCTCTTTTAATGTGATGAGGAGCAAAAGAAAGACATCGCTGCTTCCAAGCCACTCACCATCCTGGTATGGAAAAGTACTGCTGCTCTTTCAATGTCACTGTATCAAAATACTGGAACTCCTAACAATATTGTAGGTGTACCCACAGCAAATGCAGTATTTCAAGAAGGCAGCTTACCATCACCTTCAAGGGGAACTAAGAATGGGCAATAAATGGTGGCAATGTCTACATCTCTTAAGTCTTTCAAAAAAAAGGAGAAGGGTAGGAAGGGGAAGCTTAAAATTTACATCTATACAGTGAGAACTTAACCTGCTATAAAGAGCACAATTTCCTCTACTTCCTCTTTGCTTGAGCTTGTATTGAACTGATCACACGCTTGAAGTTATTAATGCAATTTATTTTTGCTAATTGCTTCAACTGTGTCTTTGCATTGGGGGAGGGCTATGTGGAACATACAAAATAGAAGCAGAAATAAGCCAATTGGTACCTCAATCTTTTCCACCATTCAGTAAGGTGATCTTGACCATAGTTTTAAGTCCACTTTTCTCCCTATCCCAATGTTGCTTGATTCCCTTGCAGACTACTGTTTAAGGCAGTTTATTTTCAACAGCAGTACACCTACAGACTTCCTAAAATTGTTGATATTGCCACTATTTACCTAAATTCTCTGGGTTCAGTTAAGGGTATGTTTCTCTGCAAGCGGAATGTGTACAGCTTACTTCTGGCAAACAAAACTGCTGTATTGAAATGAAGAATGATGATGGGTTCTGTGCATGTCACTGAGACTCAGCTTGGTCCTAGTCAAATCCGCTCAGTTTCATACATCAGACCAGCTTTTCTCAAGAGCTGAACTCCAGACATGAAATGACAGTGGCTCCCCTTAAAATCATGGCAACGTGCAAACAAGTGTGACACCCAAGAGCCTTAACAAAATTGAAGTCAGTGGGAAACAGGAAAAATTTCCAGTGGTTGAGGATCATATCTGGCACAAAAGAAGGTTGATGTTGGAAGACAAATCATCTCAGTCTCAGGTAATTGCTGCATATTTCCCAGGACAATGTCCTGGGCCCAATAATATAAAGCTACTTTATTAATCACTTCCCTTGTCCTAAATTCACAAATTAGGCTGTGTGATAATGCTGTATTTTTGGGGAAGTGAAGCTCAGATAGATAGCAAGTATGTAGATCAGCTTAATACCAACAGAATGGGTTTGATCCATATTTCAGTTGAGGCAGACATGGGGACTGCCTTGGCACCATACCTGGAGTAAAAAGAAAATCGCAGCACTTGTGTGCCAAATGTGTTGCTTGCCTAAACCTGGATATTCTTGAACATTGAATTGCTTCATCTGAGGTATTGTGAATGTAACTAAATATACTGACTACTTCTTGAGTTGGCTGCTCAAAGGCAGGTCCTTCACTGAATCGCAGCACTTTGACAAGACTGGCTGCAACAAGAAAGTTTAACCATTTTCCCATGACACTTAATGACATTTTTGTTGCTCAATCCTGTGCTACGAATTTCTTGAAGTCAGCTTTAATCAGCAATGCAACACAAAAAATGCTTTTGTTGCTGGAGCAGGGTTGGGTTTAACCAAAATCAAAATGTCTAACCAGAGTAACAAAAGCAATGAAATTAATACTTTTGAGATGTATCAATCAGTGATGCACTCAAACAACAAGTGCTAAAGAACCCTTAATTCATATAGCTAACAGGAAGCAATGATTCTCACATATTATAGGATGAGCAAATGCTTTCTAAAATCTACAAATACTTTGGAATAAAATGCTGTCTAACATTTAATTTTCATGTACAATTATTTTCGTGTTGAATATTTTTTCAACAAATGTGTAACAAAATGCCAGTATTTTTAGCACCTACAGAAATAATTGCTATTTACCTTCTCAGTACTCCACTATAAATTGATTGGATTTCAGTGGCTCAAGGATATGAGTTGTCCTCACCATGTGATTTTAACAATTTGGCCTTCGAAACAACAAATTATAAGAGTTATTTACTATTATGAGACTAAGCTGGGCTGCCCTTCCAATGAACTCTGGTAAAGAATTGTATGAAAATGTGTTTTTTTGTTGTTATTCACATTACATTTTGTACATACTCCATTTTGTAGCCTTGAGCATTCATTTAATTACTCGCTCACATTCCAATTTGACTGTTAACATGTATGGAATTTAACTTAAGTGAAGCACTAACTTGTTCATCAAAGCAAAATGACATGAACTTACCATTGCTCAGCATCAGACAGAAGCCTCTAATAGGAGCAAAGTTATTTCATAGGGTGGAGATAGTATGTATGTTTGTTTCACATAGTTTCATGCCAGGACATGACATTTGATTTAAAAACATGTTATATTTGTAGTGTGAATGGGCAAGAACTGCAGCTACAGTTTGGGAGTCATAATCTGAGCAAGTGTACATTTGACTTTCAATGTGGATGACATTAATGAATCTATTGAAAATGGGAGTTGTTAGGAATATATTAGTATGCTCACGGACATCTTAATTACAACATGAAAATTAAGCCCAATCAGTATATATTAGCATTTGCCTGCTATGTAAACAAGTCCTGACCATGTGTTCCTTGTTGCCATGCCGCTTCATCCCCCATCATCCATCTATCAAATCTAATTTTGAATGTTGCCTACCCTTGGAAGTGAATTCCACAGACATAGAATTCTAAGGTTTTAATATACCTCCAAAGCTACAGATTTCTGCTCAATTTTCTTATTAAAGACTTTCAGTAAGTTATTAAGAAGTAAAATTACGAGTTTCCAAATGCTATTTATCATTTTATCTCTACCATTTGAGAAATTAGAATGCTTAGAACAGCATTAAGAATTGACAGCTAATCAATGGTGCTGCTTTCTCACATACCACTACTCATTGGATCATTGCAGGTTCTGGGACAGTTGATAAAATTATGTAAAGTTATAATGTAAGGGGATTGAATAGATAGACCTTCTTGCTTCCAATAGTGGAGGATCCATGGGTATAGGACAAATAGAAGAGGTTTGCAACAGAAGAATTTTCTCTAGAGAATCATAAGGCTGTCCATTCCTATTCCATCAAAATATTGGCACAGGCGAGGTGCAAACTTCCATTCAGTCTTTCCCACCTTGATCATATGGAAGTGCAGTCCATCTCAGATTCCCCTGTCTTAGATTAATCCTTTCTATGCTGTATGTGTTATTCTATTTTCTTGGCAAATATATACAAAAGATAGGGATTAAAAACATCCACTCGCTCATCACAAAGTCAACATGAAATGCAAGATTGCAAATGCAAATTTTTCTATGTTGCACAATTTTTTTCCACATGTGATTTGAAGACAATTGTAATTTCACTTGGAAGTTTTGACTGCAAATAATTTATTGCAGTTGTGTAAGCAGTCTAATAATGCTACTACAGTATCTATGATTTGCATAAGTAAAGTCCATATTATCGATCATAGTTGCCATATGCAGCATTAGCAGACTGAAGTGAAAATAACCATGTTCAATTATTTTCTAACACTATATATATATAAAGATAATTCAGTCCTCAGTACAGTTCTGCTGGTCTAGCAACCTCTATTAAAAGTGATTCCAATTCTATATAGCTTAATTAGGAACATAAGGCATTCGAAATCTTTGTCTGTCATCCACCCCCTTCCCATAAGTATTTCAACCCTCGCCCAGTGCTTCGTTATCCTGGATGATATGTATAACTGTGCTTCTTGTGAAGTTAGTAGTCATGGTTAATTCCCAGCGGCGAAGTGTTTATCAGATATGGTCGTGGTACATTGAGAGCATGTTCTGTAAATTTTAGGTAATGTATCAAGGCACTTCATCAGCATATTCACCCTGCATGTATTATGTGATATTTTGTAATCAAGACCTTATTTGTTACAGTTAAGATTTCTTGTACAATGCAGCATACTTACATATATATATTCCAATTACAACTACAACTTTACTTCATGCAATTCATATCCTTTGTACAGCTTTCTGGTAATATTTCTGTCTGGCCTTTGTATTATTTCAGCTTGCCCACTAATTTACAACTTCAAAAATTAACGGCTTCATGGAGATAACATGGCATGTGGCATATCCTGTCACAGTGTGTGTCTTTTGATATCCTGGAGTACTTGTGGCAGAAAGATGCGGGGCCTGTTATTACACCATGATATTCACTTGCACTTAGAGTTTGACATTAAAGCTGACCTTGTGCTGCTTTCCTTGAGCCATTTTGATTGTTCAGACTTTTCAATTCTTTTCTGAATCAGGTGGAATGATATGCTGTTTCAAGGGCATAAAACTATCAATGGTTAGTTATATTGAAATGAATTACATTTCTCCTGTTGCCAATAAACAGTGTTTTCTCTTTGGAATTGAAGAATGCCACGTGCTTCAATAAATCATTAATGTTTGATAATATGGTTGAAAATACAATTTTTGTCCATTTCTATCAACCAGAACAATGTTGACACTGAATGATTTGAAATTCATTTAAGAATTCATTTATGGATCGAATTTCATTTATTCTGAAATGCAAACTTTTTAAAAATATATAACCAAATGAATAAAATGGGTATAGTTTTAACAAGGAGGTAAAGTTTAGAGGACAATCAGTATTGTAATTCATACAAATCTACAGATCATTGAATTTAATTTTTCCAGAGTTTTAAAGGATAATTTGTGATAACAACATTGGTTTAGTCTTATTTACATACTAAAATATGATGATGTAGATTTAAAGTAATTGCAGAAAGCTGCAATTCAAAGATCAGTTGTTAAATCTGCTATGCTAAAAGGGAAGAACTTGGTCTTCATCACAACCAATTTCTAGGTAATAAAACGAGTTGAGAGGACTAATTTTGAGGGCAATTTCTGAATTTCCTACCTAATAAAGTTGTGGGAGCGCCTTAACCACACACTCAACAGCTATTCAGAAAGAAGAACTTTTTCAATAGGCAGCATCTAATAAGAACATTTGAACCAGTTGATATTTCAGACCTTTTCTTCAGATTTTTCTCTGAGCAACAAGGATTGGACAATAAATGCCAGCCACGCCAGTGATATCATGAAAATGTGGGTGTAATAAAATCACATTCTGAAACAAATACATTACCAGATTGATACAAATGCAGTACTAGGGATTTAAAGCACTTTAGATTTCATTTGTTTTGGTCTGACATTCTGCCTGCTTTATTCCAAAAACACCTCCTTTGGATAAACCACTGGGAGTGGGGGAGGGAAATCATTGAGCTAATAGGAGTGTACAAATCATGCTCATTCAACTCAAATGATAATATCCTGATTTCAGAATAATAATAATTGGTATAATGAAAACCATCTCTTGGCAGTTAAATTGAGCTATATTAATTTCTTACCTTAGTGAAAGATAATAAGCTATTTGACCTATGTTAACATGTCACTTACAGCATACAAATAGTGGGGCATTGATCACAGCATCTCTATCAAAGTTTATCATTTTGTCCAGTTAATCATGGAGAATAGAGATATATTCTGGTTCAACACATTTGAAAAAAAAGAGAATCCCACAAAAACCTTTGGCCAAAAAAGATCATAGCTATCAAATACCTCCCTTAAGGCATGATGAGATAATCCATTTATTGCTAAGCAACACAGATGTGAGAGAATTAGGTTCAACACTTAAACTCACATCTTTTGAGGTGATATCTGCAGTATATTACATATTTGGCCACTCAACTGATATTTCATTGATGCTGTCATCATGCACTTCTCTTAGTTCATGAGGAGCTGCCGGTCAAAAGAAAGAGGAGTCCGATCAGATTTGCTTTTCTCACATGAGTACGTAATTTTAAATTGGAGATGTTTGTTTTGCGGGGAATACAAGCATGAATGTCAGTCATTGTTAAATTTTGAATATAGAGTTGTGTACATCCAATTCATTTTGCATTTTAAGTATTGAATTGGTGTCTGGTTATATATTTTATTCTTTTTTTCCTTTCCCTAGGTCACCTTACTAAGATTTTCCCAGTGTCTTGTACCAGCCTTCTGTAAAGCAAATGGTCTAACATATTGTTCAAGGTTTCTTTCTTTCCTTCCTGCATAAAAGTTGTTCATCTATAAGGACTTTTAGTTCTGAAGATAAGTTATGAAATGTCACCTGGCTCACATGTTCTTATTAGATGCTACCTGTTGTACTGGTCATCTCCAATTTCTGTTTTTGATTCAGATTTATGGAAGTTTTGTTCATATTATTCTAAGTCTCTGTTTATGCTTTTCTTGAATTGATCAGTAGACAATTTATGAACACTGGGTTGATGTGAATAAAACCTGCAAACTATTAATACTATGTCAAAGAGTCTATAGTTATGAGGACTTCAAAAATGTAATAACCTCAAAAGAATATTGTTATTTTATGATCACAGTAAACAAAAAAAATTATTCATTGAAATCCACCTATTGCACAAAAACTAATTAATTAGTGTTGCACTACATTGAGGAGATTAGGGACTGGGACGCCCTGGTCCACATCTCCTTCACCCCCAACACCTCCCCACAGCCCTCCGGCACCTTCCCCTGTAACCGGCGAAGGTGCAACACCTGCACACTTACCTCCTCCCTCTCCAGAATCCAAGGGTCCAAACATACCTTCCAGGTGAAGCAACACTTCACCTGCACTTCCAAGAATCTAGTCTACTGCATTCGTTGCTCACAATGTGGTCTCCTCTACATAGGGGAAATGAAGCGTACATTTGGCGACCGCTTTGCAGAACATTTACATTCTGCTCTCAAAAGAGACCCGGAACCAACCGGTACCTGCCACTTCAATACACCACCTTGCTCCCTGGCCAACATCTCTGTCTCTGGCTTGCTACAGTGTTCCAGTGAAGCCCAACGCAAGCTGGAGGAACAACACCTCATTTTCCGCTTGGGGACCCTGCAGCCCTCCAGACTCAATATTGAGTTCAATAATTTTAGGGCCTAAACTCTCCCATGTCTCAGCACCCCCCACCCCACCCCACACACCAGGCCTTGTTACCGCATAGCCTGCCACTATACACCCCTGTTGTTAGTCACTAACAGTTCCCATTAACAACTATTCACCCTCCCATCCTGATCATTTGCAACTCCTATCTCTGTCCAACTGTCTTTCTCTCTCTTTTGGCTCTATCCTATCGTTTACTCCCTACCCCACCCACCTCCCTATTTTCTGCATATAAACTGACATTTTCCCAGCCACCATCAATTTTTAAACTCTGGGGTCCATTGCGACAGATTGCCTCACTTCCGGGTTTCCTCCGTAGTGGAACGTATGTGGAGTCGAGTTCAATCTGTTTATTAATAGCCTGCTTCATGCGAAACCCGGAAGTGAGGCAATCCGTCGCAATGGACCCCAGAGTTTAGAAATCAGGTGGGAAAACACACCGATGCTTCATCAGAGACTGCACTGAGGATGTTACCAAGCACGGTAATGAAACGTCTGCGGAACAACAAACCAGCTCGGCGAGCCAACCAACCTCAACACCCACAACCCGAGTTACACATCTACTCCAAAACCTTAGATTATTACTGTTTTGTTTTTTAAATATATTTGCTACTTCCAGATGTAATCTATTTCTGGCATAGCACTTGAGAAATAATCCATACTCAGAAAACTTTAGTGATTATCTTTAACACTGCTTTAGCTCACTGTTAAAAATACAAAGCAAAGCTGTCAAATGTATCCGTTCAAGCAAATTGCGTTTTATCGAAAAAACAGCAGTATGCGGTAGGACTTGCGTTTCTAAACAGTTAACTGTAATATTAACCTGAATATTTGTTGGCTTACCTGCTGAGCATTTACGCAGCATTTTCTGTTTCACTTTAGATGTTCAACAACTACAGTGTTTAACATTTTTGAGATGCTAACTCATTATGGGTAGGTTTAACATTGATTAATAGGATATAAACATCATTGGAAAGGACTCATTTAATGCTCAACCATTTACAATTAAATGGCTTGCTAAGCAATTTCAAAGGTCAGTTAAGAGTTGACCACATAGTTTGTTTGGAGCCACATTTCTTTTTGGTGCAAAAATATGCTTTAATTCATAAATTGTCTACAAGTATACTATGAAGAGTTTAAGTCTGTCATTGCAGAGAATACAATAAAAAGTATCATATTTCTCAGTTTGAGTGTTACACTCTTAGGTGCCTCCATCCAAATGGAAAATGGAACATTTACTAAATCTGACAAGATACTATTTACATTCCAAATTAAGCTACAAGGTGTTCAGTAAATTAACAGGCTCTCAGGATATTATGGCTGAAAGGTCTTACAAGTGACTTTTCCCTGCTGTGCCTCTGCAGCGACAGCTCAAGCTTTAGAGCATTCCTCAGCACATGGTCCTAGACCTTAGAATGTGTTAGTTTGCAACACTTGACTGAGGACAACTCTTTGCATTGGAAGACTGACAGGTTATAGGCTGATCAAAGAGCATCTTTGAGCATTGGTGGTCCTTGAGAAGCAGCTGATGTCTGTGTCAGTGTGATCCTGGGGAACAGCCTGCAGAGCACAGAGCCCTGTATAATGGATCTGCTTGGAATGAACCTCAACAAAATCAGCTGCATCAATCTTCAGACCTTCTTTGCAAAGGTACATTCGAGAAGCAGATATGCAACGTCTCTTCACCCCAGTAGCTTCCTTAGGGCGGCCATACAGTGGCACATGGAATCCGGGTGTGTGTAAAAGATCTGTCCGGTAGTGTCCTTCTCACCAACAGCCAGGCTACGTCTTTGTACTTGTTGGAAAGCCAGACCCATCCTTTGCACACCAGGGATAGGCAGAACATGAGCACACAGTGACATTTGGCACTTATGTACTGAGGATCTGTGTACAATTGGTTCACTTGCACAGCTTGGTGCACGAAGGTGGAATTTAGGATGAGGATGATATTGGGTACGCTCTCCCTCCCACCAAGCCAGGAGATTTGTACCTGATGTCCCTGCACATATAATCATCTTTGACCTCCAGATGAAGGAGATGAAGTAGAAGATGGGTTGGATGACCACTGCAGGGCAGGCTCAAAGAATGGGCTAGACCTGCACCACATACGGCAACACGAAGAGTACCTCACACCTGATTACCAGGTTTTTGCCCATAATGGAAAGGGAGCAGCACTCTCACATGCCTAGTTTCTGCCTCAACTTGGCGTTTTCTCCTTTCAAGCTTTAGCACACGCCCTGGCCTCCCTGAACCATATGGCCTGCATCTCCAGATAATATGACCTGATGGCGAATGGGATAAAGGATCTGTTAGCCAAGGTCCCAAAGAACATAGCCTGTCTCTAGCCTTGAATTACATAGGCTTCCAAGGCCAGTTCAAGTTGCTTGCAGATCCTTTTGAGTTTGCACATCAACAGTGAATCTAAGTGTAGACGTCATCTATATATGGGGTGGCCTCGACCCACAGGCCTTTACTGCCTGGGACAGTCACCCCACTTCAGTCTGCATTCTTCCTGATTGACTCAGCAAAAGCCTTTAACCGACACCCAAATAAGGCAGGAGAGAGATTAATTGATTGAGATCGCATTACTAATATCTAAATAGAGCAGTCAGATCAAATGCAGATTAGCTCCCCAAAGCCCATTTTGGACAGCGTTTCCATCATGTTGGTGTGCAATATTCCATAAAAGGTGTCCTCCTGGTCCAGGCTGATGAAGCAGGTGTCCATTCCTGTCTTGCATATAGTTGATCATATCCCTGACTAGTGCAAGGGTCTCAAAGATCTTATTTCCTGATACAGCACTGATCTGATCCAGTTGGTGATGATTTTGCACAGATTTTTGTAGTCTACATTCAGTGAGAGGCATTGTCAATTCTTAATTTCCTTCCTTTCCCCTTTCTGCTTATTGATGAAGGTGGCAATACCCTTCCTAATGGATTTGCACAAGCTCCCAGCCAGAGGCAGACTCTCTGGCCCCTCAAGTCCCAATGAGTTAAAAACAACTTGGCCAGTAAGCTATTGCTTCCAGGAGTCTTGCTCTTCTCGAAGAAATCAAGGTCCATTGCCAGTTTATCCAGAGATAATTGCTTGTCCAGTCTCTCCCGCATACTCTTGTCTAAGATCTCCATAATAAAGAACAGGAAAAACAGGGAAGCCTTGCTGTCTGTGGGCTTCATATCAAATAAGCATAAACGGATTTGTTGTTCCTTAAACTTTCAGGCTAAGGTGACATACTGAGCTGACTTCTTCCTTCACACTGCTGATCATGGACCTTTCCCTGTACAACTTCTGGAAGAAGAAACACAAGCATGTCTCGTCCTGTTCCACAGAGAAAACCTTAGAAGGGAAGGTTACCTTGGAGTCCTTCCAAGCAAAGAGTGATGCTTGCTGGCTCTCCAGCAAGGATCCAAAATCCTCCTTGATATCAGTTTGCATTGTCTACAGCAGGAGCATGTTCTGCTTGCTTTTCTGGAGTCAGGACAATTCCACCACTCTTGCTCTTTCTCTTTCTTGCTCCTTTGCTCTCTCTTTCTGCATACCTAAATTTGGTCAAGTTGCACTTCCAACCTTTTGCATTCATCAATGTTTTCTGGGGTCATCAGGTTCATGTTCAGCTTCCAAATTCCCCTGCCATTCCTCCCATCCTCCTGCAGGTGACTGATACCAGCTTTTATATCAGATTTATTTAATTAGCATTCCCCAATTACTGATGCGATTTGAACCTTTATCTCTTAATTCTAGCTTCATAACGTAACTGCTACCACAACTCTAATATGGACAGTTCTGGGTGTGCTTCAAAAATTCAGTGACTACTTACGTTCGCAGAGTATAAGTCAAATAATACTCAACAGGAAATATTTTGTTGGTTGATGACTCAAGTTATTTCATCTATATCCTTCTTATTTACAAAGTGATTAGCTAATTCCAAAAACTGATGCAATGGATCAGACTGACAAATTTTTATTGTCCTGGCAATAATTTTTTAGAACATATTGATATTAAATTGGATAACTGATGAAAATGGGTGCAGAGATTATGGTTTGTAATGATCTTGCGGCCACTAACTGCAATGCAGGCAGTACACCAACTTTAATGCTGCCTCCAGTCATTTCCATGATTGCTGTGGGCAGCCTGTGTTCTTCGTACTATCAAACTCCTACAGCAATTTTTGGTATTGCTTGCTACATATTATGACTATAATCCTGTTACAAAATCTTCCATAAACTTAGAAAGGTTTGCAGCATACAATAAATTAAAATGAGTTGTGACTCCCAATAGTGTTTCCTCCCACCAGAAAATGGATGTAATGATTGTTTGGTTTCCCATGGAGGAAGAGGGCCTTGTATCAATTTCCTCTCCCTCTTTTTTCCAGCCCTCATTAGCCTTCTTGTATAACCTATAGTCTCTGCCACGGCCTACCAAGATACTGATATTCTAATCTTTGTGATGCTTTTGCACCTTTAAGTATCCAGTTGCTGGGATTTTGCATTCGGATAATGTTGTAATTTCCACATTTGAAATCCTTTCAGGATTCCACTGTACAATAATAATGAGCCTTCATCTAGAAAATTGAGCTCAGATTCTTGAACGTACCAGAGTTGTAGACAAATGGACTGCGTATTGGAATACCGCCACTGGTAGAATAATCTCAGTGCATATTAAAGCATGCTACATAGTCAGTACTCTCCTTTTCCCAACTGAAACTTGGCTGTAGTAAATAGAATCTCCTGATAACTTTAAACTTGAAACAAATAAATACAAAGAAGGTTGATCTCAGTTGGGTAAAGAAGTTTAAATGCCTTGATCATGACTGAACAACTGTCCTGATATAAGACAGGACAATTGAATAATTTTAGCTAATTAGCTTACATTGTTCTGAGGAGTAGAAACAAATCCTGCACTTCACCACACTTCAAGTTCCTCTTCTGAAAATTAAAAAAAAGAAGTTGTTGGTAAATATTCATAAGCTCTTGCAACATTTGTGGAAAGAAAAACACAGTTAATGACCCCAAAATTGTCAGGATGTGGAGAAAGAGCTAATGGGGTGAGGTATGGCTAGTACACATTTTCCTCAGTTTCTGTAGAATTTAACAGAAGGACCTAATTATCATTATTTGAAGTTATTTTCCTAACCATAACTAATTAGCTTGAAAGGCTGGAAGATGGTATGTCTTTGGCACCAGACCATAACCGAGAAATATACAGGAGGGAAGGAATAATTGGAGCCATTATAGATGGGGACAGCAGGAGACATCAGCAAGATGGGAGTAGAGGGAAGATCAAGAGGGGGAGAAGGGATGGGGGAGAAGATCGTTAGGGCCTCTTGGAGGACTTCAGGATGGCATTGAATTGCATGGGTTATGCAGTGGTTTACAAGTTTGCTTGGGGGCCAAAAAGTGGAGAATAAGGCACCCCGCTTTTCCTGGCCCATAATACTATAAGATGGACATTGTGAAACTATGCGATGACACTGTCATATTTCTCTAGATTAAGTGTTAATTGTACACCTTGGGGTTTAATCATATGCAGGTGGACAGCATTCGTTTGGGTTACACTCGAGCATGTATCAGGAAACACTTCCACACATACTGGAGTGTATTATCCATCTCTATAACGACATTACCTTTATAACAGTTTTAATTTTAATTTGTTAAATCTCTTTCAAAGTTTTGATTTTTGTATGGTGACTATTTAAATGCCTGTCACTTATTTATTTGGTTTAATTTGGTTTTATTATTTTCTCAAAAGGGTAGAAAGAGATACCCATTTTAAGGGATAGTTCTTTCATTAAGTTTATATGATATATTGAAACGTTGAACTATTGAAGTCTCTGAGTTAAAAGATTTATGCTTGCAATGTTTCAACCTGTGAATAAATGTAATCCTGAAAGGTTACAGAAGTTTTGCATGTTTTAATATTGTAGAACTTACTGCAGTGTGGTTTCTTATCTGAGTAGTCTGCATTAATAACCTGTAATTTGATTAGGTATTGTTTCATTTTATTTATGTTTTCCTGCAATGATTGGTTTGTTTGTTAGTGGACTTAAGGCCAAAATGAGATCAGCCATGGTCGTATTAAATGGTGGAAAAGTTTCAAGAAGCTGAATTGTCTACTCCTTATGTTCTGTGTTACTTGTTGTTTTCAAATGTGAAATGCAATCAATAGTGCTTGTGTAAGCAGAATGAACATCAGTTTTGACCATGTCCATTTCACCCTTAACAAGACAACATGCATTGCAGAAATATGATGAACTCGGAAAAGTTTTGACGATGAAACAGTTCACCATCACACCACAGTATTCAATGTGGCTATCAGCCTTAGGCCACAAACAGCTTGTACTGTTAGAGACAATTGTTCACATAAAGGCTGAGGAGCACGCTCCACAGGCATAGGGCAAGGAAAGCATTATGAACCACAACAGCCAGTACAACAGGGATTGAACACATTTCTGTTACCATCATCATACTCTGGCTATCTAAGCTAACACACCCCTTCAGAAAAGGGATGTCAGCTTGAATGCTGTGTGATATTGAATTTGATTGCTTGGACATAGAATCGTAGAATCTCTACAGTGTGGAAGCAAGCCATTTGGCCCATCAAGTCCATACTGACCCTCTGAAGAGCATCCCACCCAGACCCAACCCCTCCTACCCTATTCTTGTAACCCTGCATTTCCCATAGCTAATCCATCTAACCTGCACATCTTTGTGACTGTGGGAGAAAACTGGAACACCCAGAGGAAACCCTCACAGACACAGGGAGAAGTGCAAACTCCACACATTCACCCAATCAAACCCATGTCCCCAGTGCTGTGAGGCAGCAGTCTTAACCACTGAGCCACTGTGCTGCTCCATCTTGTGGAGGGAGGGGTGCTAACATTTAATTTTTCAATACGGAAGCTTTGTTTTGTTGCGTGATGAAGCAAACCTTTGCCTTGTTGATTTGAATTGCAGCTCCATAAATGCTAATTTTTCCCCCTAAAAATTCTATTGGGCATTTAAATATAGTGATTTCAATAATGTTCATTATTCTAAGGCTAATGATTTAATTGATATTAATTTGATTAAATTGTGTTCAGTCATGTTTTTTTTCTAAATACTGTTGTCTAATCATAATGTTGTTATGACTGTATTGGGTGTGTCCGTGAATTGCAAATTTGAATAGCTCCCTTATTTTTGAATATTCAAATTTTAGAAATAACCATTGACAAAGCTTTAGTTTAAACAAGTTCAAAGATTAGTCTATTATATAGCTATTGTCAAAAAGTTACAATGGAAAAAATTGATATAGTTATTATTTGAAGTACAAATACAGAGGTAAACTGTCAACATGAATGCAAGATACAAATAAAGATGAAACTAAAATTAGTCACCCATTGTTGTAAGGCTGTTGCCTGCTTGGAGATTTCTTTTTGTCAGCTGAAGGCATTGAAATTTGAAGTCAGATTCAGCTGCTGTGATGGCTTCTGTAGTCAAATAGTTGTACAGATGTACTAAGTAGGTAAAACACAGCTTGAGAAAGTGAGAATATTTCTTGTTGCTGACCAGTTCTGCGGTTATGCCATATGCAGATTGCCTGGGCTACAATGCTAGAACTGTAGTTGATTTCCTTGAGCAGTCTTTGGCTGATAACACAGTCTCCAGCGATGTTTTCTTAGATTCCTTCACAGTGAGTTCCACTTTAAGATCATGTCTCACAAATCAAACGTAAGATGGTTGATAGTTTTTAATGAAATTGACCTACAGTTGTGCTGAAATTCCCTGTTAGCATCCTTCTAGATCAGAATCTTTGAATTCTCATATCTTTAAAAGGTCCCATTTATATTTGTCCAAGGATTGAATAATTTCTAAATCCCTCTCTTTGAGATTGATGCTGAGATTAGCCTCCTGCCTTTCTGTTTGAAATGAATCAAAACGGCCATCTGATTTTGGAAGCCATGTTTTAAGTTCTGTATCTATTTTTAACTATCAGATAAGCCTTCCTTTTAAGGTACATAGCTTTATCAATACACTACTATGACGCTGTCATAAAGTTATTAGGAAACTGTGGGCTAATAATTTGTTTTTGTAGGGTAATGTACAACATATTGATTCTATGGGGACATGCAACACTGCTGACTGTTTCCTTGGTGCTTCACTGTGCTGTCCTTGCCCAGGAATTGATCTAGTCTGCTTGTGGCACAAGTGAATTAATTTCTTTTCGCCTATATTTCTTCGTCAGATTTAGTTTCTCCATCTAATCTAATGTGTCCTATCCTCTCCTGGTCTATTCTGTCCAATCATTTTTAATCTTCTAATCTAAAACACAAAATTTCAGTTTTGAATATATTATTTTGTTTCTTCTTTTTCTAGCCCAGGCATCTTGAAGGTGAGATCAACTAATTTTCTGTAAACTACCTTTAAGCGCCATCTTTCAGCTAGTGGAAATTCTAGATTTGGAACACTACGAAGACACCAAACCAATATTTGACAATTTTTCACAGACTGAGACTGCCAAGAAATTCTAGATCTTGGTAGCCCACAGAACTTGGATGAGTAAAGTTACCTGCAGTGCTTGAGTGATGCATAGAAATTCCTCCAAGTCCGTGATTTCAGGAACACCTTTAAATATTAAGTTATCGCTAGTCTTATTATGGATGCTTTTTGGTCATTGCATTTTAGTACTGGATGTTTTGAGGTGAAAAACAATGTATACTAAACAGTTTATTTGGAAAATTATCTCAGTCCTGCAGATCACATTCTTTTGATTATTGGACTCTATTTCGGAGTTGGTTCACATAGGTACCTATTATGTTTTTTTTTATTGGTACCCTAATAATAACCCTAATCCCAATAAAATAAAATTCTATACCACAGGAAGAGATAAGGTGAGAAGATGTGAAAATTTGCAGCATCTTCCAGTGCAACATTTTTAAAATTCATTTTGTGGGATGTGGGCATCGCTGGCTGGCCAGCATTTCTTGCCCATCCCTAGTTGCCCTTGAGAAGATGGTGGTGAGCTCCCTTCTTGAACCGCTGCAGTCCACCTGCTGTGGATTAACCACAATTCCATTAGGGAGGGAACTCCAGGATTTGGACCCAGTGACCGTGAAGGAACAGCAATATATTTCCAGGTCAGGATGGTGAGTGGCTTGGAGGTGAACTTGAAGGTGGTGGCATTCCGATATATCTGCTGCCCTTGTCCTTCTAGATGGCAGTTTCGTGGGTTTGGGAGGTGCTGTCTGAGGATCTTTGGTGAATTTCTGCAGTGCATCTTGTTACTTTTGCTACTGAGCATCTTGGTGGAGGGAATGAATGCTTGTGGATGTAGTGCCAATCAAGCAGGCTGCTTTGTCCTGAATGGTGTCAAGCATCTTGAGTCTTGTTGGGGCTGCACTCATGCAGGCAAACAGGGAGAATTCCATCACACTCCTGAGGGTCACTGGACCCAAAACGTTAACTCTGTTTTCTCTTCCACAGATGCTGCCAGACCTGCTGAGCTTTTCCAGCAACTTTGTTTTTGTTCCATCACACTCTAGACTTGTGCCTTGTAGATGGTGGACAGGCTTTCAGGAGTCAGGAGGAGAGTTATTCGCCATAGTATTCCTAGCCTCTGACCTGCTCATGTAGCCATTGCATTTATGTAGTGAGTCCAGTTGAGTTTCTGAGCAATGATAGTTCCCAGGATGTTGATTGTGGGGGATTCAGTGATGCTAACACCATTGAATGTCCAGGGGCGATGGTTAGATTGTCTCTTATTGGTGATGGTCATAGCCTGGCATTTGTGTGGCACGAATGTCACTTGCCACTTGTCAGCCCAAGCCTGAATATTGTCCAGATCTTGTTGCATTTGAACATGAACTGCCTCAGTCTCTGAAGAGTCACTAATATTCATGAATATTGTGCAATCTCTGGTGAACATCCCCACTTCTGACCTTATGATGGGTGGAAGGTCATTGATGAAGCAGCTAAAGATGGTTGGGCCTCGGACACTCCAGTAGAGTTTGCAGGTTCAGTGACGGAGAACATAAGTTGCTTAAACTAGATTTGCACAAGCTCTACACAGGCACATCTCCATCATCTGGGAACTCATGTAACTGGATTGGACTGCTTCCATTTTGTAGCCTGTACAGAGGAGTGAAAGGGTCTGGTTCCCATGGTCCTGCCAACCCTAGATATGTTCCCTTTAGCCTTTTACGTAAGTATGTTTTTAAAAAGTAACATTCTTTGAAAGACGAGGCCACCTGTCTGTTTTGGAATCTCCCTCAGCCATCACCCACTACAGTGTCCACTTCTGACCATTTGCATACTTGTAGATGACACTGAATGTGGATATCCAATACTTTGCCAGGTCTTGAATAAGCCATGGAACTGAGTCTCAGTGTTGACAACATTTTTCTGGTAAGGAATGGATATTGAATCCGTACCTTAGAAGGCAACTGGGAAAAATACATATCATTTTCTGATATTTCACAGATCAGCAGAAGTCACTATGGATAATTAGGGGCCCTAATATACTGCCACATTTTGTTAAGCGCACACAACCTGTTAGCACAACATAGTTTCTAAGGACAACCAAGAAAAGGGCCATGGTTCTCAAATAAGAAACTCGACAAAATGAGGGAAAAAGACTATTATAATAAAGCAAAACTAAATGCTTCTAATCACTCATAGTGTGAACAAATTTATGCAAATTGCAGAGGTGTTAGCTAAATAAGCCACTTATTACTCACCTTAGCACAAGACAATAGATAACGTGTTAAAATAAACCATATGCTCCATTTCAACGGAGGAATATTCAGTTTCCAAACAATATGAAAATTCTCCTTTGACCATGCCAACTAACTATTAATCATGCAGTATTATTAATTATAATAATTATGAAGTAGCTAATTTTTATTTTCTGCTCTGGATGACTTGAAATTCTGTGTACATCTTTCTCCCATCTTTTCTATGATCTGGAACATTGTGTACTCAATTTCAGTATGGTATTTGTTACAGTCATCAACCATGTGCTATGACCTACCAATGTTGTTTTGTAGTTATGACTGGAGGTGATCGTCTAGAAAATCCATAAGGATTTCTGATGAAGAGTCTAGGCGCGAAACGTCTAGCTTTCCTGCACCTATGATGCTGCTTAGCCTGCTGTGTTCATCCAGCTCTACACCTTGTTATCTCAGATTCTCCAGCATCTGCAGTTCCTACTATCTCTAAGAGGCACATCCCAGTGTTTCTTCACTCACTGAAGGGGATGGAATGACTTGCCAAAGATTGCTAAAGAAATGCCAGAGCCTTCATGTGATATTTTAAATAAGTAAATTTATGTTCAGATTTCCAAGTTATCATCCACATCCAGCTCTGTTGGATATGTACAGCAAATGAGACCAGACGTACTTGAAAAAAATCCAACTAATGGCTGAAGTGTGGAAACCTTTCTGTCCCACAACCACAAGTCAATAGTGTGAAAGGGCACTTAGGAATTCTGTTTGAACAGAACAATTTTTGAAACTTCTCCACAGCATGGAATCATCAGGTCCTTGGGGGCCAAAAATGCATGACCAACCTGCTACTAAACTTTCACTATAACATCGAAGGAAGTTCATTGCATCGACCAGATGTCACTAGACAACTGATATGGTGGATGAACCTTCCGTTATGGCTGTGTGAGATTGGTGCTTCTTTATGCCTCATGTGCCCAAATATTCTAGCTTTTCAACAGGGGATGACAGAAACCACCAAAACCCACATACCCCCATATAAAGCCACACGCCAATGGCACTTAGCCGACATGGCTGACATAGCCTTGCATGTGCAACCCTATTTATTCATCCTAGTCGCTGTTTAACCACCAGGACACACTCTACCTCTTTCTAGACCAGTCATCCTGTGTGAATAAGAGAAAAGTAAAATAGATTATCAGGTAGCTTGATCTGCATTAACTTGTACCAAGTCAGTTTATTTGGAAAACAATATCAAGATGTGATCGTATGTGTCAATCTGGTTAAGCTACCAAACAGGACTACTTACCTGCCCCTGCACCACCCCCTTTATCTGAGGTTGGACCACCACAAGTCACCCCGCCCTAATGAGAGAGCCCCCATATGATCTGGAAAGCCTGTAGCAACTTTACCTTTAACTTTACAGCTGTAAAATTATGTCATAACCTCCTGGTTCTGCAAAGGCAGTTCATCTTCAACTTTTCCGCCATGGGTGGGGTAGTGCTACCACTTCCAAGAAAAATTTTGAGATTAATTAACAGACGGTGTTGATGAAGATTTTTCATATATGCATCTCCTGCACTTTCAAAGAACACTTGGTAAAGTATCACATGAAGATTTATTTAAAGAGGTCATGCTAATTGGAGTATGTAATTGATCAAGGGTCAGGAAGCAGAGTGTAGCAGTGTATGGATGTTTTCTTGATCAGAGTGAAGTATGCAATGTGGATGCCGGGATTACTATAGTTTTATTGGATTTCTTGTTATATATAATTAACCTGGACTTGAATCTGGAGTATACAATTTCAAAGATTGTGAATCATACAAAACTTGGCATCTTAATAAGGTGCGATTAGGATTGCAAAAAAATTCAGGACAATATAAGCAAATTGAAATGGGAAGGCACATGGCAGAGGCAAGTTAATGACTGCTTGTGTGAAATAATGCACTTTAGTGGAATCAACATAACGAGGCAGTGTAAATTAAACAATAACTTTTGAGGAGAGTGGAACAGTAAAGGGATCTGACAACAGTTACAAATCTTTGAAGATGGCAGGGCAGCTTAATGCAGAAGACAAGGTTGACATAAATACCACATTTTCCTAGCTGCTTGCAATTTTGATGAAGAGTCACTGGACTTGAAACATCAATGCTGCTTTCTCCCCACAGATACTGCCAAACCTGCTGAATTTTTAAATTTTATTTCAGATCTCCAGCATCCGCATTCCTATGTTTTACATTAATGCAGTTTTGGTAGTTCTCTACCTGCTTGGTCATCATGCACCTCTTTCATTCTCTCTTGACTGCGAAGTAAAATGTCTTAGAATGATTAATCAAGTAACTGTTGGGCAAGGTCATTTACACTTGCCTTCTGACTAAAAATTGTCCTGGAGTTGGTACTCCTTTCTCTGTTGGTGTATCACAAAAATGCAGTGCAAAGATTTTGCTAACTGACGTCGTAGACATGCTCGCCGAGCCAGTGCAATCAAACCCACTGGCTTGGCGAGCATGTCTACAACCTCATCCACAACCCGAGCTACAGATCTCCTCAAAAACTTTAAATCTTGCTAATTGCTTGACACATAACAACCATTGATTAGTTAGTATATACCATACAATCTACTAGGCCATTTGAGCATAGATAGTCGAGTGACGATGTGATATGGGTCACTCTCCACTTGGTACGGAACTTGAACTGTTTTACCAGTGTATGGCAACCCAATGTCCAACAACATCCATTCCATAAAGTGAAAATGGTTCATTGTATCAATGACGATTGCACTCGTTTTGCTGAGTTGTCCAATAATGGGAAATTCAAAGAAGTAATTTGTTACAAGGATGTAATCTTCCCCGTGATTTGTGATTAGGCCTGTTACTACTTTCCTTCAACTGGTGAAAGCACAGGCTCTGTCCACCACTGGGTTTGATATGTTTGGCATACCTCACATATATTCGTGAGTCATTGAATGTCATGTTTCATCCCTGGCCACGGTACAAATTCATGTATTTATCATTTTTTGTTGAGTACTCATGTTTGCCTTCTGTAACACAGATACCATAACTTAATGAGAGATAACAAGCATGGGGCTGGATGAACACAGCAGGTCAAGCATTTTCCTGCTCCTATGATGCTGCTTGACCTGCTG
>JAHRHZ010000045.1:22589693-22633344 GCA_024137785.1 Ginglymostoma cirratum | reverse complement strand
CAGCAGGTCAAGCAGCATCATAGGAGCAGGAAAATGCTTGACCTGCTGTGTTCATCCAGCCCCATGCTTGTTATCTCGGATTCTCCAGCATCTGCAGTACCTTTTATCTCTGATACCATAACTTTATGCTTTGGATGTAGGCTTTATTTGCCCTTGAAAATGACTTGTGACTTAATTCTATACGGCTAAAATGAACAAATCTTCTCAGGTGCTTCTTTAACACTGTCTAGCCATCCTTGAGTAATTACCTTCTGCAACTCTTATCATTGCTCATCTTCAGCAGTTGCCAAATGGCACTGGCCAGAGTGGATCTGAGCAGCCTTGAGAATGTCATCAACTTTGCAATGTGCAGCCTAACATAAAGAAGATTTGTGTGGATTGGGTGACCAGCTCAGCGTGTTCAGAAGTAATCTCCCTGGCATCTGCCACATATCACATTTCAAAGTCATACCCTTGCAGATCATTGACTGATTCAATTCATAATTCATGTGGTCTGTCCCAGCATAGTTGTTGTGGTTTGAATCTCATGAATTGTGACTGTACCAAGATCTGTGCATTCTGATTGTCCTGCCACTACTGGACTGGAGATAGAAAATTTATGAAAGCCAACATAAGCTTGTGTATTGGCACTGTAGTATAATTATGTCATGCATGCTGTTGGTGATCTATTATATACGGAGAAACAAGTCTCTTGTGAGCTCTACCATGGAGTGCCACTTCTAAGGTACATCACTTTTCAGAAGGCACAGTGAAATATGTTAACCCGAGCTCCTGTGCAGATTTTAGGTTTTAATGTGTGCTGCCCTGCTTTTTCAGGACATATGATATTAGTGGTTACAAGAACTTGTGTCCAATAATGCATAATTGGTATTGGCCCTGTTACTTGCCCAAAAGATACTTCCTACTATCTTTAATTGATGTGGACGCAATGACTAAATCAGCTAGTCTCTTTGTGATAGTTCCTGCTCAGAAATTTCATACTCATTCCCTTCACTGGACTGTCTTCTGACAAATTGTTCAAATGGCTCTTGTGGGCTGTACCATGAGGGGTTGCTGTCTTTATGACATGAGTTGGAGTCTGTCACTCCTGAAGCTCACCTTTGAGAACTTTCCAGATCTTTTTCTAAATTGTTCTGATCAGCCACAGTAATATTAGATGTGTAAAATCTATAAAGACTCTCCTTGCTGACGGAATATATGATTTTAGAACGCTTTCTTGGGATCATCTATAATTTGATCTGTAAAATAGAAAAGCTTATGTTGTTTGCATAGTTGTAATTCAATAAAGATGTCACTGGACGCCCAGTCCACACTTGGGTGGCTACCCTCCATTTTTTCTCTTTTCTATCAAATTAAATGTAATAGAGTGTTCTCTTTGCTTCTTGTTTTACCTTTTATTGCTTCTGTTTCCCTTTATGCTTTTTTGTTTTTGATCCTTTTAAAAATTGCAGGCTAAAAGTAGCAGATTTCTCCCTGTAGATGGTGTTTATTCAAAATAAGGAGTGATGATATCACACAGACTTTTCTTCTGATTTTCCTGCTGTTTTAGAACATAGAACTCGACAGCACAGGAACGGGCCTTTCGGCCCACAGTGTTGTGCTGAACATGATGCCAAATTAAACTAATCCCTTCTACCTGTCCTTGGTCCATATCCCTCCAGTCCTTGCGTATTCAGATACTTATGTAAAGTCCCTTAATCACTCCAATTGTATCTGTCCCTACCATCACCCCTGGCATGGTGTTCCAGACTCTTACCATGCTCTGTGTTAAAAAAAATCTTGCCCTACACCTCTCCTTTGAACTTGCCCCTCTCACCTTAACTGCATGCCCTCTAGTATTAGACATTTGAACTTTGGGAAAAAGATGTTGACCACCAAACCTATCTGTGCATCTCATAATTTTACAGACTTCTATCAAGAGAGAAAGAAATGGAGTTATTGACTGAGGCCTGGACACAAGTAAGGCTCTTTTAATTAGAGAATCATTTTTCAGTATTTTAAATTGTATTTCATTTTAGGGGAGATTTGGAGCAGTGCTTTTAGAACCACTTAACTGCAATTTTTCTTTAAATAGAATTAGCAGTCTCTCATGTTCTTTTTAAAAGAGAAAATAATAGGTAAAGTACTCTGTGGTTCAGTACAGGTCAGCAGCCTTTAGTTTTGATTGTATTTATAACTTTAGACTTATTTTTGAAAAGGAAGACACTCTTGGAATCTGTACTCACAGAAACTAATACTGCTGATTGTCAAAAACCTGTTGTCAATATCTGTTGTCCAGTCTTTAATTAGTTTCCGAAATATCTGTCGCAAGGATGTTGGTGTTTGGTTTAGATGGCCATTGCTACTACCCAGGATGCAATTTTTCCTCCTGCAGGATATTATTTTATCTAATGTAACAATGTTTATATTGTCTCATGTAATCTAAGAAACAGGGCATAGCTATCATGGTTTTAAGAATCCATTAGACTATTATGTACAGATATTACATTAACAGACACGTCAGCATCTGGGCTAACATTAAGCTATTACAGTACAAGAAAGAAACACGTTTCCAATAATGTATCATGCTTCAGGTAATCCTGGAGTAAAATGGAGATTGTGACCCTTTATATCCTCAGGTCACATGCTACGATACAGTGATGATAGCCCAAGACCTCTTAAATATAAACTAACATACTGACCCTGATTAAAAGCACAACAAATGGTAGTATTAGAGAAAGTAAGGAGAATCTGTTTCCTCTGGCAAGTGGGACAGTAACTAGAGATCACAGGTTTTAAATAATTAAGAAAATAATTAGAGCAGATATTGTTTAACACAGGGGGTTGTTATGATCTTGACTGCACGACCTGAAAGAGACCTGAAGCAGATTCCACTGGAGCTTTCAAAGGGCAGTTGAATATGCATTTGAAGAAACTAATTTACAGATTTATGGGGAAGAAACTCTAGAATGGACTAAATTAGACATAGCCAGAAGAGATATGACAGGCTGAACACCCACTCCTGTGTTGTAAGATTCTATGATTATAATGATGTGGCAAGACCTTAGGGAGCCTCTTACGTTTGCCACCATACATTGATACTGTTTTCAGGGAGGAGAACATGAGCTGCACAGAGGAATGTGAATCAACAGGTTTTAACACTAGCAGTAGGCGAATAAAAGTAAACTTGCCTGAAGCAGCCAACAATACACCATATTTATTTCATTGATTGTTTCATGGATGGCACAATTGAACACACATTTGGCACAAGTATCCTATTTGTTACAAGTGCAGTTCATGTATTTTTGATAGAGCTGAGCTTAGTTGTATTAAAATTGTACTCGTTTTCTGTGCCTTAGAGATCTGGAGTGTCGAAATACTGGCTCCAAGCCAAATGTTTAAAGGATTTGTAACTGCCTTTCTTGGAATGACTGACAGGCCATCAAGCATTCAAATAATGAATAAAGCAACTCAGAAATCCTGATGTAATAAAGAGTTTCTCTGCAGAAATCTGTCTGTACAGGGAAATAACAACTGTTATTTATACTCAAACTTTTGCATTCCTTGATTGGGCACGATTAAGTCAATTGTGCAAAGAAATCCAAATAAACTAGCAGAGACTTATTTTCATTATGGTACAACTTGCATGTCATAAACAGTGCAGTTGGAGTTTCCAATTTGGAGTTAATGAATAGCGCCAAACAAGCTAAAGATTGCCATGACCCGGGGCAAGTCATCTCCATGATTATCCCATTGTTTACATAAACAAGATCCTGTGAGAGTGATTTGGCGAATCACCTGGGATGAGCAAGCAGGAAGTTCCCATCTGTGGAGGGATCTTCCTGGGTTATAAATTCTGGCACTGTATTTAAAGGCCGACTGACATCACAACACTCACTGCAAGCCAGAAGCATCTACTCAGCCAGTGATGATCATCTTCAACTCCATTGAAGATGCTGTCCAAAAAGTAAAAGTTTGCCCTACCCTTTAATAATGCCAAATGGAGGAAAGAAGGGAAGTCCTCTTCCTTCCTTACACCAGGAGCTCACTGGTCTGGAATAGGACAACCACAAAGATCAGAGCCACCTGCCCTCACCAGCTCATAGCTGCAGTTCTGGAATAGAAACATAGAAAACGGGAGCAGGAGTAGGCCTTTGAGCCTGCTCCATTATTCATTATGATCATGGCTGAGCATCTAACTCAACAGTCTCTTCATGCTTTCCCCCCATATTCTTTGATTCCTTTAGCCCCAGCTCCTGGATCCAACTCCTTCTTGAAATCATGTAATGTTTTGGCCTCAACCTCTTTCTGTTGTAACGATTCCATGGGTTTACCACACTCTGAGTGAAAAAAACTTCTCCTCATCTCAGTCTCATATGGTTTAGCCTTCATACTTTGTCTGTGACCTTTTATTCTGGACTCCCCTGCCCTCGGGATCTCTGCATTAACAGTCCACTGAAATTTTAAAAAGGGCAATATGGTGCCTCAGTGGTTAGCACTGCTGCCTCACAGCACCAGGGACCTGGGTTCTATTCCACCCTCGGGCAACTGTCTGTGCGGAGTTTGCACATTCTCCCCGTGTCTGCGTGGGTTTCCTTTGGGTGCTCTGGTTTTCTCCCGCAGTCCAAAGATGTGCAGGTTTGGTGGATTGGCCTTGCTAAATTGCCCATAGTGTCTAGAGATATGTAGGCTTGGGAGGTTAGCCATGCAAAATGCAGGGTTACAGGAATAGGGTGCGGGGAGTGAATCTGGGTGGGATACTCTTTGGAGTCAGTGTTGACTTTTGGGCTGAATGGCCTGTGTCCACACTGTAGGAATTCTATGATTCCATAACTTCTATGATAATACCACTAGGCCATTGCTTTCCCTGAAGGCCTTGTGCAGGCCTTAGCATTTCATACATGATGTGTATTGAAGATCCTCATGCTATCAAAGAGCAGTGCACTTTGTACTCACCAAATGGAATGGCTAACCACCTCACCTTGTTATTGCATGCTCACAAAATGCTTCCTGCACCCTTTGCAGCCAATTGCACCAAGTCTCCTTATTGTAGGACAAATTGACCCACAACCATGTAGAAAGAGCGAAGGCGGAAGGATGGAAGACATCAAGATCCTCATCCCCATGAGGAGCAGGCAATTTAACTGACCAGGGAAGAGCAGGACCATTCCTGAAACAATGGGAAGACAGGAATAGAGCAAAAACCTGTAAGCAACATTGTGGTCTCCTCTTCCCAGATAAGGGCGAAAGCATTGGCCTGCATCAACTAATGTGCACCTTCATTAACTAATTTTTTCTCTTCTGCAGGAACTAGCAGTATCCAACACTCAGTACAGCACTGATTGAACGAGCACTACCTCTGAGGATGAAGCCTGTGAACTCTCAGGATATAGCTGAGTGGTGTTCATCTACACGATCCAACGCCACAAAAAAAATTACATCAGTGTACTCTAGTTAGATTAGATTTTGGTGCATTGTCTAGTGAGGATGTGTCTAACACATGTTCTGAGCTGATGGAGGAAGGAATGTTTGAGGTGCAGGTTAGGTGGATTGGCCATGCTAAATTGCCCAGAGTGCCCAGAGATATGTAGGCTTGGGGGATTAACCATGGGAAATGCAGGGTTACGGTGATAGGATAGAGAGGTGAATCTGAGGATAGCAAGAGACTAAGTGCCCACTTAGCCGCTTGTTGAAGATGTGCTTCTGTACTCAGCAATAAGTCACAAGGTCAACCTGCAGAAAGAGTGGCAAGGCAGCTGTACCAGAGGCCCTAACTTGAGCAAAAGAGACAGGAGTTCATCAATATGATCACTATTGTAGTGACACTGGCATCCAAACACTTGGCTGTCTCCATGGAAACAATGGCAGCTGCCCTGGAGACCCAGGTCCAGCAGAAGGCTCACTAACACTGGATATGCACTCAGACCTACACTTCCACAATCTAGCCTGGATACATACCATTAATAACAAGGAGAGAGGGGTTTGAGACACCTCAACCTCACTCCAGGTGCTCCTTATTTTCAAGGAGATGGTGTGGTGCCAACAAGCACCCGTAGGCAGAAGGAATGACAGGTATCCCTGAAGCTCCAGACACTCCAGAGACTGCATGTCCACCACCCCTCTGCCCCTATTACCTCTAGCAGCTGAAGCTGAGTAGAGTGCATCTGCACCAGTGAGGGACATTTTTAACAGGCCAGAGCCCTCTAGGTCCAAGGGCCAGAGAGAACACCTGCCAAATTCTTTCAAGTCACCGGAACATATCAGTCAGCAGATTACCTTCACCCCAGCTGCCAATGTCAGTGCTAATATCAATGCTAATAGACTGAGGCATCAAGAAAAATAAACATTCTAAGGGCACAACAGTGGTACAGATGTTCAATCAGTGTATATTATCTACGCTCTTATACATATCTATTCACTTGCAGAGTTCTGACATTTTGTTTGTAGTCTTTTGTCCCAGTAATACATGAGAAGTTTATTGGAAATCAAAGATGTGGAACATCTTGCACCACTTTTTCACTCACCACACCTTGGTGCCACTCTCATAATTAGCAAAGTGAGTGAATAAAGATTGCCTCATCTATCAGGGAACCTATTTGTTGTGGTTTGGAATTGAGGCACTGCAGATTACTCAAAGGAATGGTGATATTAACAGTGTGGTTTAGGGGAGGAACCAGGATCTGGCATGTCCAATGGCTCCTGCACACGTACCTTATGGGAGCAATGGCGAAATCTGTCATGTGTCTACAGGCCTCAGGAGGGAAGAGTTTGTCCTATGTTTGGTGTTCTCAAAGCCGTGCTGGAAAATCTAAGGGTGTGAGGATAGCAATAGTCATATCTCATGTCATTGTGTCAAAATCTTGGAGGCAAATGAAGGCAACAGCTCACAATGTTGTGATCTGTAATAGTGGAAACTTTGTCAGTGAGGATGCTTAGGCATTGTGAGGGTACTGTGAAAGCTCACTACAGTCTGCAGCAGTACAGAGATAGCATAAAAAGAGCAGTTTCAGTATATGGGACAACTCTGTGCTATTCACCAGGGAGTGGACTTTCTAATATGACTTATGTGGCTTTGACACAGTGACCATTTTAGCGCAACTATCCAGGGGCAGGTGGTCATGGAGTGCTCAATGCCTCAAGCTGCTTTAGCACTGCAGGGAAAGGTTTGCACATGGACATTAGATTTCACAGAGTTGAGGATGTTAGAGCCAGAGTCAAAATGAAAATTCAACATTTTATTTGATAGCTAAGATAATGAAAATCCATCTCAATCCATGAGGAATGTTGAATGCAGAAGTATAGATGTTGACAGCCAACTGCCCAAATGTAAACATGAACAAACAATGTCTCTGGCCAGCTCAGCCATCCTGGAAACAGATCACCATGAAGTTGTCTCTGACTTGACAGACCATTACCCCGTTGTCTTCATCTCTTTGATGATTATCCTAGCAATCTGAGGATCCTCACCCTCATCTTTCTAATAAGTGGTTTCCTCTCATCTGTTTCCTCTGCTGTTATGTCTATACATTCCCTTTTGGCAACTGGGATTGTATAAGGCACAGCACACCACAATGATGCAGGATACTCTGAGGTAAAATGGGTAATCTGAGCCTCATTTTCAGGAGACATATGGTGAGTTCAACAATGATCCTTGTCAAAGCTTGTGCAGCATTGTATCTCTCGCCTGTGTCAATCCAGGTGTAGCAAGCACATCAGTTGTTACCCAGCAACCATCTTTGTATATGCCAAGAGCCTTTGAAAAAGGCTAAGACTTGTGAATGGTGCAGGATGTAAGAGTCATGGCAACTTTCTAGATATTTAGCACAGACCTGCAATATGCAGCTGTTGTCGTCACAAATTAAGGAGGTGGAAGCTTTTTCTATTGACAAAGACTGACAGTTCAAGAAGGGGTGCACTGATTATTATGCAACTGCAATCAATTGTACCAGAGCTTGCAGGAAACCAACAACTGCAGCAAATCCTAATGCTCTGGCTGCCGGACTTCCTGCATCAAAGGAGAAAATGAGATAAATTGGTCGGTTCTTGTGATGAGAGCATTTGTGATTTCCACATGGAGCCACTCTTTCACATTGATACTTGATTATGTCCAATAGCCATAAATTGTCCCTTTGAACCAGAGGATGCTGCCCTCTGATGCTCGAGTTAGGTTCTGTGATGGCCTATGAACGCACTTAGACCCTTTAGAAGCACCTGCTACGGTTATAGAGTTGCAGCAAAAGTAGAGACGTAGAACATTTGTGACATTTTTACAGAAAAGGCAAAAGACTTACTCAGACTGGAGACCAAAGTCCAAGTTACCAGTAGCCACTTGTTAAGTGCTATCAAGTATCTGAAGTGTCAAGTATCTGAACTGAGTAGAAGCTATTTGGGAAGGTATTTTCAGCAAGTTATGCAATTAATGAGATGCATTGCATGTGTATTAGGTTCTTACCACCTGATGGTGAAAAGGTCAACTTGCTTCCTGAGGAGAAAGGACTTAATTGCTAAAGTTTATCTTGATGTTGAGAACTTGATTTTTGGACTTTCACTCTGGCTAAATTATCTTGTCTATAATTGTTCTTGCCACTCTAGGAGCTGGAAATCATGCCCACTGTCTTCAGCAGTCTGTGAGGAAGTGAGTAGAGTGATGAAAGCATTTCCTTCTTGTTACT
This sequence comes from Ginglymostoma cirratum, assembly GCA_024137785.1. NCBI lineage: Eukaryota > Metazoa > Chordata > Chondrichthyes > Orectolobiformes > Ginglymostomatidae > Ginglymostoma > Ginglymostoma cirratum. The sequence continues at coordinate 22,624,693 of JAHRHZ010000045.1, read as the reverse complement.
TCTTGATGTAGATCCATTGAACTATTCAATTCAAAATCTATATTTAATTCAAAGAACTATAACTATTTTATAAATATGGAATGACTTCATTTTTTGCATAAAACAGTAACCTGCTCCCCTTTCACTGTGAATATAAACATAAGAAATGAGAGCAGGAGTAAATCATACAGTCCTTTAAGCCTACTCTGCCGTTCAATGCAATCATAGGCAAACTTCCTTCACTCCACTTTCCACCCATTTCTGATTCCTTGAGATAGCAAAGATTTATACATCTCAGCCATGGATATATTCAATGATGAATCACTTGTAACCCATTGAGGTAGAGAATTCTAAAGATTTGCAAATCTCTGAAAAATCTCATGGCATAATAAGATTGAACTTGAGGAATTAACATGTAAACTGGTCACTTGTTTGATTTGATGTTAGTAGCACCTTGTTGTACACGAATTAGCTGCCACATTGGTCGGCAGTTGTTGACAAATTTTACCAGACAAATACCTGGAATGAGTACATTGTCTTATGAAGAGAGGTTGCACAAGGAATAAGACAGGACTTGAAACATATAATATTCTGAGAGGTCTTGACAGAGCTGATGTGGAGAAGATGTTTTCTCTTACGATTGAATCTAGAACTAAGGATCACTAATCAAAAATCAAGCCTTGCCCATTTAAAACAGAGATGGGAGGCATTTTTGTTTTCTCTAAGGATCATGATTTTTTGCAACTATTCGAGTAAAGGTAGTGAAAGCAGAGTTGTGAATATTTTTAAGGCAGAGGTGGATAGATTCTTGTTAAGCAAGGGCATGGTTTTAAGGGGTAGGTGTAAATGCAGATTTGATGTTACAATCAGATCAGCCATGATCTTACTAAATGGCAGAGCAGGCTTGAGGACCTACTGTTCCTTGTTTGTATGTACCTAACTATCCTTGAAGTGGAGTCACTGTTGTTGGGTGGTGGTGAATGCTTTGTATGTCTTGAGGGTCAGAAAAGCATCTGAATGCAGATTATTTTCTTCTACTTCTTACCAGCTTGAAAACCATACAATGAATATTCATTTCTGATTTCTGATGAAGGGTCTAGGCCCGAAACGTCAAGCTTTCCTGCTCCTATGATGCTGCTTGGCCTGCTGTGTTCATCCAGCCCCACATCTCGTTATCTCGGATTCTCCAGCATCTGCAGTACCTTTTATCTCTGAATGAATATTCATTGTGGGATGTTTAAAATGATTGGTGTTTCATCAGGCATGTTGACCAAAAAAATCTCAAATATTCATTTTATTAGCTCCTTCTTGCAACTTTAACACCTATACTTTGAGTTTCTTTACGTGTGTTCCTCCTTTAAACAACAAACAAAACAAACTGGAGGAACAACACCTTATATTCTGTCTTGGGAGCTTACAGCCCAATGGCCTCAATGTAGAATTTACTGGCTTCAAAATCTCCCTGTCCTGGCCTCATCCCTTGTCCAGCCCTCCCTCTCAGCCCCACCTCCTTGACCTGACACAGCCTGTCCATCTTCCTTCTTACCTATCTGCCCCACCCTTCTCTTTGACCAATCTCCACAACCCCCTACCTACACCCACCTGCCACCATCCCACCTACCTTGCCCCAGCCCCACTCCTCCCTATTTATTTCTGAGGTCCCTTACCCATCCCCAGTCCTCTTGAAGGGTCCCAACCCAAAACATCGACTTTCCTGCTCCTCTGATGTTGCTTGACCTGCTGTGTTCCTTCAGCTGCACCCTGTATCGACTTTTTTAAAATTGCAGATTTTTTTTATCGCCAATGAGATATAGGTGTTGCTGGCTTGGCCATCCCTAGCTTCCCTTGAGAAGGTGGTGATGAGCTTTATTCTGGAACTACTGCAATTCATGTACTGTAGGTAGCTCCGCAATGCCATTAGGGATGGAATTACAGGGTCTTGACCCAATGACACTGAAGGAATGGTGTTATATTTTCAAGTTAGGATAGTGAGGGGCTTGGAGTGGTGTTTCCACGTATCTTCTGCCCTTGTCCTTCTGGATGGAAGTGGTCATGAGTTTGGAAAATGCTGTCTAAGGAACCATGGTGAATTCCTGGAGTGCATCTTATAGTGGCACACACTGCTACTACTGAGTGTCAGTGGTGGAGGGAGTGGATGTTGGATATGGTGACAATCAAGCAGTTGCTTTGTCCTGGATGATATTAAGCTTCTTGAATGCATTTGGAGTTGCACTCATCAAGGTGAGTGCAGAGTATTCCATCACACTCCCAACTTTTGTCTTGTAGATGGTTGACAGGCTTTGGGGAGACAGGAGAAGAGTTACTTGCTGCAGTATTTCTAGCCTTTGGAACAAAAACAGAAGTTGCTGGAAAAGCTCAGCAGGTCTCGCTGGCAGTATCTGTGAAGAGAAAATCAGAGTTAATGGTTCGGGTCTGGTGACCCTTCCTTAGAACAGAAATTCCCCAGTTCTGAGGAAGGGTCACCGGACCTGAAACATCAATTCTGATTCTTTCTTCACAGATGCTGCCAGATGTTCTGAGCTTTTCCAGCAACTTCTGCTTTTGTTTCTGATTTACAGCATCCACAGTTCTTTTGGTTTTTATTCCTAGTCTCTGACCTGCTCTTATAACCACTGTATTTATATGGCTAGTTTAGTTCAGTTTCTGGTCAATAGTAACTCCCAGTTTGTTGTTAGTGTGGGATTCAGTGATGCTCATGCCATTGAATGCCAAGGGTGATGGTTAGATTGCCTCCAAAATAATGATTACCTGGTCAATTAGCTTGCAGACAAAAACATCTTTTGAATCCACAAATCCTTTAGAACTCTTCTTGCATTCATTTAATTATTCTAGTTGTAGATATTACAATTAGACACACCGATAGTTTGATTAAACTACTTTATATGAATCCTCCTCTCTGCTAAGAATTTACAACGTATATTTTGCTTGCTTTTTTCACGCAGTACTCTCATCCTAAATTTCTACTTTGGAATGATTTATTCAATAGTTTCTGGTCGACTGGTTCATTAACAAATGACTGTTCCTGCTTAGCCAATGCTGGATGAAAATGAATTTTTTGAACATAGTCAATAGACGTGCAGAGAGGGAAAATAAATAACAGAGCAGTGCCATCTATTGGAAATGTTTTGAATTGAAGCTTACACCTTGGTACAGTTTTGCAATTGTGATGGCAGGGAAATTTTCAGCACGCAGTAGCAGTGCGATCATGAAACAGACAGCCCTTCAAACATCTGTACATGCACAGATAAATTCAGGGTTTTCATTTGTGTGGACATTACTAACAAGGCCAGCATTTGTTGTCCATCCTTTGTTGTCCTTGAACTGAATGACTTGCTGGCTCTTTTCAGAAGATGGTTAAAAGTCAACCACTTTGCAGTCGGTCTGGGGTCCCATATAGCCCAGACCAGGTAGATTTACTGCCATGAAAGAAATTAAGGAACTAAACAGGGTTTCACAACAATCGATGTCAGTTGTCATGATCACTTACACTGAGACTAGCACTTTATTCTAGATTTATTACTGAATTTAAATTAATCAGCTGCATGGTGATTTGAACTCATGTTCCCCATACCATTAAAGTGTGCCTCCAGTAATTAGTCTAATGGCGTTGTCTCCTAAAGACATTATATTTATAAACTGTCAAAAGTCTCCATTGTGATAAAAATTAAAATCCCATAAACAAATGTAATAAAGATAATTCAGTTTACACCATACTCACGTTTGTACTAATCTTTATTTTTCCCTCTGTAAAATTACTAAAAACTGAAGGATAATCAGAGCTCTTTACTTCCTGGTTTGGTGTCAGTGCAAATTCTTCAATGTGATTGTTGGCTTAGCCTGCTTGATAAACTATTGTGGCTGGGTGCCTGAGCTATCCCCCTGGGGGAGGGGAAATCCATGCCCCAAAGATTACTACATCCTTGTAGGCATTGTTTTTAAAGGTAGATGACAAGGACTCCAGCTTCACTGCCGACTGCGAAATCCAGGCCAATACCATGTTTTATGTGCATTATGAACGATGGTGCTGCCTGGTGCTGGGATTCACTTTTTAGTTGAGATGAGGGTACATATCAGCCCAGTCATAAAGCACAGTGGAATGCAGATGGAAACCTAGAATTTACATTTCATTTTAGGGTGAAATTCAGGTTCAGAAGCAGCAACTGAGGTTTCTGTTCCTGGAAAACTGCATTGGTGAAGTTTTACAGAGGCATGGTTTGTAACAGGCAATTCCTCTTCCGCCTCCCCTCAGACTCAACATTGGTTTAGGGTGGTGGGAGGCTGATTACTAGGTTTTGCTCGAGATCCTTCCAAATGCACTTATTTTAGAGTCAATGAGTTAAGACTGCAGGGAACAGGTTATTGTTCACTTTCTACAATGGTATTTTCAAACAAGTTTCATGTATATCAGTGTGATTTTCCTCTTCATATGGATGTCAAAAAGGGGAAATAATTGGATAAGTTGGCCTCGGAGAGATGTTAACACCATTCTCTAATTAGGTTCTGGATAAGAAGCTTCTCAACCATCACTAATTAAAGCCCTTAAATGGTCAATTAATTAATTGGTAATTTAGGACCTCAACTTGCCACCATACGCGTGTGAGAAAAGTGTCTAGTTTTCTGACTCGGAAACCATTGGGATCTGCCTGCCTTGTTGCAAGGGTGGCCTCCCATTGCCACAAACTGGGGCAATTGGATGTACGGATGGTGGGAGCAATGAGGGAACCTCCAAAAGCCAATCCACTGCCCTTGTGTTGGAACCCTGTGTGATGAGTATAAAAAATACTTTCCTTGTTGCCACTGGATTTGCTGAGGAGTACATGCGGAATGATGGACCCACAAGCTACTGGTCTCTGGCCATCAGCTTCTGCCGTCTGTGAGGTTAGTGAGGAGGTAATGGAAGGTGTCATCAACAGTGCTATCAAGGAGCATCTGCTCAGCAATAACCTGTTCACTGACACACAGTTTGGGTTTTGCCAGGATCAGTCAGCTCCTGACATCACTACAGCCTTGATTCAACATGGAGAAAAAAGCTGAATTGTAGGGGTGACGTGAGTGGCAGCCATTGATATCAAGGCTGCATTTAACCAAGCATGGCATTGAAGGGGTCTGTCAAAACTGGAATCAATAGGAATCGGGGGCAAATTTTCCAGTGGTTGGAGTCATACTTGACACAAAGGAAGCTGGTTGTAGTTGTTGGAGGTCAATCATTTCAGCTCCAGGACATTTCTGCAGGAGTTCCTCAGGGTGGTGTCCTTGGCCCAACCATCTTTAGCTGCTTAATTATTGACATTCCCTCCATCATAAGGTCAAAAGTGGTGATTTTCACTGATTGCACAATGTTCACACTATTCGTGCCTCCTCAGACATTGAGGCAGTCCATGCTCAAATGAAACAAGATCTCGACAATATCCAGGCTTGGGCTAATGAATGGGAAGTAACATTCACACCACACAAATACGAGGCAATGATCACCTCCGATAGAAGACAATCTAACCATTGCTCCTTAACATTTAATGGTGTTATTAGCATTAAAACCCGCACTATCAATAATAAGAAGATCCTTAGACGGAGCCTTCTAGACTCATGACCTCTTCCATCTAGAAGGACAAGGGCAGCAGTAGCATGGGAACACCACCACTTGCAAGTTCCCCTCCAAGCCGGTCACCATCCTGACTTGGATATGTATCATTGTTCCTTCAGTGTTGCTGGGTCAAAGTCCTGGAATTCTCTCCCTAATGGCATTGTGAGTCTAACTACAGCACAAAGATGGAAGCAGTTCAAGAAGGCAGCTCACCGTCATATTAAGAGCTACTAGAGACAGACAACAAATGCTAGCCAGCCAGTGATGCCCGCATTCTACAAATGGTTTTTTAAAAAGTCTGTGATTTGCCAAGAAAATCTTGCACTGACTGGTCATAGAATCATCGAGTCATGCAGCATGGAAATTGACCTTTCAGTCCAACCAGTCCATGCCGTTCATGCTCCCAAACTAAATTAGTCCCATCTGCCTGCCCCAGCCCATATCCCTCCAAACCTTTCCTATTCATGTACTTACCTAAGTGTCTTTTAAGCGTTGTAATTACAACCATATCCACCAGTTCCTCAGGAAGTTCATTCCACACGCGAACCACTCTCTGTATCGAAAAATTACCTCTCATGTCTTTTTTAAATGTATCTCCTCTCACCTTAGAAATGTGACCCGTAGTCTTGAAATCCCCCAACGTAGGCAAAAGACAGTTACCACTAACTTGATTGGACAGGTTTTCTCAGCAGTGCAAGTAGCATATTAGTCATGCAGCAACTTCCACACTTGACCAAAAAGTGGGAAATTCCACCTTCAGAAATTCTGAAGAAGGGTCTAGGCCCGAAATGTCAGCTTTCCTGCTCCTCTGATGCTGCTTGGCCTGCTGTGTTCATCCAGCTCTACACCTTGTTATCTCAGATTCTCCAGCATCTGCAGTTCCTACTATCTCATAGCCACAAACTGATTTGTTGTCATCTCACTTTCAGCGCAAAAGAAGTTGGAGTTGCTGGCCATGCTTAGTGATGAATTAGTCACTTATTCAGCCAACACATTAGTTAGATCAGTAGTGTGAGACTTGTTTCAACTGGGGGCAAATTTATTTGCACAAAGTGTTGTCATTGATTCTTACTGGCGATACTATGCTCATGCTTAGGATAGCTCTCGGCATTCTTGCAGAACAGCTGTAACTGTTTCTATGTTTCTCCAAAGCTGAAGAAAAAGCTGTTCCCAATCACTGGCAAATAGGTCTACCAGAGGGCTCTGTAGTTTAGTTCTAGGTGCTTTGTGGTTCTTAAGAAAGTTGGTAATGAGAGAAGTCTTTTCCACTTGCTTTTTTTATATGTTCCTATTTTGTTGAAGTCCTGTGAACTCTTAACTCATGGTGCATTTTCTGATGACCCAGTAAATGATAAAGGGCCATTTTTTTGTGGTGTTTAAAAGCCAATCTACTGGGTTTGTTCTGCATAGAAACAATTACTAGCGTGCATTATTAAGGAAAAATCCAGAAAATTTGCAAATATTTCTAATTTAAAAACTCCTATGCTAAAATGATGAATCAGTAAAGTCCATTTTCTTTCAAGTGAGCACATACTTGCACCCATTCAAATATCTGAAGATAAAAATGTAGCTGTACTGTTAAATCTTCGAAATTGTACTTGGGATTTATTTAAATATTTTTAATGCACTATAGGCCTTCATGAGGTTCTGGCATGAAATGTGTGATGGTACTGTATCACATAAAACGCAACTGGTTGGAAAATAGTGAGTAGGAGAAATTAATAAATCATGTTCATTTTATTCTTCAACCAGCACAGTTTACCAGAAAATCTAACTTTAGCACATGTACTTGTGCACAGTCAATATCTATCAATGTGTTGATGGTGTTTAGACAAATGGTGTATATCATAGGTTGATATGGTAGGCACCAGTTGGTCTGTGTACATGCCCAATTTCCTCACATTCAAGGCCTTTTGAGCAAGTCCCTTCCTATTCATGTCATAGACTTCATTTCGTATTCAGTTTAAGACTTCCCTTCTGAGATCCACTCAATCCTGCCTCACCAGGTATGAATTTAGCCTTAAACAAGTTGCTTGGAAATTGATTCTGTTACTGTTGTCTTTCTCGCACCATGTCAATTCAACTGCAATTTGCATGAGACTGCTATTTTTATATGTATCACCTTCCTTTATACATCCTTTTTTTTAGTATCTTCTGTGTCCTTTCTTTGCAGATACACCTCAAATTCCATTTAATTTCCTCCCTATGCTTGTTCCATACTGCTCCTTCAAGGTAATGTTTGTATGATCCCTTGATACTTTTTTACTTCTATAATCTTATCAGTTATTACAGCTGCATTGTTTGTCCAGTATTCATTTGTTACATTGAATGAGATAATGTTGGATAAAATACCACAAAATGAGGTCATTTGTCATTTTAGTTGAGTATTGAAATCTAATTATAAAACAATAGTTAACATATCCTTCTAATGAATGGTGAAAAAAGCTACTAAAGAGGCAAATGTTGCTGCTAATATGTAGCAATTGCTGAGATTAAAAAAATTACAGCTTTCCTCCTGGGCAGTCTTTGTAAATCTATTTATAATATAGTCAGATGGCATGACAGAGGCTGAGTCAAAATATTTGTATGCAGTTCAGAATTAAAGAATCTGTAACAAGACAAATAGTGTGAGCTATCCAGCAGAGTCACTGTGTAATCGTCCTCCCAGGTTCTTCCTTAAATTTACATCTTATTTCTAGTTTCTCTCTGCCTCCTTCAACACCTCTCATCATTAACAACACTTTGTGCAAATAGACTTGCCCCCAGTTGAAACAAGGTGATGAGATCCACCCCCCACTCATTTGACCCAATTCCCAATAACGTCCTTATTACTCAACTTCCTTTCCTTGCCCTTATTCTAGACGACAGTATTCTGCCCTCCTCCTTTTAAAACTGCTATTAAACTATTCTCATTTAAAGAAAAAATTCCTGGAGATTAGAGGAGTGAAGGGTGACTTGATTCAAGTTAATTAGTTCCTGAAAAGTTTTGACATGGGTGGACGCGGGAATTATGTTTCTTCTTGTTTCCTCCTCTGGGTGACTCCAAATCTATGGGGCACTGTTTAAAAATCAGGGGTCACATCTTTTTTTCAGAGGGTTGAATGACTTTGAAACTCTGCCTCAGGAGAAAGTGAAGGCAGGTTCATTGAATATTTGCAATGCAGGGGTAGGTAGATTTCTGTCAGGCAAGTGAATCAAAGGTTTACAGGGGCAGATGGGTATGTGGAATTCAAAACACAAATGGATCAACAATAGAGATAATAGGTACTGCAGATGCTGGAGACTCCAAGATAACAAGGTGTGGGGCTGGATGAACACAGCAGGCCAAGCAGCATCATAGAAGCAGGAAAGCTTGACGTTTTGGTCCCAGACCCGTCATCAGAAAATGATCAACAATGATCTTACTGAATGGTGGAGAAAACTCAAGGGGCTGAATGGCCTAATTCTGGTACTAATTCATATGTTACCAGCCATGCATGTATGCTACTGCCAGTTCCCCATGGGAAGATGATGAAACCTCTTGCTCTGGCAGAGAATGGAAGGCTATATTAATGCTTCATCGTGAGTAAGATATAAATAGTTGTTAGGACTTGAACTCTTAAGACCAGTTGATTGAAGCTCAAGTAATGTGGGGGGCTAGGATTATTAAAAAGTTGATTCATTTAAAGACATTCCAGTACACATGTAATCAAAAGAACCTCAAAAGTAAACCAGATGGGAAACGTTCATTTCAATTCAATGGACATCTAGGAAGGAGTAGAATTCAATACGTCAGGCTATGTACTTCCAACACAAACTGAGGATACACTCAGCACCTGTCATATTGATTCCTTATGCGCACTGTTAGGCTAAACTATTTTCATTATTGAGGATCTAGAAGTAGAGCATGTAGAGATAAATTATGTAAGAGGTATTGGACAGAGAACTGTAGAATTTGTGTTACATGGTTCTCTGAATTGGACATGTGACCAATGTTTAAGAATAATTTAGAGAAAAGGTTGCATCATAGAAAGAGACCATTCAGCTCATTGAGTCTATGCCAAGGTACTTCAAAGAGCAATCTGATTAGTTGCATTCCTCTGCTCATGCCTCAATTTCTGCAATTCTTTCTCTTTCAAGAATTTATCTAATTCCCTTTTGAAAGAATACATTGAGTCTTTCTCATCAGCTGCAGCTCCAAGATGGTGCTGAAGGCAGCAGCTTCAAGGTGGCCCTGAAGCGCGGCGACTCTTTGTGAGCTCTTTGCAGCAGATTTTGTTTTTACATATCTTACAATAGTTCTGCACTTTTATAACTCAATTCTAAGTTTGTTAAAATTACCAACAATGTTCTCGTAAATCTACTTGCAGATCTGAAGATTTTACAATTGACTGTGCCCAATTATCATGTCTGCAAGCCCAGAGGATACAGAAACCTACGGGCTTCCCACAGGGCCTGCTGGCCCAACCTTCCTGACATCGAGGAAACCCAGAACTAAGGCCCAACAGGCCCAGAAATGAAACCTGACCCCACAGTGACCCGACCCCAAGGAGGCCCAACCAGCTCTTGGGGTGGCACGGTGGCTCAGTGGTTAGCCCTACTGCCTCACAGCGCCAGGGACCCAGGTTTGATTGGGTGACTGTGTGTGTGGAGTTTGCACATTCTCCCCCTGTCTGCGTGGGTTTCCTCCCATAATCCAAAGATGTGCAGGCTAGGTGGATTGGCCATGCTAAATTGCCCATAGTGTCCGGGGATGAGTCTGGGTGGGATACTCTGAGGGTCAGTGTGGACTTGTTGGGCCGAAGGGCCTGTTTCCATACTGTAGGGATTCTATGGAAAGAACTTTGAGGGGTACCGGACAACATGGAAGCCCGTCAGAACCGACTCCAAGAACTGGTGCTAAGGACTCTGTCGAGTGCACACAATTCCCTGGCTGCAGCAAACTTCCATCACCGACGTCTGGAATCGACTAGAAGCAGACACCTTACCAGGAAACGTGGGAGATGTGCTGGCCTGTAGGTGAGACTGAAACAAAGTGGTTTCAAGTCCCCCTTGCCCTGTGTATTCCTGGCAAATGTCCAAACTATTGAAAACAAACTAGATGACCTTAAAGCTCGACTTATATTCCAGAAGGTACTGAGCGACTGTTGTGTGGTCTGTTTTACAGAGACATGGCCCACTTCTGTTACACCTGACTGTCTTACAACCTGAAGATTTGTTTGTATATCGCATGGACTGCAAGGCATTTTTGGGCAAGGCAAGGGGTGATGGGGTCTGCCTCCCAATCAACACCACCTGGTGCTCAGTTGTGGCAAACCTGGTGAATTACTGCTTCCTGGACCTAGATTAACAGTGAGGTGCCATCCCTGCTACCTGCCGCACAAGTTCACCTCTGCTATCCTGACAGCAGTCTACATACCACCCCAAGGATGGCATGGTGGCTCAGTGATCAGCACTGCTGCCTCACAGCACCAGGGACCTGGTTTTGATTCAAGCCTCAGGTGACTGTGTGGAGTTTGCACGTTCTGCCCCCGCATATGCGTGCATTTCTGCCAGGTGTTCTGGTTTCCTCCCACAGTCCAAAGATGTGCAAGTTAGGTGAATTGGCAATGCTAAATTACCCATAGTGTTCAAGGATGTGTAGATTAGGTGCGTTAGCCATGGGAAACGTAGGGTTACAGGAAAAGGGTGGGGGGATGGATCTGGGTAGGATGCTGTTCAGTGGTTTGGTGTGGACTTGGCCCGAATGGCCTGTTTCCACACTGTAGGGATTCTATGATGAGTGCACTTGATGAAGATGCAAATAGAGTTGAGACAGAATACCCCGAGGCCTTGTTCATCGTAGCTGGTGACTTCAGCCAGGCCAACTCAAGAGGGTGCTACCAATATACCGCCAACACATCTCCTGCACCCCCGCCACGCCACCAAAGGTCTGAACATAGCTACACAGCCATCAAAGATGCCTACTGCTCCCTATCACAACACTGTGTTCCTCCTCCTGGCTTACAAGCAGATGTTGAAATGTGAGGACCCAGTACAGTACTTGTCTGAGGCAGCGGAGAGCTTCTATGGGACTGCTCAGAATTGGGGGAACTGGTCCATAGTCAAGAACTCAGCAGCCAACCAAAATGAGTCCGCCACTAACATTACATACTTCATTAACAAGTGTCTGGAATACTGTGTGACAAAGAAGTTAATCTCAACTGGAAACCATGGATGAACTGGGAGATCTATTGCCTACTGAAGTCTGGGTGGTGGCATTAGAGTCAGAAAACCCTGACCTTTACAAGAAATTCAGATATGCCTTTTGTAAGGTTATTAGAAATGCCAAGAGGCAATACTGGACTCAACTATAGACACAAACTAACCATATGGTCGCGCACCATTTGTGGCAAGGACTATATGACATAATGGTCTACAAAGCAAAACAGAACAGAATAGCGGACAAAATACATCCCTCCCTGATGTGTTCAATGCATTTTATGCTTAGTTTGAACAGAAGGTGAGTGAAATGATGTCACCTGCCCCGACAGCCTTAGATGCACCTGTTCCCTCAGTCAACACTGCAGACGTCAGGTTGGTGTTTTTGAGAGTGAACTCATGGAAAGAGACAGGCCCAGATGGAGTCCCTGGCCATGTACTCAGATCCTGTGTGAACCAGCCATCAGGAGAATTTGTTGACATCTTTAACCTCTCCTTACTATGATCTGAAGTCCCTACCTGCTTCAGAAAGACCACCATTATCCAAGTGCCAAAGAAAACTTAGTGCAGCATTCTTCAATGGCTACCGCCCAGTTGTTCTGATCTCCATAATTGTGAAGTGCTTTGAGAGGTTAGTCATGTCTCACATCAATTCTTGTCTTCCAGCCTACCTGATCCCTTGCCTACCTTGCCAAGCCTACTATCACGACAAGTCCATGATAGACGCCATTTCCCTGGCCCACACTCACCTCTGGAGTACCTGGATAACAAGGATACCTATGCCAGGTCCTACACATTGTCTATATCTCTACCTTCAACACCATAATTCCAACCAAACTAATTTCCAAACTCCGAGACCTAGGTCTCTACTGGTCTGCCCTCTGCAATTGGATCCTTGACTTCCTGACCCACTGACCGCAATCATTGAGAGTAGGCAACAACACCTCCTCCACGACAATTCTCAACACTGGCACCCTACAGAGCTGCGTACTCAGCCCATTTCTATTCTCGCCATACACTGTTGACTGTGTGGCCAAATTTCACCCCAACTCCATCGACAAGTTCATTGACGACATGACTGTTGTAGGCCAGATCTCAAACAATTACGAGACAGAATATGGGAAAGTAAGAGAGTGCTTGCCGGCATGGTGTAAAAATAACAATATCTCCCTCAATACCAGAAAAACTGAAGAGCTGGTTATCAACTTAAGGAAGCAAGGTGGAGGGCACACCCCTATCTACATCAATGGAGCTGAGGTGGAGATGGTTGAGAGTGTCAATTTCCTGGGAATGAAGGTCAGCAACAATTTGTCCTGGTCCACCCACATTGATGCGATGATCAAAAATGCTGCCTCTACTTCCTCAGGAGGCTAAGGAAATTCAGCATGTCCATAAAAACTCTCACCAATTTTTATAGCTGCCCCATAGGATGCATTCTATCTTCTCTCTGCCTCAGGAAGGCAGTGAACTTAATCAAAGACTCCTCCCACCCTAGTTATCCCAGTTATAATCTCTCCCAACCTTTCCCGTCAGGCAGAAGGTACAAAAGCTTAAACATACATACCGACAGATTCAAGAACAGCTTCTTTTCCGCTGTCATAAGCCTCTCACATTTTAAATTTAACATTGATCTCGGTCTTTCGTGTATCTTCACTGCAGCCATAACATTGTATTCTTCGCTCTGTTCTGTTACCCTTACGCACTTTGGCAATGATCTGCCTGTACTACATGCAAAACGAAACTTTTCATTGTACCGAGGTACACGTGATGATAATTATAAATCTAAATCAAATCAAATCAGTCACGGCATTCGAATCCTAACCCTAAAAAAAGTTCTGTGATTATCTTTGGTTCTTCGGCATTGGCAATAAAGACGACCTTTCATAATATGAACAAATGGGTTGAAGTATTAAAAACATAAAGATTTTGTTGTTCTTTACCAATTCAAACCATAGTGCAGATTGTGACACCGTGGTCAGAATGCAACTGTGTGTCAAATGTGAAAATGACTTGCATTAAAAAAAGTCACGTTTGTTTTTACAATGCAGCGTTCCCTAGATTTCCATAGAATCTTTACAGCGTGGAAACAGGCCTTTTGGCCCAACAAGTCCACACTGACCCTCAGAGCATCCCACCCAGACTCATTCCCCATACCCACCTAATCTATGTATCCCTGAACACTATGGGAAATTTAGCATGACCAATCTACCTAACCTGCACATCTTTGGACTGTGGGAGGAAACCAGAGCTCCTGGAGGAAACCAACGCAGTCACAGGGAGAATGTGCAAACTCCACGCAGACGGTTGCCTGAGGGTGGAATCAAACCTGGGCCCCTGGCACTGTGAGGCAGCAGTGCTATCCACTGAGCTACCGTGCCACCCATTTTTTAGCACTTCCTCTGAATCATTCGACCCATCAGGTGCACACCAACCCTCTGAAGAGCATCCTACCCAGAGCCAAACCCTACCCTATCCTGGCATCCCTGCACTTCCCATGGCTAATCCACCTGACGTGCACATCCTTTGATACTATGGGTAATTTCACATGGCCAATCTACCTAACCTGCACATCTTTGGACTGTGGAAGAAAACCAGAGCTCCTGGAGGAAACCTGTGCAGACACAGGGAGAACGTGCAAACAGACAGTCGCCTGAGGCTGGATTTGAACCCAAGTTGCTGATGCTGTGAGGTAGCAGTGCTGACCACTGAGCCACTGTACCGCTAAATTGTGTTTGTGTTTTCAAATAAACCTGTTAGACTATAACCTGGTGTCGTGTGATTTCTGACCTTGTCCAACCCAGTCTTAACACCGGCACCTCCATATCATTTACTATATTCCATCTTACACCCAGCTGTTCATTATTTTGCCTTTTACAACTCTGGATAGTTTGCCTCTTCACTTAAACTGAGACTACTCCCTTTGGCTCTGTCCCAACACTTTTGTTTACCGTATCAGATTATAGTCCAACAGGTTTATTTGAAATCACAAGCTTTCGGAGCCTTCCTCCTCCTTCAGGCATCAGTGAGAGAGGTATTGTATTTGTATTTGTATTTGTATTTGCAGATACATTCTATTTTGTTCCAAAAGCACACAATTTATAGGCAATCAGTCAATGTGGTGCTTTATAAATTCCTACTTTGGAAATAAAACCAGTCTGAGTCTGAACCAAAACACAAACAGATTCTAAACAAGGCCTCACACCAAACATGCATTGTCTGACCTAAAATGTCACCTCTTCTTTACACTGATAAAGCCTTTAGTTCTCACAGGACAGTGGCTTGAAAGGAATTTGGGGATTTATATGTTAATCAATTAAAACATTCGAGCTGATTAAAGATTTAACAACATCTTAGATTTGTTTATTACATCCTCATCAATGGTGTGACCCTTTGATCTTTTACTTATAAATTCTGTTTCTGATACTATCTCTCTCACTAACACCTGAAGAGGGAGTAAGGCTCCGAAAGCTTGTGTTTTCAAATAAACCTGTTGGACTATATAACCTGGTGTTGTGTGATTTCTGACCTTGTCCAACCCAGTCCAACGCCTGCACCTCCATATCATTTACTATATTCCATCTTACACGTTATCACAAACAGACAGACCTCTCCATTGTTCTTGTTCCATTGTGTCACATTTAACCTACTAAAAAGCTTTTAAATTTCTAATTTTTGCCAGTTCTACTGTGAAGGCATCAAACTGAAATGTTACCTTTCTTTCTATCTCCCCAAATCTGATATTTCATTGGTATATCACATATATGTTTTATATTTGAGATCGTTATTGCAGAATGTAAACTTTTAAACTAAATCTTGTTCACTTAAAGCATTTCCTCTTTCTACATTTAGCAACAGAAAAAGTTCACCAAGGCGGTTGATCTGGTTTTACTTCAGCTGTGGCATGACACAGTTAAGAAGATGAGACAAAATTTCTTTCCTGTTTTCCTTCCACTTGAAAAAATCTGAAGGTTTTTGAGGAAACCAAATGGTACCTTTAGACATTACACAGATATAGAAACAATGCTGACTCCCTCCCAATTTCTGCTGTTTCTCTGCATGTCCTATTACTTTATGTAAGTGATCAATCTTCATATGTAGGCTAAAGCAGCATATTTAAGTGTGCTGTTTGTTAGCCAGAAAGATCAAAGCTTTATCTTGTCTTCACCAAATGGTGTTTTATTGGGAGCTTCTGGACCTTGCTTGGACAAATGACAGTCTCCGAACCCAACCAATCAAGTTGGCCAAATACCATCTCTACAGGGGCTCCAGTTACAATTCACCAGTGAACCTGCCGATGAACCAGGTGAAAGAGTAAAAATTTCAAAGCCACCATTCCTCACAATTCTGTAGAAATATATCTGCCAACCCAATTAAATTTGTGAGGGTGTCAAGTTTACTTGTTGAAAATATAAGGTGTAATAAAATTTGTAGTGGATTTATGACCTGCACTAAGTACTCAGTTTTGGGCTGTCACAAATCCTTAACTTAATGCATTTGACACTAAATATTCAGTAACATAAATAATATTGAAAAGCTCATTAAACATGTCCCTTATAGTTCAAAGATGAAGTTCAGTTGAAAATCTGAAAGTTATACGCTCACTGTCATTCTTCTTCATAATGTATAGTGTCCAAAGTTCTGCCACCAATGACCTCTCTGTTAGCTAACCTGCATTAGCTCCTGGTCTGGCAAACCTTTGATTTTACAGTTCACATCTATTGCTTCACCCTTTCCCTTTCTTTTTATTCTCCCTCTGCCTTACCTCTGCACACGAACAATTCTGGCCTCTTTGCACCTGCAATTTCAGTTGCCCCAACATGTGTCTAGATACTAGAGTCTGGAATTACCTCCCTATATCCCTCCACTCTTTTAAGATAATGGTATAATGGGATTAAATTAATGCAGTAATTTTCCACATTTTCAGGTAGATACCAGTGTTGTAACTGTACTGGAACAGCTTGGCTAGGGGAATGGTGAGTTCTGGAGGACAAGTCTTCAGTACAATTGCCGGAAAGTTGTCAGGGCCCGTAGCCTTTGCATGATCCAGTGCCTTCAACCTTTTCTTGATATCATGTGGAGTGAATCGAGTTGGCTGAAGACTGGTATCTCTAATGCAGGGGACCACTGCGGAGGCTGACTTAGCATCCACTCGGCACTTCCGGCTAAAGATTGCTGTGAATGCTTCAGCCTTATCTTTTGCATTGATGTGCTGCGCTCTTCCATCATTGGTGATGGGAATATTTGTGGAGCCTCTTCCCCCAGTAAGTTGTTTAATTGTACACCACCATTCATGACTGGATGTGGCAGGACTGCAGAGCTTAGATCTGATCTGTTGGTTATGGGATCACTTAGCTCTGTCTATCACTTGCTGCTGCTGATGTTTGGTGTGCAAGTAGTCCTGTTTGGTGGCTTCACCAGGTTGATACCTCATCTTCCGGTATGCCAGATGCTGCGCCTGGCATGCCCTCCTGCACTCTTCATTGAGCCAGAGTTGATCCCCTGGCTTGATGGTAATGCTTGAGTGGGCGATATGCTGGGCCATGAGGTTACAGATTGTGCTGGAGTACAACTCTGCTGCTGTTGATGGCCCACAGCGCCTCATGGATGTCCAGTCTTAAGTTGCTAGATCTGTGCAAAGTCTGTCCCATTTAGCACAGTGATAGTGCCACACAACATGATGGAGTTATTCTCAATGTGAAGGCGGGACTTCGTCTCCACAAGGACTGTGCAATGGTCACTCTTACCGATACCGTCATGGACTGGTGCATCTGCAGCTGGCAGACTGGTAAGGATGAGGTCAAGTATGTTTCTTTCCTCTTGGTTCCCACACCACATGCTACAAACCTGGTCTAGCAGCTATATCCTTTAGGACCTGACCAGCTTCCTCAGTAGTACAGCTGCCGAACCACTCTTAGTGGTGGACATTGAAATCCCCCACCCAGAGTACATTTTGTGCCCTTGCCATCCTCAGTGCCTCCTCTAAGTGTTGTTCAACATGGAGGAGTACTGATTAATTAGCTGAGGGAGGACAGAATGTGATGATCAGCTGGATGTTTCCTTGCCCTTGTTTAACCTGAAGCTATGAGACAATGTTGAGGGCTCCTAGAGCAATCCCGTCCTGAGTGTATACCACTATGCCACTACCTCTGCTGGCTCTGTGCTGCCGGTGGGACAGGATATATCCTGGGATGGTGATGGTGGTGTCTGGGACATTGTCTATAAGGAAGTATTTGGGTATGAATTTATGGAATATACCACCTCACAGTGCAGTGGATGCAGGGACACTGAATACATTTACAGACAGATGAGAACATTTTAATTAGTGATGGTTTAAATGATTATGGGGAGTGGGCAAGAAAGTAGAGTTGAGGCTGAGATGAGATCAGCCATGATGGTGTTAAATGGTAGAACAGGCTCAAGGGGCTGAATTGCCTCCCCAAGGTCCTCCTCCTCTTTCCATAGAAAGATTATGTAAGTGAGTTGAAGTAAATTACTGGAATAATATCGACCAAGTAGAGATAAACTTGGAGGGAGATGTGATATAATAAGATTCATGTAAATCACGGTGATGTAATTGATCAGATAACTCTGACATCTGTAAGAGAGAAGACATCACTCCCCACCAGGTCTCAGACACTACACTAAAGATCTATATTTGAGAACCTACTGCATACAGATGTGGATAAAGAAGTTTTATACAATAAACAATGAGTTGAAGAACTTTACTTAGAGATAAGGAGCAAAAAGCTTTGGGAACAAACACCCATGGCCTGAAATTCTCCAGACTGGGATCTCAAATTGTGGGTAGCTGTACCAGCTTGATACACAAGATAAAATATTTGTTGCTTAAACCAACACTGATCAAACATTTTGGTCATTTCTCCTGATAGCTCATGTGACTTGGTAAAAAATTTTGATTCATAACATCCCTGTTTGAGGTCTTATAGAAATTCAAGTTGTCTTTGCAGACATTGATTTATTATTTGATGTATGATCGTATTATAGGCACCGGTAACAGAAATTCTCGGTATTACTAAAATAAGGCAGGCAACAAACCAAGCTGTATTATCTAGGTGAAGATTTCTTGGAAAACGATTCACGAACAATCAACATTACAGCTAAGTTTAGTTCGAGGCTCCAGAAACCCATAACTCGATACTTCAAAAGCTGCAATTGGACAATTAATCGGATTGGGTTACTAGCCGCGCTCACTGGGGACATGACGATAGGCAACGTGACAGCTAATCACAGGCTAGGAATTGTTTTCTTTCCTGTAAGTCTGCAAATCGCTGCGGCTCGCTTGGTTTTACCAAGGGACAAATCGGAACGGTTGCTGTTGGAGTGTGTGCATGGCGTGAAGGGGGTGTTCAGGGGAATTCCTGGTGTATTTTGAAGGGAGGAGCAGCGAATCTGTGATGTTTGGATGGCGCTGGGTTGCTGGTATCTGTGTGATTAGGAGGTTCCTCTCCCAAAGCTTCCAATTGGGGCAGTGGAAGAACATTTACTTCTAAAGAGGGTCGGAGGAAGCGTATTGACAATGTTGATATTAAAGCCTTATTTTGATATTGAGGATGACGTTGTTCCTTGGCTTTTGAAGTGCAGACTGACCCCACTGGATGAAAATGGTAAGCTATAATAAACTTGTTTTAATAAAACGGTGAGCTGATGTACAGATTTTTTAAAAAATGTCGTATTTGGTTATTAAATCTTGAGAATATCCCTTTGTATTACTTACGATTGAGTTTAAAGTTTCACTTACTTAAAGATAATTAACATGGAACTGGCATTTAAAACTTTGTTCTGTTTGCAATTCTAAACTCTACTCCGTCGATCGGTACTTGCAAATTGATTCAAATTAGTTCCTGTGTATGTGCGAAAAGTAACACACTAATGTGAGGAGCGGACGGTTAAGCACATTTTTTCTAACATGAAAAACATTGCAATCTAATTTGTAAAATGCATTTTCTTCACTCAATTCAATTTTTAGATTTATCTACGAGGCCCTCGAGGAAGGAGTTACAAGTTGTCAATGTTGAAAAGAATGGTAGTGTCCTGTACACCTGGAAGGTAGTTATTTCTTACGTTAGCAATTCGTTTTGTCTGCTATTTCAAGTTATATATAACTTGGGTTAACTCTTGTTTCTCAGCGTGTATAGATTTTATTCGAACGTAACAAATAACAACGGTCGTAGTGTCACTCGAACCTGCTTTGCCATTTGATGAGATGATGTCTAACACTCAACTGTGGTACCATTTCCCTTTGATTCCTTTATCCCTCAATTTCCTTTGCATCCAAGCAACCATCAATGTCAGCTTGAATATTATTTGACAACTGAATATCCATAGCCTGCATGAGAGAAAACTTTCAAGATTCACTGTCTTCTAACTTTAACAAATTCTCATCTCACTCAGAAACAACTGTGCTGTCATCCTGAGGGTATACCCATTAAGCCTAGATTAACTAGCAAGGGCAGACAGCCTCTTAGCATCTGCTCTGGTAAGGCGTTTCAGAATCTTATATTTTCCAATGAGATCATCTGTCATTCTTCTGAATTTCTGAGTACTTGATCTCCAATAGAAGACAGAGGATGGTAGTAGATGGAAAGTATTCAGCCTGGAGCTCAGTGACCAGTGGCGTTCTGCAGGGATCTGTTCTGGGACCTTTGCTCTTTGTGATCTTTATAAATGACTTGGATGAGGAAGTGGAAGGGTGGGTTAGTAAGTTTGCCGATGACACAAAGGTTGGTGGAGTTGTGGACAGCGTGGAGGGCTGTTGTAGGTTGCAACAGGACATTGACAGGATGTAGAGCTAGGCAAAGAAGTGGCAGAAATAATTCAACCCACAAAAGTGTGAAGCAATTCATTTTGGAAGGTCAAATTTGAATGCAGAATACAGGGTTAATGGCAGGCTTCTTGGCAGTGTGGAGGAACAGAGGGATCTTGGGGTCCATGTCCATAGATCCTTCAAAGTTGCAACCCAAGTTGATAGGGTTGTAAAGAAGGCGTATGGTCTGTTGGCTATCATTGGCAGGGGAATTGAGTTTAAGAGCCGCGAGGTTATGCTGCAGCTCTGTAAAGCTCTGGTTAGACCACACTTGGAATATGGTGTTCAGTTCTGGTCACCTCATTACATGAAGGAGGTGAAAGCTTTAGAGAGGTGCAGAGGAGATTTACCAGGATGCTGCCTCAACTGGAGGGCAGGTCTTGTGAGGAAAGGTTGATGGAGCTAGGGCTTTTCTGTTTGGAGCGAAAGAAGAATGAGAGGTGACTTGATAGATGTGTACAGGATGATGAGAGGCATAAATAGAGTGGATAGCCAGAGACTTTTTCCCAGGGCGGAAATGACAGTTACAAGGGGGCTTAATTTTAAGGTGATTGGAGGAAAGTATAAGGGAGATGGCAGAGGTAGGTTCTTTACAGAGAGTGGTGGGTGCGTGCAGTGCTCTGCCAGTGGTGATAGTGGAGTCAGATACATTAGGGACATTTTAAGTGACTCTTGGATAGGCACATGGATGATAGTAAAATGTAGGGTATGCAGGGTAGTTTGATCTTAGTAGGATAATAGGTCGGCACAACATTGTGGGCCAAAGGGCCTGTACTGTGCTGTACTATGTTCTATGTTCTAGTCAACTTTTATTTTATCCCCTTTCGATGAGCATGTCCTTTCTCGAAGTTCAAAACTATACATCATACTGTCTTGCCAAAGCCCTTTACAATTGGCAATAAAACTTACTTTATATGTATTCCAACCTCTTTGCAATTAAAAACTAACACAACATTTAGAGGCAACTTTTCCCTAGGATGGGAGATTTCAAGATTAAGAGGCATAGTTTTAAGGTGAAAGCAAAGAGATTTAAAATAAAAGACATGGGGTAAATCTTTTACACTGAGGGTGGTTTGGGTGTGGAATGAACTTCCTCTTGAAGTGGTGGATGTGGGCACAGTTACAGTGTTTAAAAGACACTTAGATAAATACATGAATAGGAAAGATTTGGAGGGATATGGGCCAGGAGCGGGCAAGTGGGACTAGTTTAGTTTGGGATTATGTTTGGCATGGACTGGTTGGACTGAAGGGTCTATTTCCGTGCCGTATGAATCTATTTATGTTTATGACGATAACAGCATATTACCTTTTTCTGTGGTCTCATTTCTACAAGGGTATCCAAATTCCTCTGAATATCTATATTTAATAGCTCCTCACCAATTGAAAAATGTTCTGATTTCTGTTACTCACACCAAAGTAAATACTTCATATTTCCGTATATTATCCTTCATTGGCACCATTTTTGCTAATTTGCTTAGCCTGGCAATATATTTTTGCAGAGTCTTTGCATCATCATCATTGCTGTCTTTCCCACCTCGTCTTGTATCAACAACAAATTTGGGTACATTATATTGTGTACATTTAATAAATTCATTACTACCGGTTGTAAATTGCTGATTCCCCAGAACTGATTCTTGTGGCACCCAGTGAGTAACAGTTGCAACCTGAAAATGATCCCTTTATTCCTACTATCTTTTAAAACAGATTTCTATATTTACGTTACCTCCAATCCCATCTTGTGCAATAACTTTCTGTGTGACACATTAGCAAATGTCTTTTGAAAATTCCAGTATACTAAATCTATTGTTCCTTTTTACTCCAATAGCTGAATCCTCATAAACTCTTATCAATTTGTCAAATGTGAGTTTGCTTTCATAATGCTGTGTGTTGAACTTTATCTGAAAACACTTTTGATTTGATTTATACACCCACTATGTGAAGGCTGAACATTTTGCATTGCCTTTGTTTTAAAGTCCTGTCATATTTTGGTTAAGACTGTCACCCAACAGTAAAGCTGCTAGTAATGGGGATATAAAGTACTCTCAGCAGTGCTTCTTGACCTTTTGTTATTTATTATTGTCACTCATGCTGATTCTACTTCCTGCACTTCCACCTCCTCCCTTTATCCTATCTTACTGCAATATTGATTTGACAAGGATAAAAATAACAGAAATTAAATAAACCCAACACTGATTGTGTTTACTTCTGTTTTGATAAGGGGGAGTAAAGGTTTGCTTCATATTTTTAAATTCCTGATTGGTCTCCTAAGGCATGGCTACTAGTAAAGCTGGAGGAAATTTATGATGTGTAGGTACTCAGTTCAGGTCTGTGATAAATTTGGCTTGTATGTAGATACAGTCTAGGACAGATTAGAGGCTTGGGAGTCAATTGGTCTTTGATGGTAGCATAGACCATGTGACAATGAACTAGCAGCCCAATTCGATAGAAAATTAAATTGAATAGGATGCCAAAATCAGCTGTCACTTCACTTTCTTATGTTCTGTGCTGCTGTTTCTCCTCTCTCTTGCCCTGTCAGTCAAATGCAAAAAATTTAGAATGTTTTAATTTTCCAACGAAAAATATTCAATAAGAAAGAACGTAAGACTATGCAATGTTCACAATTGCTGGATGTTTTAAGTCTTTTTTTATTCACTCATGGGACATGGACAATACTGGCTGGCCAGAATTTATTGCCCATCTCTAGTTTCAGTTTGGAGACACAGCCGTCCCTGCATAAAGCCATGCTGCCTGTCACTAAGAATTTAATATTTTCACAAAAGTGAGTAAATCCTATCCCTAAGATTTTTTCCAATTATTGCCCTACTGCTGATGTAAGGCTCACTGATCTGTAATGTTTTGAATTATCCCTGTTGCCCTTCTTAAACAAAGGAATAATGTTGGTTATTCTCCAAACCTCTGGGACCTCAATTTTGACTAAAGAGGATACAAAGATTTCATACAAAACAGCAGCAATTTTCTCACCTGACACTGTCAGCATTTTGAGTCAGATCCTGTCAGGCCCTGGGGACTTGGTGACCTTAATGCTTTCTAAAAACCCAAAACATTTTTTTTTAATAATGACATGCCCCAAAATATCAACATACCCCTATCAGAACTCACCATCCACCATGTGCCCATTTGTGAATACCGATGCAAAGTATTCATTACGGTCTTTGCCCACATCCTCCAGCATCATGATTAAATTCCCTCCTTTGTCCTTAAGTGAACTTCACTTTCCCTAGCTACCCTGTAGCTCCTTTTATATATGCATAAAACACCTTGGGATTTTCTTGAATTCTGTTCGCCAAATAATTTCTTGAGCCATTTTAGCCCTTCAAATTCCTTGTTTGAGTTCTTTCCTGCTATCTTTGTATTTTGCAAGAGTTCTGTCTGACTTTCGTTTCCTAAATCTTTCATATGCTTCCTTTTTCTTTTTGACTAAGCTCATAGCTTCTCTTGTCATCCAAGATTCCCAAATGTTGCCATCTTCATCCTTCATTTTCATAGGAATATGCTGGTCCTGAATTCTAAACAACTGGCCTTTAAAAGATTCTTACATGCCAGATGTGGATATAGCCTCAAACAGCTGCCTCCAGTTTATATTCCCCAGTTTCTGCCTAATATTGTGCTAGGCAGCCTTCCTCTAATTTAATACTTTCACCTGAGAGCTGTGCTTATCCTTTCCTTAAGTAACTTTAAAATTTACAAAATTATGGTCACTATTCCTGAAATACACTACCACTGAAACTTTGATCATCTGGCTGGACTCATTTCCCCCATAGTAAAGCCCCTTCCCTGGCTGGACTGTTTTCATATTGTTTCAAAAAAATAATCTTGAAGACACCTAATAAGTTCTCCGCACAATTTTAAGTTGTAGTATTTATCACATTCTGAGTGTTTGTATGAAATTGCTACCAAAAATTTAGAATTAAATGTTATACAAAATAACCTTAGTGGAGAAGAGATGCAGTGCCATGGTCTTTAACATTGTGTTAGGTGTTCTGCTATGCATCACCGGACTTGAACAATGTGTAAAAAGTTTTAATCTTCATTTCTTCAAAAATAAAATGTTGAGACTGTCACTGTTTTTCATTATTTTCTCATTTTTGGTTTGGCACTGTGAGCTGAAGTTGAGATTCAGATCTTGAGTTTTGGAAAGGAGGAGAGATCAAATAAATTTAAACCAAAAGAACATTAAAAAAATTTTCTGATGAAGGGTTTAGGCCCGAAACGTCAAGTTTTCCTGCTCCTATGATGCTGCTTGACCTGCTGTGTTCATCCAGCTCCATGCTTGTTATCTCGGACTCTCCAGCATCTGCAGTACCTTTTATCTCTTAAAAAAATTGATGTTTTCTTATAGAAACTGGACTGGAAGGATAATTTGAAGGTTGATTATTGACCAAAAAACACTGCACATGTTTCATCACTGAAGTGTCTTTGGCTCAGGACTGGCAGCTGGTTGCATGTTGAATGGGTCATTCACAAGTGGAATGGTGCTGGCCATCCCTAGTTGCCCTTTGTAAAGTGGTGAGCTGCCTTGAACCGCAGCCCATGTTCTGTAGATAGATCCATAATACTGTTTGAGAGGGAATTGCTTGGAGGGTGATTTCTAGGTGTGGTGTTTTGAGTTTTACTCACTAGTTTTTCTTATCCTAGTTAAAGAATTGTTGAAGATTTTGAGGAAAGAACCCCAATTTGTAAGACATTAGTAAAAGTCTCCAGTGCTCTGTGGAAGTTGTTTGCATGAATCAGTGACTTCAGAATTCAGACAAAATACCATCCTGTGTGCCTGGAATGCAAAACATTGTTCAAGGTTTCTGAAGGCATGGTACCCATTCGGTAGCTATGACCTGGAAAATGACAATTCTTGATTTTTCTTTTAGTTTATTCCTTAACTGTCTGTCTGTCTTTGAGTGGGGCTGGTGTTTCAGGAAGATTGGGCTTAAATCATTGACATTAAGTACATTGCCTTATTGTTTATCTATTTTCTGCTAAAGTGATGTTTTCTTAATAATTTTTCAAATTAAGAATAAACTTTGTGTTTGAGATCTATTATTTGTAAGGTCTGGCTAGGAACAACTGAGCAACTCTGAATGTTTTAATTTTATTGTGTTGTGAATCCGGGTATAGGGAGCCTGATTTGCTTTGGCCTGCTGTCCCCATTGTCATAACATAATACCCAAAAGCAGCTGCTACAATAACAGATTAAAAAGTAACACAACCTGAATAATATAAATATGAATACAATGCTTTTTTGACCATGCATTACTCTAAGAAGAAAACTTCAACTTCTAGAAATCTTATGTATTGAGATTCACTGACAATACAAGATTACTCACGAATGTTGCAGAAAAATCTAAGTAGGTACAAGCGAATGAATCAGAATTAATGAAACAGTGGAAACTACTGAGTTGATAAGCCCACAGAACAAGGTATTAGCAAATTATGAAGGTGAAAGCAGTGATCATCAATTATTTAATACGGTAGAAAGGCACTGACTTTTCGAATAGTCAACTGAACAGCAGTGAGTTAGATAGGGCTGTAGGCATTTGATAAAATCTCCAACCAGAAGAGACAAGATGGCCCATCTCAACCACATCCGGAGGTCCCTAATATCCCAGATGACAGTCTTCAGTCAATTTGATTCTCTTCTCTTCACGTGATACCTGATGCCTTTGGCTAGATATGCTAGGTAAGGCTGTGAGCTCCTCCAACATTCTGGCAATAGTATAGAAGACTTGCGCCTCAGTGCAGCTACAACACTGGCATATGGAAAATTGCCCAAGTATGTCCAATACACGTAAACCAGGATAAATCCAAATTGGCCAACTACTGTCTCAGAAGTCTATTATGGATCGTATGTGAAGTTATGGAAGGAGTGATCAACAGTATTATCAAACAGCACTTGCAAAGGAACACCTGCTCACTGACAATCAGTTTGGGTTCTGCCAGGTCCACCCAGCTCCTGTCCTCAGTAGATCCTTGGTTCAAACATGGATAAGAGCTGAATCTTGGAGGTGAGAGTGATGGTCTTTGACATCAAGGCAAGTATGGCAAAATTAGACTCCGTGAGAATCCAGGGGAAAACTCTGTTGATTAGAGTGATACCTAGCACAAAGGAAGATGGTTGTAGTTGTTGGAGCTCAGTCATCTTAGCTCTCAGGGCATCTCTGCAGGAATTCCTCAAGGTAGATATTTTCTAAACTCCTTGGTCAGAGATATTATGACGCACCTCTGGAGCAGGTGGGACTTGAATCCAGGCTGCCAGATTTAGAGTTAAAATTCTTTGGGTACTGTCCTAAGCTCAACCGTTTTCCAGTTCCTCATCAATGACCTTTGCACTTCTTAAAGTTAGATAGAAGTACTTATTGATGGTTTCACAATGTTTAACAACAGTTGTGACTCGTCAGAAAGTGAAGGAGTCAATGTCCAATTGCAGCAAGACCTAAACAATGTCTACTTGAGCTAACAAGTGGCAAGTAACATACATCCCACACAAGTGCCAGACCAGGACTATTTGCAACAAGAGTGAATCTGACCAACCACCCCTTTGACATTCAATGGCATACCATCATTGAATCCCACACTATCAATATCCTGGGGGTCACCATTGACCAGAAGCTGAGCCGAACCAGCCATACCAGTACAGTGGCGACAAGAGTGGGTCAGTGGCTAGGATTCCTGCAATAGGCAACTCGCTTCCTGATTTCCCCAAAGCCTGTGCACCACCTACAAGCTAGAGGTCCACCTGCCTGGATTTGTGCAGCTTCAATAACAACGTCCAGGACAAAGCAACCTGTTTGATTGGCACAATATTCATTCCCTTTTCCACCATTGCTCAAAAGCAGCAGCGTGTACCATCTGGAAGATACTCTGCAGAAATTCACTGAGGCTGTTTAGACAATACCATCCAAACGTGACCATCTAGTAGAAGAACAAGGGTACCAGCTACATGGGAACACCCCTACCTGCACCTTCCTTGTCAAGGCATACAGTCCTGATTTGGAAATATATTGCTGGGTGAGAATCCTCGAAACCCCCTCCCCAGCAGCCTTGTAGGTATACCTACACCAAACAGACTGCAGCTGTGCAAGAAGGCAGCTCATCATCAGCACCTTAAGGGCACTTAGGGTTGAACAATAAATCCATCCGCTCCACATGCACAGTCCCTATAAAACAGTTAATATCATATTGGCTTTTTGTTTCTAGCATCGTTTTCGTTAATATATCAGCCATCGTGAAGGGCAGATAGGAGGAAAATCTTTTGAGGAGAAGGGAGGCTGTGATTAAGTGTGGATAGGGATTTGGGTTGGGTATGGAGATTTGAAGTTAGATGTTCAACTGAAGTTCTGGGGTCATGATGTCAGTACATGAAGCAAAGCAGGGCAAACAAGATATTGATAAGACTGGCTAATATCTAGCAATGTACTTTCTGAAGTGATAGTTAAATTGTAGTGTTTTGCTGCATAATATGCAATGCATTTGTTGCTGCGTGTGGTATATTTAAATAATTTTTCATGTCCAGGGATTTCATACTTAATTATCTTTGCTAGTTCTGAAATTAATCAAAATAAAATTATGACCAGGCTAAAAGTTTTCTTTTCAAAATACAGCTTCATACATAGTGTCTCTTGAAAATTATGATGTGATGCGGAAGTAGAAAATTTGTTTTTGTGTTAAAGGGTATGAAGGGAACCACTTGTATTGGCGCATATGATCCTCACAACAAGCAAAACAAGGTAACAATTTATGCTTTCAGTATCCTAGATTGAGCAGAATGTGGAAGCTTTGCTGTTTTTGTTTTGCCTTTTTAATGTTGCAGTTCATTATATTCCAGCTGCTATATGTTTTTGACAAGGAAGTACCTGTGATTAGTTGCTCTGTCAACATGGAAAAAACATTGTTGGGTAAGTGGGACAAACCTCTGCTCTTGTAATGATGCCTTTTTATTTCTGATTTTATGTCATGCTCATTTCAGAATTATAATCAAACACATTAAGACTAAAGCCTACATTGTTTGTTTGAATTTAAGTTTCTTCACCATTCATAAATGAAATTGCCTATTCTAAGAAAGATTTTGATTCTCTCTCTCTTTGCTAGCTGTAAGTTTTCTACAGTTTACACGAAGAGATTTACCATACGAAACATTAAGACCAGGTATTATTTTAAGCATTTTGTTATGTGTAATTACCAAAATAAACATTGCGAAAACTTTGAAATAAACTGGTCAACTCAATTTATTTTTCAACTGATAACCATTGTACAGTAATAGTAGATCAAGGACTGGGTTTTCTTGGAGAGATGGGAATGTCAAGCCAGAAGACTTTGTAACCTGGCAGATCTGTCTCCTTTAAAAGGTCCCTTGACCACAATGTGCTCACTCCAGGATGTGGAGATGGGATGGAGTTGAGCCCAGTGTTACGGAGGCATGGGATTGCAAAGCAGGGTTGGTTGTAAGGCCATCCTCAGTTCTCTGGTACTTTGGCTCAACTTTATGCATTTAGCTCTTAGCCCTTGCTTCTCATACCCCGACTACACTCTGTTCCCTATACTTACAATGTTTTCTCCACAATCATTCATCATGTATGAGCAGATCTCAGGAGTCATACCTTTTGAAATGAAGAAGAAAAATAATTTGACGTCAGTCAACCTAATACAGCTTCCACTCAAATATGCTTCACACTGAAAAATAAACTCGTTTGTAAAACCCATTTAAAATTTAAATCCCCCTCAAGTAGTCCATCAGCTGTAAAAACAGACAAAAATCCATTTTACTTACCGGATCAGAAACACATCATGCTTTAAATTGTCAAACAAAATGTAAACTTAACTCCTGTTGAGAAAAGTTCTGAAACTTTTGAAAGTCAACTGCCATTCCTAATAAACTCCATTATAATAAACCTTGGGGAAATTTAAACAATGGAGTCTGTTGAAACTGTAAAAAGAATTGATTAATGATGTTTTCTAAGCTGCATCAAATGGCCTGTCTATCCAATGCAGTACAGCAGGAGGTGTCTTATTTTAAACTCAAATTGAAAGCCGCAGGCTCTCCTCTTCCCAACCCCCAATATTAAAGGGCTGAGGATTTAACTAATTTCAAGCATGAAAATTAAATATATCCTTCAGAAGCTTTTGCACCTTCTCCATAAAGTTATGGTTGCTACATTGCTGCTTGAGTCTGCTGCAATGCAAAAATTGGGTGTTACTATGCAAAGCAGTCACATCAAATACCTTTGCTGAGTTCTGGTTTATTGGTCCTCCTTCCTGTGACAGAAATGGGATCTACTAAAATGGAGGCTGGCTTGGGTTCTATCTGCCATTTCTAACCATCTCCGAAGTTGTCCAGATCTGGTGAGAATCGAGTGCAAGTTTGAAGGACATAATTTTGTTTGTGAATATTTACTTTTAATCGGTTCTTTTGAGTTGAAAGTAGGAGGCATGACTATTCCTGTGTAGATGCAGTTTCAATCAATTTTGTGGTATTGTTTCCCAGTTCATTTGAACCTTTTAAAGGTATTCCTCTTGCTCAGATGATGTATAGTGAGAGAATGCTCCATCATTAATAGCCCAAAAATGGTGATTGGTTGGCCCAAGATATATTTGACTCTTGAAGGTATTGTGAACTCACTGCCATTCAAGACCATGTCATTGTAGATTGGTTAGAATTGATGGATGTGGTTTATTTCGGTCTTAGTATTTCATCTGTGATTTCACAAGGGGTTTATATTGTTCAAATAATTGGCCACCGTGCTGAATGACCACCTCCAACACAATTCTTTCATATATTGGTATATACAGGTATATTTAAATGATAGTGAAACCATTTGTACGTCAAATATGTTGCTGATGAAATATTAAAGTATTTGAATGATAATTATGGAGTAAAATTATGGAAGTATGAGCATTAAAATTTTGTTAGAACTATCAGGATTTTCAACAAGCATGCGAAAGAAGGTTTAAACATCACTGGTGATTAAAAATGGAGATTTTCATTTGATGCACCCATGCTGGACATGTTGGACGATTTTTCTTTGGTGAAAGAATGTCCCTTAGTATGGTCCATTCATGAAACATTGACTATCTTTAAAATATTAGACACTTACAGCCAAAAGGATAGGGTAAGAAGGCATAGAACATGAAGGTATAAGTACAGAAATGTCATTGTGTGCACCGTATATTGAAGAATAGTGACAGATTATCATAGTTAACTATGGTCCATTTTGCAAGATGATTTCAGCAGGGGATATAGGAAAGGTTGTTTTGGGATTTGCAAGCTCTCGAGATGGAGGAGGAAGTGGGATTCTTAACGTGGTTGGTAGAGCTGATAGTTTAACTTTGGGGCGTTCAGTGGCCTGAATTGGTGTCAGGGTGGATCACAGTATTCAAACTATTTCATAGCCAGTAAAGGAGTACAATGTAGAAACACATCTGTTTCTGTCTATGTGAACAATGGGTTGTGACAGAAGAACCAGTGTTAGAGAAATACTTATCTGCATGGTGAATGCCAGGAGATGCGGAGGTTGCTCATTTTAAGGCTTGAATTTTCTGTAGACATTACCAGTAGACAATTGAATAGGATTAACAGTATCTTCATAAACTGGTTTCTTGCTCAGGTTGTCCTGTTTTCGGGTTGTCTGAAAATATATGAAGCAGATTGGTGGCTACTTTTTTCTTGTCCAGTTGTCCAGGCTAGCAACCGTTAGAAAGTTGTTAGCTCTGTCTGCAGAGTTGTGAAGAGTATAGTGAGTATTCTGAGCTGACAGTACTTAGACTGCTTATTGACATGCAATGGTTCATTTGATACGTGATACAAAAATGCAACGAATTAGGCCGTCAACTTTTTGCAATTTGCATTCGCTATTCTTATTTGTACCAGTAAACTTTATTTTGTTCAAGACTCGTAGTTTTATAAATAATATTTAATATCGAACTCTGAAGTGGGCCCTTTGACAAGAATTATTGCATGTATTTATGTATACTTTAGTTGAAATCCCACACTCGAGGGCAAACTTCAAACTTCACATAGGTGTCACAAGTAAGGTCCCTCTGATTATAATGAGATTTTTAAAAAAGTTTCCATGGCCATATTAGGTAAACTGCAACTCTGCTCAGAAAGGAATTTTGAGATTTAGTGAATCTATTGTTTCTAGACTTATTTGCTGTCGTGAAACTCTCCATAAGTAGGGATAAAAGTTAGAATCAAATGGTAGTCTTCGTTTCAAAATTCTGATTAGTGGAGAATGAAACATTGGAGGATTGAGAAAGTTGCTCAAGTTGTTGCTGTTCTTGAGCAGTGAGGCATGGAAGTTTCTAGTTCAGATGTGTGTATGATGTTGGAAGATCAAAGAAAATGTTTTGTGCAATGCTTAATTGAAAGAATGTCCGAAGTATTCCTTTTCATGTTGATGCATTTGATTTTTAAGGTGAATTAAACTGTAATGAATCAATGTTAGATAAATGCCTTTGTAGAAAACGAGTTACATATTTTAAATTGTGGGGCACATTGCAATGAAATTAGCATTTTCTCACTCTTTTCTTCCTTTGAATTTTGTTGCAGTATCCAGGTGTTTAACCTTATTGCTTGAAATTCATCCAGTAAATAGTGCAAAAGTCTTAAAAGCCGTTGACTCCCATGTGAGAGTTCAGGTATTTATCACTGCTCCATTAATTTTATTTTTATTAAGTTTTAAAAAAGAATATTATGACTGCTTTTCAAATACTTGGAAGTTTACTTGTCTTGTGGTTTTCTTTTAAATATTCCTTGCTGTTATGTGTTTGGGTCACGAAAAGTGGATCTGCATCTACAAATCTCAGGAATACTTTGAGTCCACTAATTTGGCCAAAAGTGAATCACAGAACTAAAAACTGTTGGAAGAGCCATAATGTGGCTTGGAGAGTTAGTTACTGAACAGCATTGGCAGTGACTGATGAGCAAGTGATTTTTCTTTGAAGTTATTCATGGCTTAGAACAAGGGGGACAAAGTAGTTTTACTTGAAAATTAAGTGTTAAATAGAACATAACAAATGGTAAAGTATTTACATTGAAAAGTAGTAATAAAATTTAGAATAAAAAGAACTTTATGATGAAATCTCTCAGCTTCTTTGACTTGGTTGGAGTAATAGTAATTCAAGTGGTAAACAACTTTTGACACCTTTTACATTTGACTAATAAGAAATGTATAAATTTGTAGGTTTACTTTCTTCAATGAAATGTAATAACAGGTTTTCAATACTTTTTCTAGTCTCTGATTTGTTAGTGAGAAAGAACATCTGATGGAGTGGTGTGAAGTGTAGCAATTGTTAATGCTGTTATTAATTCTGGTTTCAGACTCTGAAATCAAGGTTTGAGGAAACTTCTAGGACCAGTCAGGAATAGAAATATCCCTTCATGGGCTGGGATAAAACAGAGTATGTTGTTAGCGAAAGATTGCCATTTCACAGCCTGTGGTGGAATCAACATTCGTATGACAGCTATCATAAATTGTAGCTTTGTGCCTTGAACATTTTAACATTGGTATCTAGTAAAGATAACTTGAAAAGGCAGTTGATTGGTATGTGGTGCATGTATTGGCAGAGATCACATGAGGGATGGCTGAAGACAAAGCAGCACGATCTAGTTATGTCATATTAGACATTAGGGCTTGGAGTATATTTCAGGACAAGCCTGCTGTACTTTCATTCTGCCAGAATGACAGTAAATGAACACTATCAGATGGAAAAAGATGACAAGTGCCAAAGAAATTCTGGCAAAATACATTTAAGGAGGATCTTCTAGTGTGGGTAACCATCCTAGAGTGCTGCTCAGGACTATAAAAACCAAGTCTACATAATCTGGCCCTTGCAGCACTTAATTGGTTAAGTGCTAAGATTGTTCCAGGGACAAAATTTTCAGTGGCTTGGAAATTAGGTCACAATTTATGTTGAGGGTAGTTGGAAAGTAAACTAACCTATCATTGCACATCACTTTCTGCAGACTGCTTTCTTTTTAAAACCAAAGACTTGTCCAGGCCTCCAGTAAAAGTAACATGCATGACATTGCAAAATTCAAACTTGGAACCAAGGCAAATGTCTGCAAACCATGCATATGTTTAATCACTTTTCTTAGAAAGGTTTAATTACAAAAGTGACATGAGTTATTGGTGCAAATTATCTGACTTGGTTTGTTAGTAGAAAACCTGTTTCGTGTGAAATTGCTGAAAAGAGATTAGGATTTCTTTTAAGCATGTCCTTACTTCATATAAATATGTAATCCCCATCTGACTTTAGGGAGGTGTTTGAATTCTTTTAGTTTCCAGAGAGAGACTACAGGCTGTGTGATCCCAGTTCCCTAAAGCTAGCAGTGCCATTTTTAGTATCTTTTGTTGTATGGGTAGGGGTTGCTTGCAATCTCCAGTAGGCAGGCCTAACAAGCACAGGCCTGTCTTACATTCTGTGGTTTGTCTTCCTGGAACGGTTGATCGTAGGAACATAATCAAAATATGTTTCATAAATATGACAAATATACAGCTAGAAAAGATTAGCAGGTCTGGCAGCATCTGTAAAGAGAGAAACTGAGTAAATGTTTTGAATCCATTTTGACTTTTTCAGAAGAGTTTTCAGTTCACATGTTTTATAAATGTGCATTTCTGGACACAGTCCTTCAATTGTTACTTTGCTTTGAGCAAACTGTGCAAAAGCCAGCTGAATGTGGTAGATATGCTTCAATTTCTCATTGTTTTTCACTTTTTTCTTCCTTATCAGTTTTATTTGTTCTTTAGCTGGGTGGGAAACATGGCATAGAAGATAGAGATGTATTTCTGTGCATTTGTTAGGAAGTGTCATGCAATCACAGGAAAATTGCAATGTTTTTGAACGTGACCAGATCTTGTTTAATTTGAGGTTGAATACATAATGTTGAGTTAGATAAAGTTTTAACTACTAGTTATTGGAAGGAAGGGCTACTGGAAGTTTATTAAAGAATTAGCTTGACTTATGCCAAGCTCAGAATCCACTTTGTGGTTACTTTATCTGTCAGCTGCTTTGGTCAATGTTGGACTTTTTTGTTCCCAACCACTTGTTCTGCTTGGGAACCCTGCAGCCTAATGGTATCAATGTGGACTTCACAAGCTTCAAAATCTCTCCTCCCCCTGCCAAAATCCCAAAACCAGCCCAGCTCATCCCCGCCTCCCTAACCTGTCCTTCCTCCTCCCTATCCCCTCCTCCCACCTCAAGCCCCACCCCCAGCTCCTACCAACGAGCCTCATCCCGCGCCCTTGACCTGTCCGTCCTCCCTGGACTGACCTATCCCCTCCCTAACTCTCCCCCTACACTCTCCTTTACTGGCTCTATCCCCACCTCTTTGACCTGTCTGTCTCCTCTCCACCTATCTTCTCCTCTATCCATCTTCTATCCGCCTCCCCCCCTCCCTATTTATTT
>JAHRHZ010000045.1:22576524-22589593 GCA_024137785.1 Ginglymostoma cirratum | reverse complement strand
CACCACCTCTTTGACCTGTCTGTCTCCTCTCCACCTATCTTCTCCTCTATCCATCTTCTATCCGCCTCCCCCCCTCCCTATTTATTTCAGAACTCCCTTCCCCTCCCCCATTTCTGAAGAATGGTCGAGGCTCGAAAAGTCAGCTTTTCTGCCCCTCTGATGCTGCTTGACCTGCTGTGTTCATCCAGCTCTATACCATGTTATAACAAAATAGCCTGATTCCTGTTGGATTCACAATATATTGTTCTAGGAAACTGTCCCAAATACACTCTCTATGAATTCCTCCTCATGGTTACCTCTGCCAATTTGACTGTCCCAATGGGATCTTCAAAGGTTTAATTTTACTGTGTTATGAATACAGAGGTAGAAAGGTTGATTGTGGCTTCGTTGTCGTTCTCCGTGTTGTAACATATTCATTTTTCAAAAGCTGCTGTAAATGCTGCCATATCCTTTTGCTTTATGAGTGTACGTTTCCCCCTCCCAAACCTTATTTCCCTCCAATTAGTTTAAAGGACTCTCTACAGGCCTAGTTAATCAATTGTTCAAGTGAAGCCTGTCAAACCAGAAGAGATCCTTTCTACCCCAGTATAAGGGGCTTTTGTGGTGCAGTGGTAATGTCCCTACCTGAGCCAGGAGGCCTGGCTTTGTCCCATCTGTTCCAAAAATGTACGATAACATCTCTGAACAGTTTGATTAGAAAATATCTATCCCAGTACTGATGCTGGTGCCCAATGAATGTTTGTTTTATTGGGGTCTCCAGGTTGGGATTGCTGGGCAAGTAATTTTGTGTCCTGTTTCAGCACCTGGCTCTCATTATAGCTACGTCAGTTAAGATTATACTTTTTTTTATATCTGCCAACTCTTTCAGTGCCATGTTGGCATTAACCACAGAAGATGCATTGTTCCTCCCAACGGGATTTGACAAGCCAAGATGATATCGCTTCCATTCAGAGGACAGATTGCTATCTGGGTCACGAAAGCTGGGCAAATTACACAGCAGGGAGAATTCAGCACTAACATTGCAAAACAAGATTTTTTTTAGATAGAATCAATCATTTGTGTAAAAGTTGAAAGACAAGGTAGCTTTATTCTGTGCTACTGAATTAAACCTGATTGGTTTATTATCTGTTTTGTTGAAGGCTTGATTTTGTTGTCTAGTTTTGCAATATGATAGCTTGTCATCAGGTGTTCACCTTGCTTTTGGCGAACTATACTTGTTTTAGCATTCTTCTATTTCTGTCTGAGTATGATTTGATTAATAAAGAAGGTTCCTTTAACTCTGGTACGGTTTCAATGTGCAAAACATCATTATAGCCACCTTTACCCCTCTTCTCCATGTCACCTGTTGAGATGAAGCCATTAACATTTAAAATGTGATTACACCTCGTGTTACCAACACATGCAGTCAGGGTCAGCTGTGAGATCTGCTTGGAAGTAAGTGTGGCAAGTTGTGGGAGATAAAAACGAGTAGAGACAAGTCAGTCCAAAATTCTATTGCCTTTTGTATAAAATTCGTGTAATTCCAATATAGGGGTCTGGATTTTAAAAAAATCATTCTCTGAGTGTGCCACTGGCAGATCAGGATTCGTTGTCCATTCTGAATTGCCCTCAAAGATATCTTGGAACAGCTGGTATTCTGCTATTGGTACAGCCTTGGTGAGGTTAGGGAGGAAGTTCCTGGATTTTGATTCAGTGAAGGAATGGCAGTAATTTTTTTCTTGATGTAAGTCGGGTGTACAAGGGTCATATGTTCTACATGGTGTGTCCTACTGGTCTGGTGTGTGGGTGAAGGGTTGGCATGCTTTCTGCTTTTGTGTGCGAGTTTGTTTCTCAACGCCAACTTACATTGCTGTCTGACAGCAATGCGATAAGAGAGGCAAATATGTTGGTCTCTGGCCGTTAGTCCCTGTCTCTCTGTTGGCAAGTACTCAGCTGTACCTCCTTGTGGTAATACCCCAGGACACAGATTTAACAGAATGTGGAAGAGGTTTAGCATCCAGATATGTCATGTGCAAATTCCCAAATAGAGACACTGGCGCTCATTAAGTACATTCTCTGCTCTGGACGAATAGTTCCACTGCCTTGCTGACATCTTGAGATTAGGCTGAGGGAAGAAACGCTGACAGATTTTGGAGTGGAGCCCAGAGACACACTTGACGTTCAAATATATCACCATTTTGACAGCATCTGTAACCAAGCAGGTATGATAGGATAATGAGGGCAAAAACTGCTGATGTTTGTACCCAAATTGGATCTTATTTAAACTTGTTTTCCTTTTTATTAAAAAAGCGGCACCTTTACTTGATTGATTTTTGTTAAATAAAGAGGTGGTTGATCACACTGGCTTTAAAAATCCAAATGTGTCTGAAACATTACTTTGCACACTTGAAAACGATATCATGCTTGATTTACCTTTGTCTCAAGTAACAGAAAGCTTGCAGTTGTCAGACCTGGTTACCTGTGGGCGACATTGGGTGGCCAGTTTGACATAGATGTTGAATGACTAGTGTTACCGAGGTAGTTGTGGTGGAATAACATGGTCATATGGGTCATTGTTAATGTCAAATAACTCATGGTGATAGTTTGAGTTGGGAGTGTGTGCAGGGGAGCACTCGGTACTTGTGTTGAAATTCTTTGCCCTCTCCAGGGAAAGCTGGTATACTTTCTGGCAAGATTATTGTGTTCCCGTGGCCTCTGGAATTGGTTGCTGTGGTGAAGGAGCATCTTGTATGCTCCATTTATAGATGGTTTTCAGGAGCTGTTGGCTAGTGCCTGCTGAGTTGAGTGAATTTTGGCGCTAATGCTCAGCTGTTCATATGCAAAGCTTCTTTTCTGGGTCATTGCTACAATAATCAGGTTAACAGACAGAGTTAGTATTTTAATGAGTGCTCCTGCTGACACCACCAAGAATTATTCCAGAAACTGGCAGATTAGCTGAGGTTGTACTTTTCCACCCAGTTTGTATGAATAGGGCATTGAACAATTGCTGTAGTGACCTTTCTGCTGTTTGTTGTCCTGGTGCTGCCTATAGCAGGCTCTTTATGCTGGTGGCTGCAAATTTCTAGGTCAGTGGGTTTGAGTGCTGCAAATGGATCTTTTCGACATAGAGAGGGAAAAACACAAATAGCTCTTTGGTCTGCATTTTTAATGGCAGAACTTGAAAATGACTTTTTTAGTATATTTTCTCTTTGCTCATGAAAGCACTGAGTCACATTTGTACTACATTTCCTGGGTACCAGCCATCTTTGCTTTTCTCAAGTGGGCTGACATTTTCACTGAATAAATCTAATCTATTCCTTATTCATCCCATTTCTCTCTTTTTTTTTAAACCATTCTTCCCACTGGTCTAGGGTCACTGAGGCCATTTATTGTGCCCCAAAGTGATGTTCTAATTGAGATTTTGGCAATCTCTGAGGAACTGGGAACAAAACCATCTGATCTCAGTTACTTCATTCCACAGCATGTGATGTATTAACTGAGTAGAAGCAGGTGTTATTGACTGTGAGGTGTGCACTCTGTTTGAGTGATGTAGCTGACATGGTTCAATAGCTGACAGTATGTGCAAGCTGAGAGGAGTGAGGGTAGCCGTACTAAGTCGGTAACAGTAAGGTAAAGCTCTGACTTTATCTCTGATCTTGACCACTTATGTGAGGTCATTGAGAGTCTTCTGACACTACATCCAGGTCATCACGATGCCAGGAGGTCTCTGCTCCAATTTCAGAGTTTTTCTGATGGGCATCTTGGCTGCTGGTATTCTCTCCTTGACCAGAGGCCTCTAGTGCAAGATTGAAAAATCTTGGCGCTCATTCTGTTTCATGGTACCCTTTTGCTTTGTTTTTCCAGGTCAGGAACATAAAAAATAAAAGCAGGAGTAAACCATTCAATGAATTCCTAGCTGATCTTTTGTTTTAACTCTGTTTTCGCACACTATCCCCTTGTCTTTTGATTTTTTTTCATATATGGAAGTCCATTGATCTCAGTCTTGATCATACTCCATGACTGGGCATTGACGGACCTCTAGGGTAGTGAATTTCAAAGATTTTCCAGCCTCTGATGAAGAAATTACTCCACATCTCAGTCCCAAATGGTTTCCCGTTTAACCTGAGAGTTTTGTCTTCTGTTTCTAGACGCAGCCCTGCATGCTGGGTGCTGTATAGTTGTACATTAACTTTCCAAAACATGGTCAAATAACAACAATGTGCTTCCTAGTCAAGAGATGTGGGCTGTCTTTAGGAAGCTTCAGTTGGTTCTAACCAATTGCAGGTTTAGACCCCACGCCCCCACCCCCTCCCTGGACTGAGTTGTGTAGTTATTTCATAGGAAGGTATGTGCTAGCTGGACTGGACAATGACAATAATGAGAAATCAATACAACATTGTGAATCAAAAGCAGTGGCTAGCATCATGATTTCCACATTCATCTTTGACGGTTAGCAAATTTCACAGCTTTGTGACGTGAGTGCAAAAATGTTATCTTTTCTAATTACGTCCAAAAAAGAGTGCTGTCGCAGTGCTTAAAGTTTTGGCCCCTTTTCCATTGATCCGATGTTTATTAATATAGTAGGATTAGACTTTCAACCTCTGGACCCCAGGAAAAGCTTCCTATAGCTAAGTATAGACTCATATAATTAATAAACAATTTGTAGTTTGTCAAGCACTTTAAGATCTCAGATGCAATTATGCATTTGCTTTACAAGTAAAAATATGTCCCAGGTATTCCAACGACCAGAGGGGCAGTATAATCTGGGGCTCCCTGGAACTATTTGGAAGGCCTGACAGAGCTGAATCTGTGGCAGTTGCCTGGAAATTTTGAATTATTTTGCAATAGGCAGTTCCCCCGCACCTGAAATCATATAGAAAAGGTCCTTTTACAGTCTGAGGCATCTGATTTGAAGCTTAAATAAATTGGAACTTTGTTATCCGGGGTGGGGATGTGTTGGAGGACTAAGAACCTACTCTAACTGCTGGATAACTATTAAAACTGAACCCTCAACTGCTGCTCCACTGTACCTGACATCACATGTTCAACAGCTCAAAAAGATAATCAACGGATGGTCCAAATGTATTCACGAGGTTCCGAATGAAAATGTTCTTTTTAAGGTCACTCTGAGCCAAACTAGTACTCTGAAAGAATGTAGTTTTCAAAGGCAAAGTGATTATTCCACAGGGCCTGTGGAGCCCATTGAGATATGCTTGGCAATATACACACAGGTAACATGAGCGCAGAAAAGTGTTATAAAGCAGGGGTTGAATCCCCCCCACTCTGAAACTAGAACTGAAACTGAAACACCCCTAGGAGAGCGCCTTGCTCTATAATCTTTTACAAGTAGTGTGAAAAGTGGTTTAACCTGCCCTTCAGCAATTTTTAGTGGTTGAATAAATAAATCCCTGACACTCACTCTACAATCAACAAATAACAATTTATTTATCTAACTCCTACAGTGAACAAATGAGCTAAACTACTAACAAACTGAATAAATCCATCTAATTAATTATTCCCTAATAAAACAAGATTCTAATGGTATGCTGTTCCAATAAAAACAAGTCCCGTTTATATAAAATAATAGAATTTTTTCACAAGCTTCAAAATCTCCCCTCCCCCAACCGCATCCCAAAACCAGCCCAGCTCATCTCCACCTCCCTAACCTGTTTTTCCTCTCACCCCAAGCCACACCCCCATCTCCTATCTACTAACATCATCCCGCCCCCTTGACCTGTCCGTCCTCCCTGGACTGACCTATCTCCTCCCTACCCCCCTACCTACACTCACCTTTATTGGCTCCATCCCCGCCTCTTCGACTTGTCTGCCTCCTCTCCACCTATCCTCTCCTCTATCCATCCTCTATCCACCTCCCCCTCTGTCCCTATTTATTTCAGAACCCTCTTCCCCTCCCCCATTTCTGATGAAGGGTTTAGGCCCGATACGTCAAGTTTTCTTGCTCCTATGATGCTGCTGGACCTGCTGTGTTCATCCAGCTCCACACCTTGTTATATCAAAATTACAGCCAGGTTACGTGTCTTCCAGAATGTCCTGCACCTTTTACATTGAATGTCTGTCGGGAATGTTAGCTGGTTGTGCTGTAGGTACCTTTGATTTAGATGGTGCTTTCTCTAAGACTTAGGGAAGACTGCGAGGGCCAGCAATTCTCTCTGTTAACTTTACCAGATGACAGTTCTCTTGTTATTGTCTAACTGCCCTCTTATTTTATGCCTTTGATGACAT
Organism: Ginglymostoma cirratum; assembly: GCA_024137785.1. Lineage (NCBI taxonomy): Eukaryota > Metazoa > Chordata > Chondrichthyes > Orectolobiformes > Ginglymostomatidae > Ginglymostoma > Ginglymostoma cirratum. The sequence continues at coordinate 22,583,371 of JAHRHZ010000045.1, read as the reverse complement.
ATCAGTTTCTTATAATACGATTGGTCCTACGTTGTCAAAATCACCAGATCTAAATTGGTTTTTGGTATCTAAGTGCCTGATTCAAACTGGCTAAATTTGAAACCTGTTGTCTTGGTCACAAAACAAAGCTGCTGCTTGGCTGCTAACTGTACAGCCTTTTGATACAAATGTCTCAATTTGATTCCTCTCTGCACCTACAAACCCACAAGCTGCTGCTCACGGGTGTCCTTTTTTCAATCTCTAAGTCTAGAAAAAACACATCATCTTTTAAAAGGACCACACACTGCTTTCCCCCCACTATCATTTTACAAACACTAAATTCTAACATCCTGCCTCCCAATCCACAAATACTGTACACAACTTCGCAACAAAAGAAACACAAGATTTAGCATTTGAGGTATCAATAAGGCCATCGATCAACTGAAAATTGTGCAAAACGTAAAACCCCATCAACTACAACAGAGAGAACCTCTTATTCCACATGAGATTCCCTTAGAGCAATGGTACAAAATCACAACTGATACATTTCGTGTCCAAGGTTACAACTACATCCTGGTGTCTAACTGTTTCTCACCATCATTGTGAGACTAATCAAGGCTCCACTAGTGCAGCAGTTGTTGACTCATTGACTGCCACACTTCATATGTTGATAGTCCTCAATCAAATGTGCCCAATAATGGTCCACAGTACAGTGGTGCACCTTTCCAAGACATGTGGGGTGTGCATCACATCTCCTCTCTACATTATCATCCTGCTAATGGCCTTGCAGAACAGACTGCTTGTGTGAAATCCATGATCAGAGAATCTTAGCAAGTAGTTTCTCCCTTATGGATTAGCTAGATTAAATCTCCTCAAGACAATGGTTTTCTGTCACCAGCAGCACTCTTGTTTAGAAGGCAGATTCCCATAGTTCTCCAGTTACACAATCTTACCACGTAACTACCTGTAGACAATGCATTACCAGAAAGAGAAGAGAAGCTGTTTAAGAGCATTCGTCAAAGAGCATGCAAACAGTTTTCCCAACTTTGAGCCAGAACAAAGCATCAGGTTTCAGATCTTTGTACAAATGCGTGGGTCCGTGGAAGATATGATGATGTTGTGTACAGCCCAGATCATACAACGTTGTCACAAATAATGGTCAAATTAATGACAAATCAAATGATACATTTGACTTTTACATGATCAACCATCTATCATCAGAGGATTGCTCTGAAACTGAAAGTATTATAGCTGACAACAACCAGGCATCATTAATGGATGATGCTTATCATCCATTATGACAGACATCACACTGCGGAGTGAAGAGCTATGTGGTTGAGTTCTGACATTTGTGTAAGGACTGGAATTGCATACATTGTATTGTACATATGCTAATGCATTACCTTAATGTGTAAAGGGAAAATACCAATGTGCATCTTTGTATCTATTTATCAGAGCAGGTTTTCTGCTCTTCAAAGCGAAGAATGGGGATGTTATAATACTGCAAAGATCTCCAACACCTTAGACAGCTAGGTGAATTACAATATGTGATACCCTAATATCTTACTCTGTATGTTCCAAGAGTTGATAGTTTCTCAGTTTGCAAGCAGCCAGCTAGCTAGTCAGCCAATCGTGTAAGTAATGCAGTCACCACCTAAGCAAGCACATACTTAAACTGTTTGTGTGTGTGTGTGTGTGCGTGTGTGCACGTGCACACGCGCATGTATGTGGGATGTTTGTATTGGGGTACATAATTAGATATTATTATATCTAATTATCCAGTATATCTGGATAAACTTCCAGATATCCAGCACAACATGAATCCATCTTTTTGTGATATGTTATATGGGCTAACAAAAATAGAAAGCCACAGAGCACATTGTGCTAGCAGCAAACGTGCCATCATTTGGTCAGAAATTGATTACATCATCCACCTGAAGTTGTAACTCCCTCTCTTACCTTGTGTATTCAACTTTTCAGAATAGCTGTCAAAGTGGCTGCTAGATGTTTAAGTAATATTGAATACAGCGCTCTGTGCTGTAAAAGGATGTTAGGTTGTCTAAAGATTGCCTACTCTGCTAGGCTGAACATTCCTGGATAGGTTTGTAATGGAACACCCCTGCCTAGGAATCTCCATTGTGGGATTTGTGACAAGATAAATAGGTAATTTTTAATTAATCGGAGTTGGAAATAGGGTTCCCGATGAGGATTGTTTTTAAATTTTGGCTTCTCAAAATACTTTTGTAAAATTTTACCGAATAACTCAGTAGGATTTGGTGCTCAGGTTGAAGGAAGAATTAAATGGTTTCTGCTGAAATCCTGTTTAGTATGTCATTTGGAAAGCTGCATGCTTGTATTTTTGTGTCAATGCTTGTCTGCCACTGCAAATATAGTGTATCACAAAATGTGCTTACTTTTTAACAAAATTAATTCCAGCATGTTTCAGAATATTTGTCTATTTTTAACCAAGTTTACTTTTGCAGTTTGTCTATCCCACTTCAGATGCAAAGCCATTTCCTGAAAACCACCTGCTGGTAATCTCTGAGGACGGATGTAAGTGGTTCATTCAAATTGATTTTCTTTTTGAAGGGAAAATGCGAGCAAGTACCTGTGCAGTACAGTGATGTGTTGTGCATGTTTCTGTACACAAGCTCCCCAATGCCTTTATGGAAGGGGAGTGGGCCTCCCTCTTTGTGGGAAATCTCTGGGGTTATGGAAATCCTGCTGATTTTAATGGCTGGTCATCATTATCACTTTTTTTCCTAAAAACAAAAAAAGCTCCTTTCCCTACCAGCATCTTACCAGATCGACAGGTTGGCTAGCTGTAAGATGAGGATGTCAGTGGTAGAAAACTGTAGTTGTGGGGGTCAGTCTCTGGCACCTACGCGAGATCATAACAAGATGGCAAGCAAATGTTGGACTGGCCACCATAAGGGAAAGATGATGGGGAAACATATTTTGATAAGGGATTTGGTTGGAATGACAACAGGAAGAGTTGGGGTGAGAGCATACACATTGATAAACATTGAGGTGTTGATGAGGGAGGAATGGCAATAAGGAGGGAGAGTAGACCATATCTGGTGAGTAAGTGCAAGAGAACCTGACAAATAATGAGTGGGTAAATCATGGGAGAGAATTTGTTCACGGGTCTTGGGAACACTTTTTTGTTTCTCCTGATCTGCAAACAAGGTTACAAAAAATACATCGAGCAAGCAGTTTTGGTTAAATTGCCACATACAGACATTGTTCTTCTAAACATCTTTAAAAATGTTTCGACTTCTTATGTTCAAAGTCTCCATCTGATTGGCTCAAGCGTTGCATTCATAAAATAGTAATACATTGCAACTATAAGAATGGAAAACTCAGTAATGAATAATTTTTTATTTGAAAAAATACTGGGAAATAATGCCAGTTGTTTGCCTCTAGACCTGAAGTTGGGCATTAACAAGCAGTTGCCAATATACAAATTTTCATTACTAACTGGTGCCCTCTAATTTGCTTCATAAATATGTTTACTTTATAGTTTAAATGCTGCTTGACCTTAAAAATAAAGTGACATATTATACATCATACAGCTTCATGCGTTTTGTAATTTTACAAAAATTACTTATCCTCTCCCTTATGGTCAAAGGAGATAGTGAGTCTTTTATGTAGCATCTCTGTGATTACAGTTTCTTCTTTCATTTGCCTGACAGTTATAATATTTTGTTGCGCTCTAATAATTTCATGAATGCATCCAAGTGCCAGAATGTTGTATTTTAAACAGAAATATGTATATCCAACAAAATTTGTATTTCCTATCTTTTTTTTTCTTGTTCAGGCATTGAGCATATTTTCATACCAGTGGTTAATGAAGAAGGTTACAGAGTGGTAAGCTAGATATTTGAAATCTGTGGAATAACGTGGAAGGTTATTGTATATTAGAGTTGCAATTTGCTTTAAAGGAAGAAAGATGAACAAAGCCAGTCAAACTTGATTGTCAATTCTGCTAATTATGTTCTTGAAAACACTGATTTAGAGTTGTATCTGCATCGATTTCACAGTATTTTACAGATCTCCCCTGTTTGAAAACATGAGAATTGTTTGGAAAGGGTAGAAATGCCCCATGATATGAACTGCACTCCTAGAGATCAATTTGGATTTAGAAATTGTTCTGAAGACTTTAGTCAGGGCAAGCTGATCATAGTAACAAAAAGTATTTTTAATAAAATATAAACTTGAAGAAGTATGCAAAGTTAGTATTGTTGTGATGAGATCCATTTCCTGTGTATCCAGTTGTACCAGGGACACTAATCTTTTCTGTGAAATGTAACATTCAGTGCATGCTTAGTTCAAGAGTTGCTCAGTGGCAAATTAAAATTTTGTGCAGCAGTAGGAAAGAGACCCTGTTGCAAGTTTTTCAACAGGTTATTCAGGGTTGTAGAAGATTCAAAAGATTATAGACAGCAGCTGAAGGTCAGTAAGTAGGAAGAGGCAAGGGGAGCAATTTGCATACAATAAATGGGCTATTGAACTGTAATGCTGAAAAGGTAACTGAATTGCACTGAGTGAACATTGTTCGGGACCCAATTGGCAGCCAAGAGTGGTTGGATGTCTCTTTGCTTTTAGAATTCAGGGCAAGTTGTAGGAATTATTAGGCAGCCAACTGTTGCAGTCAGAGCTTGGGAAAATTTCTGACAGTTGTGGCTCACAGGAAGCTGGGTGCCACTATTAGATCACTAGAGCTGAGAGTAGGGTTTAAGAAGCCAGGAGCAGTGACTGATTGATGCAGCTGAGCAAGATGAAAGTTCGAAGAAAAATTATAGGAAAGATCTAGTCTGGTGAGACCAGCCATTGGTGAAAAGCTGGAGTTGTGCCAATGAATAAATACTGGAGTGCAGTTTAAAGTTTTGGCAAAGATCCCCACCCATACTTCAATCAACAAACATATAGATTTGGACTCCATATACAAATCCATACAGATCAAAACTGGAAATGACTACTCACCGTAACGGACCGGCAAGTGTAAATTCCAAGCGGAGTGGAATAAAATCACTTCATCAGAGGCTCCGCTGATGATGTCACCTAGCATGGTGACAAAACGCCTGAACAAAAACAAGCCAGCTCAGCGAGCAAGTCAACAACCTCACTGGAGTGCAGTTTTGGAGTCAAGGAGCGCGTGGACCCAGGACAGACGGGTGATCAACTTGAATAGGATCAGTCATTGAGGCAATCCATAACACAGTGGCTCTTGGGAGGAATTTTGAGGATTGGTGATGGTGGATAATTGGAACCCCGAGTAAATTTGATGACCCGCTGTGTCTTTAAAGTTTTTGGGGAGATTTCCTGAGAAATCCATGGACTCTGTTCTGATCGCATTTGCTGTGCAGTGCTCGATCACAGTATATTACTATTGTTTACCATTTGTTAATTGTGGGTGTTAGAAGTAAGTTGTACATGAATTTTAGATTGTATTACTGTTCTATCTTGTAAATTATTGTAGTTTGTTCAAAACTGTAGTGTCTTCTGGATTTATTCTCAAATTTCTTGGATATTAACTTTAACTTTAAAAATAGAAGTTATTGGTTGACAAATGTGAGATTGTTACAAGTTTGTTAACTTCCTTTCTTGCACCAACTAGGGATGATTTGTGAACAAAAAAACTTCTCGAGCATAGGAATAATTTGGATTTCGTTAAATTGATAATTAAATATTGATATAACTGTATCTGTTTTCTGGCTACATGGATTTGTATTAAATTCATTTTAGACAGTTCACAATCCAGATCGACTTCACAAAGATATTGTGGCTGAAGATATTTTGTGGGCACAGTGGGATACACAAGGACAGAGGTTGTTCTATACCGCTGAAAAGGTAAAACATCATGTGTTGCAAATATCATCTTTCATTTTGGGGTAAAGAAATATTCAAAGAAACAAAGGGACACAACATAATTATAGCAATTTGGTTTCAGTCCCACAAGAAAGTGAGGGATGTTAATAGGTAACTTGTTTTTGACAGTGTTATTTGAGAGATAATTAATGACTGGGACACATAACAAACTTTTTATTTTGTAAAGTGCCATGAAATCCTGCATTCACGTGTGAGGGCTCTTTGGGTCTTGGTTCACAGCCCATTCCAAAAAAAAAATACAGTAACTCTGTGAATGCTATCACTGAACCAAAACTGACAAAGGATTTCTGTTGTAATCAGCAACTTTTCAGTTTCTTACCTGTACATTTTTCATGAAAGGGTGCGGTCATTGAAAATTTGCAGGTTATTCAGTTCATATACACCTTCCATATATTTCACTGGATAGTGTTGAGATGGAAATCACCTGTTACAATTTTTCTTTCCACGCCTGGGTTCATTGAGGGTAATTTGGCACTGACCTTGCTAATGACGTGTAACTTCTCTTGAATATCATAATATAAATCAGCCATGACACTCTGTGCCAGTTACAGGATGTGACCACCCCAATAATGTGGGTTTGTAGTGTCTGCTTGTACGAATCTGTAACTAAAAGAAAGTGAGGCAATATTGCACAGGTAAGGGATTAACAAAGATAGTTGAAAACAAGTTTTACTTGAGAAGTTTAAATCTACTACATAACTACTTTAGGAAAAAAGTACTGCAGATTTTGGAAATTTGAAATAAATACCAGAGCATGCTGGAGAAACTCAGCAGGTCTGGCAGCATCTGTGGAGAGAAACGCTGTTAATGTTTTGAGTCCTGTATGACGTCCTGAAGAAGAGTCATATCAGACTCGATATTAAGAGATAATAGGTACTGCAGATGCTGGAGAATCCGAGATAACAAGGTGTGGAGCTGGATGAACACAGCAGGCCAAGCAGCATCATAGGAGTAGGAAAGCTTGACGTTTTGGGCC
>JAHRHZ010000045.1:22556977-22576124 GCA_024137785.1 Ginglymostoma cirratum | reverse complement strand
GGGTCTAGGCCCGAAACGTCAAGCTTTCCTGCTCCTATGATGCTGCTCGGCCTGCTGTGTTCATCCAGCCCCACACCTTGTTATCTCAGACTCGATATTAAGTCTGTTTCTCTTTCTGCAGATGCTGCCTGGCCCAGCTGGGTTTCTCCAGTATGTTCTATTTTTAATTTAGTTTTATGACAGGAGTGGAATTGTAGAGAACTTAGTCATTCAATTGCAAAATTACCACTTCACATCTACTAAATGGATAAAATGTACAATGCATTCATGTTAAAGAACTGAGGACAGTCGTTTTCCATTAACTGCAACAGTAAATTGTCCTTTTGCTGTGCATACCAAGTGTTTTGTGTAATATTTACTCCAGTGCCAAGTTTTTATTTTCACCATCTGTGACTCCCATAATGATGATGAATTGTTTATTTATAAGTAGGAAAACAATGCACTTCTGATGTGCATCCAGTTTTACCCAGACAGAAACTATGAAAAGTTGGTAAGTTGTTCTATTTTATATCTTCTAACTAAACTAATTTCTTCCTCTGTTTGTATTGCTCTCAATGATGTATGTTTCCACAGACATATATGAGAGAAAATCTTCAAAAAAATTATCTAGTAGCAAAATAAGATGGGCATGTGAAAATCTTATTCCATACAATTATGGAAATTCCTGACATTCCTCCAGATGCAACACATTACTGGAGTGTTCCATATGCAGTGACCTGAAATGCTTTTCTATATAATATATATATATATAATAACAAAACTTAATTTTAAACATTTTTGTTCACCTGGAGTCGGTATTCAGTGTAAAGTATGTACAAACTTGAATTTAATAGCTGTTATAATGGCAGTGATACAGTCAGCATTTTTCCACTCACCGATTTAATTTTAATCAGGAGGCTATTTGATGTGCTAGTCGACATAACTAGATAAGTCACATCATAGAAGAATAAACATGTGAAATTGGCTATTCAATCTTTGAAAGAAGTAACTAAGATGATGCCTTAGAGGATTATGCAAGTTTATTGTACATGTATATGAACATGGGAATTAGAACTTGGAATTGATCTGTTTTGCTATTCAATAAGATGATGACTGATCTGATCCTGGCCTCAACTCCACATTCCTGCCTACACCTGATAACAGTTGGCTTCCCTTTTTGGCCCAAAATCTACTTACCTCCACCTTTTTTGAAAATTTTCAGTGACTCTATAATGATATGGTATTTGTTTTATTTTAAATGGATGAAATAAAGATAAGTTCAACTTCAAGACTGAGCAAGCAGAAAGTAAAAACATTTTAAAGGACAAATTAAGATTGGGCGTCAGAATGTGTACTGCAGATAGTTAGTAACATTGTCAAGGGCACTCTGTTTGAGTGACCTCCCCTCATCTGTATTTACCATGTGACTGAACCGTGGCAACAGATCAGAAGGAGATATTCATTATGTAGGATGAAGTTCAAGTTTCTGAATGATTTGTACTTACAGTTAGTGAAAAATCCAAATGTTTTGGAGCAAAAAGCAGCTGGTGTTTCTAGTGTGGAATTCATACTGTCTCGATTACCCAAGCGTAGAATAGTCAATGACCCATACCTACCTCTATTCCTGTTAATTTAGATACCTCACAGTGGAGAGGTCAATAATGTCTGAATATCACTTTTCTACCTGACCAGAAAGATGTCAGAAGTAGATGTGGGGTTAAAAAGGAACGGAAAAAAATGCAGAGCCAAGGGCAGTTATTTGTTTGTTATTTTTAGAAACTGATTTTTAAGGAAGTTACACAAATCTTGAATTTCCTGTTTAGTTCTCTGTTTTATGTAGTTCAGTGACAGACTGTTCAATGTGCTCAAGCTCCTATTTTGGGAGATATATTTACATTGCCCTCATTGAGACCAAATCAATGTAAAATATGCAAATTCTTATCACTTCCTTTGTAATTATTGTGTGCTGCCTATCTGGTTAGTGATGAATGGTCTTCTTGAAATTGGTTATAATGATGCATTTCTTTGTTCTTTGATAGCTTTCATTTCCTCTTGGATTCTCTTTAACAGTTACAAAATTATGGTAAGCTATGATTCACATGTAGTCAACTTGTAGTTATATTTTTGTTTAAAAAGTCCCCAACCGTGCTGAGAATATAAACATGATCTTGGGTTGTATGAATTTACTTTTAACAACTTAATGATGTATAATTTTAGAAATAACTTTACAGTGTGTAAACTACTAGAGATTTTTAAAAAGAAAATGGTTACTCATGTTCCCTTTTTATCAAATTGTAGTTTTGAAGTTTGTCTAAGCACCACACGAAGTTCCTTTTAATGCATTTCTTTCACTTCCCTTTACTTTGAGACCCTGGAATATATTTGGACAGAGACACATCAGCCTCTAGACAAACTGTCTCACAACTCAAGTGATTAGTGTTTCCGAGCCCACTACAGTGGTCTGAGTCACATGGAATTGCCTGACCTTTGATGGACCTGAAAGACCTTTGATGTCTTCTTAATTGAGGAAGGCCTGGATCTTGAACTTCCTATTCTTTTTGAGCCACATACCCTTGTAAAGCCTCTATTTTGAAAGCTGATTATGCTATTTGAAAGCAGCTTGCCTGCCATTAGCACAACACCAATCTGTTAAAATGTTAGGTACCAGTGAACTATGTCTACATAAAGAACTGGATCAGGGATGCATCATGCTCTATGAGAACCAAATTGCTCTGTTTCTGCATGTTGTCAGCATCTGTGAATGAATGGTTGGCAGCACACATGGTGCTGTGTCTTACAAAAATGCCTACAAAGCATATTTTTCTTCTGCTGTTATGTGTGATTTTAATTTTATTCTAACTAAACTTATTAATGCTTTTGAGTCCAGGGTCTTGCATGCTTTTCTTAAATTAAAACTACTGCTTTGCTAGTTGTCGTTTTTACAGAAAATGAGATCTTCATAGTCATAAATTCACATTATTTTAGTTTGGTATGTCTGTAGATGAAGGTGAAAATGATGGTGTGAATATTTGTTGCTTATTTTGCCATACAGTTATGGCAGTGCTTTTCTGAAATTTTCTTCATTCGTAAATTTGCACCGTGAAGTTCCTTTTTAAGATTAACTCATTCTCAGGATTGTGCATTGCTAGCAAGACCAGCATCAATGCCTTTTACCTCTGGATGCTCTTAAGAAGATGTTTGAAAAGAAAGCTTTTCACCCACTGCAGCCAGAGTGGGGAAGGTACCACCATAGTGCTGTTAGTTGGGGAGTTCTAGGACATTGATCCAATGATGATGAAGAGATGTGATTATAGATTCACATTTGGGGTGATGGAGGGGAATTTGCACCTGGTTTTGTTTCTATATACCACATGACACTTCTTAAAAATTCATTCATGTGATGTTTGAATCACTGGCTAGGTCAGTATTTATTGCCCAGAGGGCAGTTAAAAGTCAATCACATCAATGTGGGGCTGGTCGGACATGTAGGGAAGGACAGCAGTTTCCTCCCCTAAAGGACATTCGTGAACCAGATAGGTATTTTCCTGACAATCACTATGGACAACATTAGACTCCTAATTCCAGATTTTTATTGAATCTACCATGATCGAATTCGAACTCGGCTCCCCAGAGCATTACCTGAATCTCTGGATTAATAACCCTGTGATATTATCAGGCAGCCATCGCCTCCTAAAGTGATTTGATTGCCCTTTTACAACTGATGGTGGATGTGCACATGCGTAATGCTGCCAAAGAAGTCTTTGCAAATCACTCTATGCTTCTTGCAAATAGTATCCACTCAAACACAATGAAATGACTAGCCAGAAACAACTTGTACCCTCTGTCGCAGGCCTTCTGAGAGCTTTCCCTTAATCTCCAGTGATTTAAATTTCACTAATCTCCTTGTTACTGTGGTTTAATGTTGCATTCATGTGATTGGCAATCACTTTTGCCTCACCACTGGAAAACAATTCTTTTGTCTGTATATGGATAAAGCTGAATTGAGGTCAGTAGCAAGTGTTCCTGGAAAAATATAAATGGAGCATGAGTGAGCAATGATCGCAACAACTTCCAGCACTTTTAGTTAAAGCTGACAATTAATAGTATGCAATGATAATTAGTTTGTTTGGATTTATCCTGCTATGGACACCACATCCCACCCCCAAACTGCTTTGCTGTATTAAAATCAAGAGTTATGGCAATATTTCTTGTGCTTGATTAATCCTCAGGGCTTTAAAACTATGGGGGTCCTTACTCTTTCTTTTCTTTTCTGTAGGTTTTTAAAAGCCAAACTTAGCATCAGCTTCTCATTGATTACTTGGGGTCAGAGAATTCCTAGGGCTAGGTTTTGTTACTGAGAGAGGTGGCTTAGGTCTCGACTTTTTCAAAAGAGAAGTGCCCCAAATGTGCAATTTTTACTTTGGAGGTGCAGAAACAGGTTTGAATCAGACCTCCCAAGCCCACTAGTGGTGTGAAGATGTGCTGGGTGGGCTGATGTGGAAGGTCTGTCTTGATTCTCTCGGGACTTCTTCCCAGTGGCTTTGCCTTCTTCCCAGTGGCTTTGCAAGTTGTTAGTCTCTGTAATCCTACTGCACCACCCATGGTACCTCATAGACTCCATGCTAACTCAATGCTAACATGTCTTTCATTAACCCCAAGCTAACTCTTTACCCTGTGCCTCCATAGCCTCTGTGGAACTTCCACAGTCACTCACTCAGCCTCCACCTCAGAAACACTGTGGAAATGAAGAAAAAGCAACAAACTAATCTATACATCTTCCCCTATATATACACAGTCAACCAAACTCACATTCATGAAATAACAAGGTGTAGAGCTGGATGAACACAGCAGGCCAAGCAGCATCAGAGGAGCAGGAAGGCTGACATTTCGGGCCTAGACCCTTCTTCAGAATTAGGGGAGGGGAAGGGGATTCTGAAATAAATAGGGAGAGCAGGGGAGGCGGATAGAAGATGGATAGAGGAGAAGATAGGTGGAGAGGAGACAGACAGGTCAAAGAGACGGGGATGGAGCCAGTAAAGGTGAGTGTAGGTGGGGGGGTAGGGAGGGGATAGGTCAGTCCAGGGAGGATGGACAGGTGAAGGAGGTGGGATGAGGTTAGTAGGTAGGAGATGGGGTGGGGCTTGAGGTGGGAGGAGGGGATAGGTGGGAGGAAGGACAAGTTAGGGAGGCGGGGACAAGCTGGGCTGGTTTTGGGATGCGGTAGTGGGAGGGGAGATTTTGAAGCTTGTGAAGTCCACATTGATACCATTGGGCTGCAGGGTTCCCAGGCTGAATATGAGTTGCTGTTCCTGCAGCCTTCGGGTGGCATCATTGTGGCATTGCAGGAGGCCCAGGATGGACATGTCATCTGAGGAATGGGAGGGGGAGTTGAAATAGTTCGCGACTGGGAGGTGCAGTTGTTTAGTGCGAACTGAGCGTAGGTGTTCTGCAAAGCGGTCCCCAATCCAACCTCACATTCATGAAATCTTATTTAAACTTCTATATCTTCTCAAGTTTTAAAATTTATTCCTTTATGGGATGTGAGCATCACTGACAAAGAATGCTTTTGTTACCCATCCCTAATTGCCCCGAACTGAATGGTTAGGGTCAACTACATTACTGTGAATCTGGAGTTACATGTACTTGCCTTTATTCCCTTGAGGATACTAGTGAACCAGGTAGATTTTTTAACAACAATTGATGATAGTTATCACAGTCAACATTCTATGACTAGCTTGTATGAAGTGACCAGATTGTATGAACTGAATTTAAACTTCTCCAGCTGCAATGGTGGTATATGAACATGTATCTGCAGAGAAATAGTCTGGGCCTCTGGATTACTAGTCCAATGATGTTGCCACTGTGCACCATCTCCCTTTTGTGGTTGATCACTTATAAAAACGAACAAACTTTTATTGAAAGAACACATCAAAGAAAGCTAATCTCTTAATAGCCACTCAAATTGTTCATCAAACTGTGAACTCCGATCCCTAGCTCAAATAACCATAGCCATGAAAGAGGCAGTGATCTGGTGGTATTATCGCTGGGCTATTAATCCAGAGACCCAGCTAATGTTTTGGGGACTCTGGTTCAAATCCTGCTACAGCAGATGGTGGAATTTGAATTCAATAAATATCTGGAATTAAGTGTCTAATAATGACCATGAATCCATTGTTGATTGTCAGGAAAAATTCATCTGGTTTACTAATGTTCTTTAAGGAAGGAATTCTGTTATCCTTACCTGTTCTGGCCTACATGTAACTCCAGACCTACAGCAATGTTGTTGACTCTGAATTGCCCCCTGGGCAGTTAGGCGTGGGCAATAAATGCTGGCCCTCATCTCCTGAATGGATTTTTTTAAAAAATTGAAACTCAATGAAGCATATCATAATGACATGTTGGAAGGAAATGTTAGTAGACAACTCCATCGAAACTGCATGAACACATACTAATTTTAAGAAAATCCAAATCAGATTGTCAGTCAAAGCAGTTCAGCGGAATTTTTGTTTTAATAATCATTGACAGCTGCAGCCTTTTTTAAAGTTTAAAGAGCAAGATGATTTTATAAAAAGGTTCAGATCACTATGCTTGAATAGACTTTGTTCACCCATCAAGAATGTTCACAGCTATTCCATCATTTTGTGACTCCCACACTCAATAGTTAAGGCCTTTGCAATAGCTAAAATGGTATCCAGCAGGGCTATTTGAGCTTTTCTCCTCTCCTTGCCCCAATCTCCTACCAGAAAATTTGGATTTATCAGAAATGTTGGTTAAATGTCCACATTTGGGTCATTCTTAATGTTTCTCTGTGAAAATACAGCTTTTTAAGACCTATTCAGTAGTTTTCCTGGTGGAATGATGTATCTTTTATAGATGGAGGTTAAACAGGTTTTAAAGAATAAGAAAGATCATAGCTACAGTTGGCACTTGTAACATTCCATTCAAACCCATTGCCAAAATTTGCAAATTGATTATGTTTGTTGTATTTTAATTCTCTTCAGTGAAATAATTGTTGAAGAAACGAAATATGTGTAATTTGTCCTACACTCAGCACAAACCTGACATATAGTTGCCCTGGATGCTTATCCTTACAATGATACCAGCAGCAAATTTGCTTAGAAACCTGTTGGGTTGAGGATGCACAAACATTGGTTCTCCATCCTGTACACCTCTTAATTGTAAATTACCTTAGTCCACCTACTGGTAGATTACTGGTTATAAAGGAGATGCAGAATGCCTCATGTGTGAAAATTGTCTCAGTTTTCTTGTGATGTATGTTATAGTTGGATGTTTAATGCCAAATTGTGCTGCCTTTTTTTCAGGCTGATAAATTTTGGATACAATAGTTTTCAACAACAAGAAGATTCATTGGAATTGTTGAATCTGCACGTCTTCACAAATCATACAGGTAGCAAATATAAATGGACTGATTTGTTTTCCTTTTGTTTTGTGGTGAAGTGCATGTTTGCCAGGAACTGTAAGTGAAGGTTCTTGATTAGAAAGAGAATTCAAAACAGTTCATTTCATCAGTTTTGGTAATAAGGTAATGGCCAAGCCTTTGCTCATTCAACCTAATAAAATAATGAGGATACAAAATTATTTAATTTGGGTTTTACATAAAAATAAATTGAAATGATGTTAATGTATTAGCTGAATTACAAGTGGCAATCACTGTAATTCAATACAATACAATGATCATTAATGCCCTCGGTCATATGAGGCAACTTTTACCTTTTATATCTGATTCAAACAAAATTGACTTAGAAGCAAACCGATGTTGTAGCCTCATGAAGTCATAATTCCTTATGGCATTAATTTAAAGTTTCGATTCTCCATTATATTGTAGATTGAAAATTAAATCCCAACTGCAATGGCCAACACCAAGTGGAGATAATGGACTTTGCAGCTTGTGCTACCTAAAATGTTGAACATTTGCAGCATGTGCCTTTTACAGAGAAATGCAGAAATCCTATCTAAATGGGAATTGGCAAACAAAATTAATGATGGGAAAGGGACCTAAATTCAAACTTACTCATGGTCAGTCTTTTTTTGTGTTGGGTTTTTTAAAATGCTCACATCCAGTAGTTTGGTTTCAAGATACTGGCCACAGAGAAAGCAAGGTCAAGAACTGTCTTCATGCTTGGGCTTCTTTGAAATACTATACTACAGATTAAAACTAAATAATGCAATATGCGGTATTCAGAGTTATGTACAGAGTTACATTATTAAAAGAACCTCCTGCCATAAAATTCTGTCACCTAATGCTAGTCGACCTAGTCCACATGGTTCTCTGCGTGTGTTTCTGCCATTCCCATGGCTATAATCTCGGCTTCTGGCCAGCTCTCTGTTTTTCACTCTTCTTCCTTTTAACTCCACCAAAACTCTTTTTCCCCAAAGATGAGCACCTCCATGACATCACAAGATTGCTATAGGGTCCTAACATCCTTTCCCAACAGTTGGTAGGTATGATATTCCGCAAGCCCTGTCTAAATCTTGCATTAACCAAGGATGAGACCTTTCCTTTTCCACATAGTGTCATAGAGATCTACAGCACAGAAAAAGGCTCCTCAGCTGATCAAATCTGTGCCAATCAAAACAACCACCTAACTATTCTAATCCTCTTTTCCAGAACTTGCTCCATAGCATTGGATGCCTTGGTACTGCAAGTGCCCACCTAAATGTGTCTTAAATGTTCTGAGGGTTCTGCCTCTACCATGCTTGTAGGCAGTGAATTCCAAATTCCCACCACCCTGTGGGTGAAAACTTGTTTCCTCCACCATGAGGTATAACACCTTTAACATGTAGCCCGCTTAAGCTATCAGCACTCCCTCCAATTCCTATTGACCATCTCCAAGTTTAATCACCTCACCATCAATGGCCATGCTATCAGCTGCGAAAGCTGTAATTTCTGGAATCTCTTCTTTAGCCTTTCCATTTTGCCAACTCTCTTTCATCTTTCAATGTTGCCCCTTTTAAGACTTATCATTTTAACTTTTAAACGCCTGAACAAATGTCACTTTTCAAATTTTGTATCATTACTGTCCAGAGCTCTGGCATATTTTACTTGGTTAAAGGTACTTTATTAAATATGTTATGCTTTGGCCCCTTGATTTTGTGCATGATTTTATAATTTCTCATTTGTTGCTGTTGCAGGTACCATGTCAGTATGTTACAGTCATCCTGTGCAAAATTTGGGAGAATTCACTTATTCAGTAATTCTTCTGCATTATGGTAAATTTGATTTTCATTTCTTTTTGCCCTTTCTGTTTGCCTAAAATTCACCCTTCCTTGTGTCAAAATACGCTTAACCAGTCTTTTTCTTGGCTTTTGGAATGCCAGGACAGACTAAATCAGATTTTAATAACTGCCTGCATAGGTGCTGTACTCTCTGCCTGCAGGAATCCCTCTTAGAGCAGGCCCACCTATTTGTCTAGGAGATAGCAAAAACTGCAGATACTGGAGTCAGAGTCAATACAGTGTGGAGCTGGAGAAATACAGCAGGTCAGGCAGCATCAGAGGAGCAGGAAAAAATTGATGTTTCGGGTTTGCATTCTTCATGAGGACTGATGGAGGTAAACACGAAATGTCGATTTTTCCTGCTCCTCTGATGCTGCCTGACCTGCTGTGTTCCTCCAGCTCCACACTGTATTGACCACCTGTTTGTCTTGCTTTAAAGTACTACTCCACCGAGAAAACTGGCCCAAAGCACACTCAATATTGGAAGATCCGATATTTAATTAAACGTGGAGGCAAATGTTGCATTGACTTTGCTCCATCTTTACAATGTTCAAGTTAAGTTGAAGCCTTTTTATTTCTACTTGCCAGGGCTATAATACTAAAAACAAAACCCCAGGAAGGAAATTACAATTTCCATCACAATGTACATTGTGCGACAAATTGGAGCTGGAGTGCTACAATGCAAAACTGATCGTATTTTCATTTCCTTTACTTTTTTTGCAGGTTGGAAGAAAACATTTATTGTTTCTTTGGAGAAATCTGATCATTACCTTACAAGTAAACCAACTTTCATTAACATCGGTAAGCTGATGGTATATAGTGTAAACGATGTGCTTTAAATTTAAACATAGGGATGAATTTTCTTACTATTCCTGGTGTATTTCTAATGTCTAATTGGGGCAAGTTTTTTTTAATGGCAAGAATATTAAAAGCCAATTCTGTAAATTTTATAAAATGAGATTGTATGTCCTAGTTCTTTTGTCCCTTCAGACCTAATTCCATCAACTATTCTCAAAATTTGCGTAGAGTTGCAATAATCCCCATTTAATTATTTCAGAGAGAACATTTTTGCTTTTATACTGGCCATACATGTATTTAGTAGGATCAATCCAACATTACTTCTATTATGCCATTTCCGCCACCTCCAGCAAGATGCCACCACCAGACACATACTCCCCTCCCCTCCCTTGTCTGCCTTCCGCAGGGACCATTCCCTCTGGTTCACCCTGGTCCACACTTCCTTCACCCCCAACATCTCCCCGTAGCCCTACCACACCTTCCCCTGTAACTGGCGAAGGTGCAACACCTGTCCATTTACCTCCTCCCTCCCCAGAATCCAAGGGCCCAAACATACCTTCCAGGTGAAGCAACACTTCACCTGCACTTCCCAGAATCCAGTCTATTGCATTCGCTGCTCACAATGTGGTCTCCTCTACATTGGGGAAAGGAAGCGTACACTTGGCAACCGCTTCGCAGAACATCTACATTCTGCTCACAAAAAAGACCCTGAACTGCCTGTTGCCTGCCACTTCAACGCACCACCCTGCTCTCTGGCCAACATCTCTGTCTCTGGCTTGCTGCAGTGTTCCAGTGAAGCCCAACGCAAGCTGGAGGAACAACTCCTCATTTTCCACTTGGGAACCCTACAGCCCTCTAGACTCAATATTGAGTTCAATAATTTTAGGGCCTAAACTCTCCCATGTCCCAGCCCCCTACCCCACACACTAGGCCTTGTTACCACATAGCCTGCCATTACACACTCTCACTAACAGTCCCCATTAACAACTATTCACCCCCCCCAGCCAGATTGTCAGCAACTCCTTTGTCTGTCCAACTGTCTTTCTCTCTCTTTGGGCTCTATCCTACCGTTTACTCCCTACCCCACCCACCTCCCTATTTTCTGCATATAAACTGATGTTTTCCCAGCCACCATCAGTTCTGAGGAAGGGTCACCAGACCCAAAACATTAACTCTGATTTTTTCTCCTTCACAGATGCTGCCAGACCTGTTGAGCTTTTCCAGTGACTTTGTTTTTGTTCCTGATTTACAGCATCTGCAGTTCTTTTGGTTTTTATTACTTCTATACTACAACATACAGATGGCATGTACATACGGTGACTTCACCAAAGATATAATAAGACAGTGTGGAGGAACAGAGGGATCTTGGGGTCCACGTCCATAGATCCCTCAAAGTTGGTAACCAAGTTGATAGGGTTGTAAAAAAGGAGTAGGGTGTGTTGGCTTTCATTGGCAGGGGAATTGAGTTTAAGAGCTGTGAGGTAATGCTGCAGCTCTCTAAAACTCTGGTTAGACCACACTTGGAATATTGTGTTCCGTTCTGGTCACCTCATTATAGGAAAGATGTGGAAGCGTTAGAGAGGGGGCAGAGGAGATTTACCAGGATGCTGCCTGGACTGGAGGACAGGTCTTATGAGGAAAGGTTGAGGGAGCTAGGTCTTTTCTCTTTGGAGCGAAGAAGGATGAGAGGTGACTTGAGAGAGGTTTACAAGGTGATGAGAGGCATAGATAGAATGGGTAACCAGAGACTTTTCCCAGGGCGGAAATGACTATTATGAGGGGGCATAATTTTAAGGTGATTGGAGGAAGGTATAAGGGAGATGGCAGAGGTAGGTTCTTCACACAGAGAGTGGTGGGCGTGTGGAATAAGCGACTCTTGGATAGGCACATGGAGGATAGTAAAATGTAGTGTACGCAGGGTAGATTGATCTTAGTAGGATAATAGATCGGCACAACATCATGGGCCGAAGGGCCTGTGCTGTGCTGTATTGTTCTATGTTCTGTGTTTCAGACATGTCTATCACTTGCTGTATGGGGGACCGTAGTCATGCTTATCAACCTGTACTCTCTTCGACTAAGAACAGTTCACTACATTCAATATCTATGGCACAGGCTTTTTTCAGGCAGCCATATGCGTGTCTAATATCAGCCATTCTGTTCTATGGGCTTGCATTTACCAGGAAGCTGACTAACTTCACAGACGTTACAGAAAGCGAGCAGAGAAGGGGTTTTTTAGTTACCCACAGTTGAGATGTAATCCATGGCAGCCACATTGTTTTTTGCACTCTCACAAGACATCCTTTTCTCCCAACCAGAAGATTTTCCCTTTCAGCAAAGCATAGACTGTGTAGCAACAAGCTGAACATTCTGCATCGCCATACTAGATGTGCTGGAAATTGTCATGAAGTGTTTATTTTGAAACACTGCCTTCCCTGTCCATTTTGAGTGAAGATGATAAAGCCTGCTACCATCAATAATTATTCCTTCTTAAAAGTGCCTAAGCAGTATCAGTGCTACAGCAAGAGATTTGTGTGTCATGGGTTGTCGGGAATACCTTCAGCATCTTAAAGCTAAGAAATGACATCTGTCCTAAGCCTCTTAACGATGAATTTTAAGATGTCCATTGTAATGCTAGTCCTTGTTTTATCAATCATCTAAATAAAATCTGATGCAGAATTTCTGTGTAAAGTAATCTGTAAATTGCTGGTTTCGCGCCGCTATTAAGGATCCCAATTCTAGAAGAAGTAATAAAATTTCATTAGCAGCAGAGAGAATAAAATGGTTCCAGGTTTGGTTAAATGTTTTGGCTGTGGCATCTAGATTCTATTACAATTAATTCAAATTTCAAATGACTAGATACCTTCATACTTCTGTCCACTTAGGTCAAGAGGAAATGCATTCTTTTCATTTGTTTTGGTTTAGGGAAATGTTTTTGATTTTGGCTTTCCAGTTGTTTGAACAAATTGTAGCAGTTGTCACTGAGTATGCTGTAAAAATTGAACTCTGATCATTTTAACTTAGTACAAGTTGTAAATTGAAATAACCTTGTCAAATTATTAAAATTGATTTAATTTCTTTACAGGTTATTATGTAGCTGTTTACATGCCTGGATATTTTTTACACCTCATCAATACACAGCATCCTAATTTGGCTTGTCATAGTTTATTTCTGTCAGGTAAGAATGTTTAACATATTCTGAGTATACCGTGGTATGAATTTTTATGACTTAAAACAGTCTCTCAACAGGTGCTTTTTTAGGTGATAGATGGTTTTTCAGGTCAGTGTACTGAGACACTGGGCTGCAGAGTGAGAGGATTTTGAACTCTGTCATATGGAGAGTGATAGGTATTACTTGATTCAGGTCAGCAAGTTTCCTTTGAGTTGCGCATACAGGACCTCTTGGTGGTTAATAGGTTACACTTTTTTTTTGAAATTTGTCTGCAGTGGAGGAGTCTCTTTTTCAGCTCTCTTAGCTAATAATGATTTATCTTGGAGAGGCGATGGGAATCCAGAGACTCAGGTAATGGTCTGGGGACCGGGGTTTGAATCCTGCCAAGGCAGATGGTGGAATTTGAATTCAATAAATGTCTGGAATTAACAGTCTAATGATGACCACGAATCCATTGTTAATTGTCGGAAAAACCCATCTGGTTCACTAATGTCCTTGAGGGAAGGAAACCGCCATCCTTACCTGGTCTAGCCTACATGTGACTCCAGACCCACAGCAATGTGGTTGACTTTTAACTGCCCTCTGGGCAATTAGGGATGGGCAATAAATGCTGCCTAGCCAGTGATGCCCTCGTCCTGTGAATGAATTTTTAAAAAAATGCTGGGGAGTAGAGGAAATAACCAGAAAACCCTAGAATAGTTGAAACATCCAGACTGGTGAGGGCATCTCGGATAAGAATTGAACCTGGCACATTTTTTATAATTGTATTATGTTATGGACACGTTGAATGTTCCTTGGGTTAAATAACATCACTTTTGAAACATTGTAGTAGTGATGTTGGTGTTTACTAATATTGAAACTTTTTTATATATTCTTTTTGAGATTGTTGAAGCAGTGAAGTTAAACTGCTATTCCTATGGTAGTGTTCATCGTAAGTACTTGATTTGGGAAAATATATCCTTTTTTTTAGCAGTATTATTTGTCCAAATTTAAGTAATTCAACGTAAATTATATCCAAAATTCACTCTTTTTAAACTCAACAAAAGATGAAGCTCATCTTCATCTTGATATTTTTAAGTTAAATAAGGTGACTTTTGAGTTTCCGTTGACCTCCGGTTGGGAAATGTATTTATCAGGAAATAATTTAATGATCGGCTAGTGATGTTTAGTTATCATAAGGCAGGGTTCAGGTTTTAGTTTTTGAGTTTCAGCAGTGACCTGATTGTAGTTCTTAAAAAATTAAAATGATTTGGTCAGGTAATTTGAGAAACCGATTGGTCTGGAGAAAGAGGAGATGGCAATGGATGGAAAGGGCATGAATAAGACAAAGAATGAACAATCCTTAAACTAGAGCCAGGTCATTCATGAACTAATTTGAGAAATGTTTTCTACTACCCTTTGTATGAAAAAAACCAAACTCTTCACTTTCCCAGCTCTCCCCACCTTGCTGACCAGAGTCTACAGGTGCTGGGTCACTTGGAGCTTTCTTGAGGTTGATAGATTTTTGTTAGCTCAGGCAAAAGTAGAGCAAATGCAGGAAATGCAGTTGAGGTGTCTTAATCTATTTGGCAAAATGGGCTTGAGAGCAGAGGGGACGTTCTTGTTCCTATGTTAATAAATAAATTTATTAAATAAACAAAGTAAGCTATCTGTTTGCTAGGGAAGGATGCCAAAGTGAGCCCCTGGAATCAGCAACACCATATATTGTCATTGTCTGATTTACTGCTGGACTGTCAGTTCGGGAAAATGTATAAAGCTGATCTCGACTCAAAGTTATTGATGTCATTCATGCATGACAATAAACTGGATTGTCATCAACTTGCAGCAATGCATTGTGCAGTTTTGTATCTCCAGAACAACTCAGAAACAGAAGCACAGGTACTGGACTAAAGTATTAATCTAATCCGTTATGTATCCTGCATTACTCAACTTAGTATCTTTTGAGATAAAGTATGAGATGCTAGACTGTTTAATAACATTGAATATTATTTGAAAATTGTGTTGTATTTGTTAGTTTATAAATTGATTGTAGTATCCCTTCGCTTTTAACCAAATGAAGTTTGAGCAAGTGAGTGGTTTATGCAACATGTGGTATACAGGAAGGATGCACAGCCAGGTGGAAGCCAGATTTTGCGGGTGGATAGCATCCAAAGGCTATGAAGAGGCATCCTCTGGGAGTATGGCAATATTAAACCAGTATTTAGTATTGTAGTTTTAACTATATGGTGAGATGGGTGCTGCTCGGCCAGCAAGAAAAGCACCTGTGTGCATCAAGATAGGAGTATCCTTGGGCAAACAACAAATATCAAACCTACTGAAGACTGAAGCCCACAGGCTGCTCAGAATGGAGGGGCATCTCTTTGGAACAAATCATTTAGTTGCTGGTGCGACCTTCCCTGCCATTTGTTCTGTGATGTCCTCCTCATTCTCCTCCTCATCAACTCCTGCTGGGAGGCTGCTTCCAAGGAATTGCTGAACTCTCTGAAGCTAGGAACATGCCAATGAATGCTCCTTCTCTTTCTGGGCATCTTAATAGGTAACTATTGGTGGGTGGCTGTTGCAATCATCTATAACTATCCACCAAGAAAGTGTCATCTCCCAAACCCATTCTGATTTTCATTTTTGTGCCCAATCCTGCCTTAAAGCCTGCTTCTGCAAGACAGAGAATTCAACCCACAAAGAGGTTGAATAGCCTCCTGTGTTGCACTTTGCATTTTTCTGATTCTTTCTGATTATTTTCTGTTTTGGTGAATATCAAACAACAAAATACATCATTCAATCATCTTATAATTTCAATTTTCTACATTCTACAAAAAAATGCTATCTGGACACCATCTAGAACAATGAAATGTCCTGACAGAGTCCCAGCTATTCTTGAACTCTAAAGCTAATATTTGTAAAAGAACGCACACACAATTGCAAATGTATAATACGGATTGATTTTTCTCTCCATGTATATAGAAAACCTGCTTCCCCCTAATCTACCTTCATATAGTTTTCAAGGCATAAATTTTCATACAATGCCCCAGCCCCAGACAAGTTCCCTCTCCTCCTTTCCGTACCAGACAACTGAGATTTCACAACTCAAAGTCTAGATTTTATAAATGCATTGAAAGTACTAATTGCTTAGATTCATTCTTGTAAAGAGAAACAATCAACATGCAGGCTGAAAATAAATACATACATAATTAAGAAGTGTATTGACACCCATTTACATACTGATGCACAACATGTTATAGATTAAATATAATTTCACAGTCAGAAACCTTTCAAAACTGCAGAAAGAATCCTTCAAGAAGTGTGAATATATTGTTCTGTGTTTACTTCTGTGATCAATTTTTTTATAGTTAGAGAAGAAATTTTAAAAATATATATTGTATAGACGGCAAACGAAGCACAAATAAGGGATATCTTAGAGCACTTCCATTTAATATTCTGTTAGGAAAAAAGAAGTTGGAAAATTTGCCTTCTCTCTTTATTTTTCCTCCCAACAGATTATTCACTGGATGTGTGGATTGCCTGTTTCTGGCTCTGTTGATCTTATCCAGGAGTTCATCTGTGGTGAGAATGTTCATTTCATAGTAAATACTAAGGATTGTTATATTGGTACTAACATGTAATGTCCTCTCACCTTTTTGAGTTTTGAGAGATCGTCAGATTGTAATTTGCTCTTTGATTTTGTTTTGTTTAAAATATCCGATTATGATATAAAGCAGGATGGCTGAAAAACAAAGATACTGTGAAGCCCTCTGATCAATTGTTCTGTGATAAGTGACTTCTAAAACATTTAATTTTCTAACACCTGTAAATGCAGGTAGGTATGTTATGCTGGACAGATGTGCACACTTTCCTTTTATTCTTTATATGACAGATTCACACACAGTCACACTTTCTTATTAGAGTATAACAAAAGTAAGCTGGAACAGTGACAAAGAACAGAATGCGTGTAGTCCATAGACATACTTGTGGGCAGTCCTGTGAATATTTAACTACTCCTTTATATACAGTTGAGGAGAACATTCCACTGCCCAGAAGAACCCAGTTACTCTGTAAGGTCCTATTATTGCCTAATTGCAATGAAAGAAAATTTAAAATACATTCTGAGCGCGACATTGCATAGGACTTCCATTTAGCATTCTTAATCCCATGGCTGGAAAAAGTGTTGGGAACCCATGAATGCTGGTAATAAGACTCTTAGGGTAAGTTTGGAGGAGGGTGTCAATTCCATGCCCACCTCCCCAGTGGCCCAGCCAACTGAAAGTGGCAGTCAAGCCCCTGAGTCTATATGGCCAGAAGGAATTGGAGCCTCAACATCAAGAGTGCACAGTTGTGAAGTATGTAGGGAAGTGCATGGGAGCCTCCCTGATTGTCAGATACAAATGGAATAAGTAAAGATGCCAGATGACATAGATTCTTCAGGCAAGGGGGGAATGCCCCACAGCAATGGATGTTGCTGTCATGACCGATTTTTGGAGTGGTACCTTCCACGCGAATGGAACCCCGGCTTTGATCTCTATGAGGCCTGCATCACGGAAGCCATTACCATTTCATAGGAGGCCTCCTGGTGCAATGGTTAACATTGGGAGAGTATCTTTAATTGTTTACCTGCTGCAGCCAGGTGGACGAGCTATCCTGCCATCATACTGATCTCTGTGCAGTGCCACAAAAGTGGGAATGTGTTGTACAGGGATTTCTGTTCCACTTTTAAGGCTGCCCAGGCCTACCAACGTGGGCCATGAAAAATCCAACCTATGGTCTTTCACCTGTTTGAAAGCTACTTCCAATCTAATAAGCATGCTTGATCCATTGTTATTTAACTTGATTATTATTCACTTTCATCTGACAAAAGCCTGTTCTTAGTAACTTCTGTATTAAATATTGAGTCAAGGACATAATCATTTTAGCATCACTCTGGATCAATACTTTCCCTTAAGTATGACAAAGCGCATAGAGTTTGCCAAAATGGACCACAGTAATTGATGACTAGTTACTTTTCTAGTGTTACTTAACATTCTAGGTATTTATACAAAGATCAATAGTGCTGCAGTCCAGGGAAAACAAAATTTAATACTTTGTTAATTTTTTCTAAAATTGCACAAATTTTGGTTCTCTGTCATACAATTTCTTTGCATTTCCTCTTCAAAATGCATTTGTTTCAGGTTCTTTGTACAAGAAAGCAATCTCAGAAGCAAACATTGTGGACAAACTGCTACCATACTCATCCTTAGTTAACTGGGATGGGGTAAGATTAATCTTGTATGTAATAAAATATGTTTTGGATATTTAAAAGTATAATTTTGTTCTGTTTAAAGTGACTATTCTTTCTGTTCTCCTCCATAGGAAATTCCAGGAGTGACCTGCAGTACAGAAATTATTTCTCTATCTATTTTTAAGGATACGGTAAGGCTATACAATCTAGTTTTAGATTTATACATTTAACTGTTCATAATAAAACTACAAACATTACTTTCAGAGATAGTAGGAACTGCTGATGCTGGAGAATCTGAGATAACAAGGTGTAGAGCTGGATGAACACAGCAGGCCAAGCAGCATCAGAGGAGCAGGAAAGCTGACGTTTCGGGTCTGGACCCTTCTTCAGACATGGGGGAGGGGAAGGGGAAGGGGATTCTGAAATAAATAGGAAGAAAGGGGGAGGCGGATAGAAGATGGATAAAGGAGAAGATAGGTGGAGAGGAGACAGACTGGTCAAGGACGCGGGGTTGGAGCCTGTAAAGGTGAGTGTAGGTGGGGAGTTAGGGAGGGGATAGGTCAGCCCAGGGAGGACGGACAGGTCAAGGAGGCAGGATGAGGCTAATAGGTAGGAGATGGGGGTAGGGCTTGAGGTGGGAGGAGTGGATAGGTGGGAGGACAGGTTAGGGTGGCGGGTATGAGCTGGGCTGGTTTCGGGATGCGGTCGGGGGAGGGGAGATTTTGAAGCTTGTGAAGTCCACATTGATACCATTC